>CAJQUN010000528.1:0-358117 GCA_907163345.1 Haberlea rhodopensis
TCCATCTATGATCTTAGAACTGTCAATCTTCTTCCCTGAACTCTAGTCCTGAACTCATAGTGGGAATCAAAGAAGATCACAATGAGATCGTTAGAGTATTTTGTTAGTTTGCTGACAGATATAAGATATTACATGCTAGTTGTTGAGAACATTAAGCAAACATATTTAAGGTCTATGTTTATGCACAATTTTATCTAATCTGTTCCAGCCATAGGAGCGAAACTACCATCGAAAATCCTAATTTTTTTAAGGCCAGAACATGGTGCATAAGAACATAGAGAGGTGTGAAAGACAAGTCATAGATGATCGAATGCTCTAGATCTATATCCATGGAGTATAACAAGAATGGGCATGAAGGGCAATACCTGTTTGTGCCACAAAAACATTAGGGGTACTAGATAATGAATTGGATTTCAAGAGTGTCCAGAGGTGATCCAATTGCTCTTTGCTAAAAAGACTAGCTTAAGCTTCATTAACAGTAGGAGTGGGTGTGTGATTTGGTTTGTCACAAACATCAGTAGATTCGTGGGTTGTCATCATTTTTTTTCGTGGAACGACGTTGGTTTTGTTGGCAGTGGCAAGAGCAGAACCTTCAGTGGGCCCATTAGTAATCTTTTTTCTCAACATAACATGTCTCCGGCTCTCCTCCCTGGACTTCAACGAAAACTTCACTAATCAGAGGCAGGGGATTCTTGCCAATGATCCATCCTTGAACTTCGTCAAATTCCTCTTGAAGTCCATCAAGGAATTTGTTATACGATGTGCCGCAACAGTTTTTGTGTGATATTTCTCATCGTGGAGGGATTTCCATTCGTAAGCATTGAACAGATCCAAGTCTTGCCAAAAAGACTTTAGAGAATTGAAATACTTGGTGAATGAGTCATCCCCTTGTCAGATCTCACCAAGTTTTTATAGTCAATTCATACACTGGGATTGATTTTCTAAATCAGAGTACATCTGATTTACATTGTCCCAGAGTTCTTTGGCTGTGGAGTAACATCTGTAGTTGGAGCTAATATCTTCAGTCATGTAGTTCAAGTGATGGCATCTTCTTATCCCCTGTAAGATATCCAATTTTCCCGCCCTCTGACATACATCCGCATGGATTGGGACCATCTTAAGAATTGTCACCATTAAGACGCATAATGGTGATCTGGACTGAATGTGTCGGAGTTGGATATCTGAGGGTGACTATTGGATTGGGTCATGGTGGATACAGAAGAATATCAAACATGGTTGATCGAGAGGAAAAAAAACTGCAGAAGATGGAGATAATTATTTAGGCTCTGATGCCATATGGAAGTGAATCAATGTAATCTTCCTTGATCATAATCGAATTACATCGAGTCTTTTATAGAAGAGAATAACATTTACAAAAGGAAAAAAGTATCAACTCCATTCTATAATATTACTACATTAATCTGTATTAGGGGTGCTTATCGGACCGGGTCGATCCGGACCCGGTCCGAAACCGAAACGGACTAACCGGTTCCGGTCCGCCTCGAAACCGGTATCAAACCGGTTCGGGGCGGTTTCTTTAAAACCAAACCGGTAGCACCACGGTTTCGTTTCGGTGCTACCGGTTTGGAAACCGGTCCGAAACCGGAACCGAAACCGGTTAGATTTTAAAAAAATAAAAAAATAAAAAATTATTTTTTATTCAGCATGGCAACGGTTTTATAGCCGTTGCCAACGTTCATTTTATTTTATTTTTTTAATTTTAATTTTTTTTTTTTGAAATCTATAAATATGTGAATTTTTTTCATTCTTCTCCTCACAATTCATTCTTCTCACGATTCATTCTTCTCACAATTCTATACTTCAATCTCATATTTTCCTCTCAATTGTGCTATCTACAATTTATATATAATAATGACATCTTCATCTAGCAGCGGCGCTGGTCGTAGCCGGGGTCGTAGTCGGGGTCTCGTCCCGGGTCGTCTATCACACTGAGTTCATCTTCGGCAATGAATTTGCCTGTACCAATACCTGAGTTAAATGAAAGTTATGATTTTTTTACTGACCTCAATGTTGGTGGTTCCTCTATGAATGTCGAAACCGCAACAACCTGTCGAACCTCCTGCTGCACAAGCCCAAGAGAGACCACAAGTGGAGTCATCCGGAGCCACTACAAGCAGCGAGTAGACAACCGACCTCCGTGCCAAAAGAAGTAAGATATGTGATCACTTTGAGCTCGCTCAAAAAGAAGGTACTAATGAATCTGTTGCAATATGTAAATTATGTAAAAACGCAATATTCATATAAAGCTGGTGGTTCCAGTGGAGGCACTGGAACATTTAAAAAACACTTAGTAAAAAAACATAATTTTGATGAGACAACATTACAACCATTAGGTCGAGAAGCAACACAAGCACAAATTAATGTTCTCACTGGCACTAATTTTATTTTAAAACTGCTGAAATTAACCGTAGGTCACTTGTTAGATATGTGATTAGATGTGAACTACCTTTTATACAAGCTGAACATGCTGGTTTTATTGAATTTGCTTCGTGTTGAGCCTTAAACGCATGGTTGTGTTTAAAGCGTTAATGTATCTCCGGTTTATTTTGAGTTTTGATGATCAACAAAACTTGTGTTTGTTATACTGATGTATGTACTTAGTGTGCAGATTAAGTGATTAAAGTGGATTGAATTGAAGAAAATCGAGTGTGCACACTCTGGCATGGATCGCCCCAGGCGATGGTGATCATCGCCCCAGGCGATGGCAGCCAGTCAGGGCATCGCCACGCACATCGACTGGAGCGATGCCGAGGCTCGCGCGCAGGGGGAGTTCGCCCGAGGCGATGGCCCGAACGCCTGAGGCGATGTGTGCATCGTTTGAGGCGATGAAGATTTTGGACATGCTGAGCCTACGACATTGATTTGTGCACTGGATCGCCTGAGGCGATCGACACACATCGCCTGAGCGATGCGTGTATCTGGTGACCGTTGGGGCACGGCTGAGGCGATGGCTGAGGCGATCGACGAGTGATTTTAGCCTTTTGTGTAGCAACGGCTAGTAAGAGCCTTGGGGGCCTCCTACACTATAAATATGGATGCTTTGGAGCATTTTGAAGCTAAGAAACAAGCCTACAAACTTCTACAAAGCTTTGCATAATTCAAATTTATTATAGCATTGCAAACTCCATACATTGTTGTTGTATTGGAGCTTGTAATTGTTTTCTTTTGATAGAGTCTTGTTGTCTTCATGTGAGTACACACCGTGAAGGTGTTAGTTGGTTTATTGTAAAGGTCCTCCAACACCAAAGCAAGTTGGTAAATTGTAAAGTCGCCAACAAGTAAAGTTGGTGTATGTGTTGTGGCTATCCTTGGAGCCCTTAAGGCCAAGAAGACTCGTGAAGAGTGTCAGTAGCTCGTGAAGAGCTTTGTGTACTCGTGAAGAGTATTGTGCTCGGGAAGAGCTTTGTGTACTCGTGAAGAGTAGTGTGCTTGGGAAGAGCTTTATAAACTCGGGAAGAGTTGGGTTGTGGCTAACTTGGAGCCCTCAAGGCCAAGATCATTTATTCGAGTGGAACCTCGGTTGGAGGTTATCTAACCGGGAAGAGGAGACGTATGTGATTCACCGCCGAACTTCTATAACAAATTCTTGTCTCATTTACCGCTTTATTACATTACGCATTTATTTATTTGTTCTCTTCTTATTTTCTTTTATTTATCGATTGACGTAAGGCTTCCGCAAGCGCAAACTATTTTGTTTTTGTAAACTCATTTTAAAAAGCTAAAGTAGCCAAGGAATCTCATTCACCCCCCCTCTTCGATTCCAATAATTGGTATCAGAGCCATTTGATTTTTGTTTTTAAATCAAAATTTTTATATGGCTAATCTAGCAAATGAGTTTGCTCAAGGTCAATCGACAAATAGGCCTCCGCTTTTCACGGGTGATAACTACGGTTATTGGAAGAATAGAATTTCCCTATACATCCAATCCGTAGATTATGATCTATGGAAAATTATTGAAAGGTCCACACATTCCTCTAAAGGAAGTTGGGGGAATAAGTGTTCCCAAAGAAATGAAAGACTTCACAAGAGCGGACATGATTTTAATATCTCAAAATGCTAAAGCTATTAATATTTTACATTGTGCTTTAGATATGAAGGAGTACAACCGCAAAGGAGATATGGTACAAATTGCAAATTTGTCATGAAGGAACCAACCAAGTGAAAGAGACAAATATAGACCTACTACAACTCAAATATGAGACATTTGAGATGGAGTCCGGAGAAGAGGTTTATTCGATGTTTAGGAGGCTCACCCAAATCATAAACGAGCTTGCCCAACTTGGAGAGAAGTATCCTCCAAAACAAATATGGAGGAGAGCACTTAGAGCCTTGCCAAAAGAATGGGTTGCAAAGAGGACGGCTTCATCGAGTCAAACAAAGGAGAAAGTGCATCATATGACCTTGATGAACTTCATGGCACATTGATGACCCATGAGCTTGAAGTTTCAACAAGTAAAGGAATAAAGGTGGATGATAGATCTATGAGAAAGGGGATCGCCTTGGTCGGGAGAAAAGATCAATCCGAGGATGAAGATGATGATGAGGATGAAGAGATGATCTTGTTCACAAGGAAGTTCAAGAAATTTTTCAACAAGCATAACAAGTCAAAGGCCTCCGGTGCTATCAAACAAGAATCAAAACACGAGGTAACTTGTTATAATTGTCAAGAAAAAGGTCATTATGCTAACAAGTGTCCTAGGAAGAAAGAATGAAGATAAAGGCAAGAAGAAGGCCCTTATAGCCACATGGAGTGATAGTGACTCCGATGAAGAAGAAACCAACCTTTGTCTTATGGTCAAAGATGACATAAATGATGAAGGATATGAAAGCAATGATGAGGTACCTTCGTTTTATGAATTATTAGATTCTTATCATGAGCTTATAGATGTTCTTGGCAAAACCAAGATGAGTAACAAATTACTCAAACTTGAGGTTGCTAAGAAAGATGAAGAAAATAATTCATTGAAAAAATGAATTAGATTCTTTAAAAATATCTTTTTGCAAATTTAGTGAAAGTAGTCTAAAGATGAATGAGTTGCTTGGCTTGCAACGTTGTAGCTTTGATAAAGCCGGGTTAGGCTTTTCAAGCAAATCAAAATCATTTTCAAGCATGTTAGCTAAAGCCAAGCATGATTCTCCTACTTGCAACTATTGTTGTAAAAATGGGCATACAAAGAACAAATGTAGGTTTGCTAGAATCCAATACCAACCTAACAAGAGGTGGAAATGGATTCTAAAGGTGCCAATGAAAGCTAACCCTCTAGGACCCAAAAATCAAATGGGTATCAAAGATCCTCCTATTGTAAATTTGTTTTGTAGGGATAACAATGAGATGGAGGATGAAGGCACAAGCAACTCAAATGAGGAGTTTGTATTATTCACCACTATAGAAGAGGCGCGAGGCATAGGATCAATGACAAGAACGCACTCTTGTCATCGGAGGTAAAATTTATTTTATACATTTTAAAAAGAGCAATTCAAAATTTAATTGGCACAAATTAATTGTGACCAATAAATATGAAGCTCAATATTCATTGGAGTAAAATGCATAACCCCTTAGCATATGCACATATAGATTGTTCTATTGCATGATGTATGCTTATCCTTCTATAGTAAGTGCATTAAATTCAAAATTGAATATGCTATGTGATATCATGTGTTTAAGCATGCTATAAGTGTTTAGATGCTATATCTTTGACATAATGCTTTCATGATCTTAATAAATTTATCAAATGTTGGTTTGAGAATTCTATTGTGTATTGGGCATGAGTGCATGAACTCTTGGTAGAACATATGCACACATTGCAACATTTAGAATTTATTGTTAATTGCCTTAAACACATGTTTATATTCCTCTAAATGATTTAATCTTAAGCTTGTTATGGATATTACATGTTTAATGAGGAATATGTGTAATTTGTTAAAATAAGGCTATGTGTCAACATATAATTGTGCCATGTTTATTTGAATTTTATGCTTTTTGATTATCACAAACAGGGAGAGAATTTTGTGATAAACTTGAAGATTAATACATGCATAGTTTGAGGGGGAGAGCTTGTGTATGCATGGTTTGAGGGGGAGAGTTGTTTACCTTATGCTTTACTTGGTAATCTTGTATGTGCTATGCAATTGTTAAGGGGGAGTTATGTTTACTCACATTTCATGCATATTACATATTCAAGTTTATCAAGTTTTGTGATCATCAAAAGGAGGAGATTGTTGAGCCTTAAACGCATGGTTGTGTTTAAAGCGTTAATTTATCTCCGGTTTATTTTTGAGTTTTGATGATCAACAAAACTTGTGTTTGTTATACTAATGTGTGTACTTAGTGTGCAGATTAAGTAATTAAAAGTGGATTGAATTGAAGAAAATCGAGTGTACACATTCTGGCATGGATCGCCCCAGGCGATGGTGATCATCGCCCCAGGCGATGGCAGCCAGGCGGGGCATCGCCACGCACATCGACTGGAGTGACGCCGAGGCTCGCGCGCAGGGGGAGTTCGTCTGAGGCGATGGCCCGAATGCCTGAGGCGATGGCCTGAATGCCTGAGGCGATGAAGATTTTGGACATGCTGAGGCTACGACATTGATTTGTGCACTGGATCGCCTGAGGCGATCAACCCATCGCCTGAGGCGATGCGTGGTATCTGGTGACCGTTGGGGCACGGCGATGGTGATCGCCTGAGGCGATCGACGAGTGATTTCAGCCTTTTGTGTAGCAACGGCTAGTAGGAGCCTTGGGGGCCTCCTACACTATAAATATGAATGCTTTGGAGCATTTTGAAGCTAAGAGACAAGCCTACAAACTTCTACAAAGCTTTGCATAATTCAAATTTATTATAGCATTGCAAACTCCATACATTGTTGTTGTATTGGAGCTTGTAATTGTTTTCTTTTGATAGAGTCTTGTTGTCTTCATGTGAGTACACCGTGAAGGTGTTAGTTGGTTTATTGTAAAGGTCCTCCAACACCAAAGCAAGTTGGTAAATTGTAAAGTCGCCAACAAGTAAAGTTGGTGCATGTGTTGTGGCTATCCTTGGAGCCCTTAAGGCCAAGAAGACTCGTGAAGAGTGTTGGTAGCTCAAGATGAGCTTTGTGTACTCGTGAAGAGTATTGTGCTCGGGAAGAGCTTTGTGTACTCGTGAAGAGTAGTGTGCTCGGGAAGAGCTTTATAAACTCGGGAAGAGTTGGGTTGTGGCTAACTTGGAGCCCTCAAGGCCAAGATCATTTATTCTAGTGGAACCTCGGTTGGAGGTTATCTAACCGGGAAGAGGAGACGTAGGCGATTCACCGCCGAACTTCTATAACAAATTCTTGTCTCATTTACCGCTTTATTACATTACGCATTTATTTATTTGTTCTCTTCTTATTTTCTTTTATTTATCTATTGACGTAAGGCTTCCGCAAGCGCAACCTATTTTGTTTTTGCAAACTCATTTTAAAAAGCTAAAGTAGCCAAGGAATCTCATTCACCCCCCTCTTCGATTCCAACACTTCGTCTATACAACCCATGTTCAAACATATTTCCAGGCACACACTAAAAAGAAATTGTATGGACGTATTTGTTGAATATAGAAATACATTGTTTCAACATCTTTCTAGTTTGCCTTGTAGGGTTAGCTTAACAACCGATATTTGGACAAATGTAAATTCAGATTCATATCTTGTTGTCACTTGTCATTGGATTGATGATAATTGGTGTATGCAAAAACGGATTTTATCTTTAGATGAGTTAGATTGTGCATATACTGGTTATGTAATTGCTAGATCCTAGTCAATGTTTATCTTCATTTGAGATATTTTTTGAATATTATGCTAAATTTTTGGGGAAGGTTGTTGCCGATCAAAAGACGTCTACAATGCAATCTCTCCAAAATATGTTTCAGTTGTATTATAATCAACAGGCAAGTGAATCATCAAAACAAAGGCCTGCTGAAGAACAGCCCCAAGCTCAAACTAAAGGTGGGGGCATCAATTTGCTTAGGATGCTGGGCAAGAAAAAACTTAAGGGAAAAGAACTTTCTACTAGCACGTCGACTGAGTTGCAAATTTATCTGAATTATCAATTTGTAACGGAAGATAACTTCGACGTGTTACAATGGTGGAAGTCAAATGCGGCACAATTCCCTATCTTAGCCAAAATGGCTAGAGACGTGTATGCGGTACAAGCTTCAAGCGTCGCTTCTGAATCTGCATTCTCAACATGTGGCCGAATTATTGGAGAATACAGAAGTAGTCTCTCTGCTGATTCGTTATGCATGCTCCCGTTACTTAAAGATTGGTTTGAAGCAGAATGTAAGAATAGAAGAGATGGGGCGGTTGACGAATTCGTAAACCATTATGACGAGCAAGAAAAAGAGAACGCAAAAACAATACTTATCAATTATGAAGAGTGCTAAACAACAATATTTTTTTATTTTGATTTTTTAATTGCCATCTCTTTACAATTATTTGTATGCCTCTATATTATGAACTGAAGAAGAAATGTATTGAATTTGTGATGAATATTGGGGAAACATTTACAACATTAAATAAAAAATAAATAAAATTTTCTAAGAATTTTTTTTTAAAAAAAATGCGAAAAATAATAATAAAAAAAAACGGACCGGACCGGACCGGATCGGCCTGGAACCTGTTGGAATCGGAACCGGGCCCGATCCGATTCCTTAACGAATCGGACTGGTTCCGCGCTTAACGGATCCGGAACCGGCCGGTTCCGGATCGGACCGGACCGGTCCAATCCGTTAAGCACTCTAATCTGTATCTCATATACAAAGTATAAATCTTCCAATACAAGGAAACAAATCTTTCCTAATCCTCAACACTTTTGAATGATCAAATTTGAGTAAAAATGAGGAAGAATTTCGAAACGGTGGAGGAGGAAAGAAGAAAAATGAAGAAGAAGTTGGGATAGAGAAAGAGTGAAAGGGTTGATGGGTTCTAGGTTGGGGTTGGGTGGGTTTAGTCCGGTTATTTTCCTTTCCCATGCATGTGTATATGTATGTTTGGTGTGTATTATATACATATGTATATTTACACCAATTCAATACAATATGTTGTGGTCTGGAACAATATAATTCGTAGGCTATACATTGAACGTCCAGTATTATCAAAATTTCACTGTTTTTTCCACTAACTTATTATTTCATTCAATTCTAATTTTTTTATTTGTTGATAATTTAAATTGATATTCTTTTGTCAATTAAATTATCTAAATTCTTAATTAATTAATCATTCAAATTTAAATAATTATCATTAATTTAGATTAATTAATAACGACGTCTTACACCAACAATGCCAATAGAACCCAACATGGACATTAGTATATGTTCAAATATTTAATCAAGGAGTTTGGTCCTCCTCCCACCGGAGTCAGCAGCCATAAAGTTTGCTGTAACAATAAAGTACTATATATATATTCGATAGATAGATTGCATATATAGACTTGTGTCCATTGTTTCTTCTCGGGATTCCTGCTTCTTTCGAGTCCATCATTTGGATCCCTGATCGTGAAAGTCTATTTCGTTCGCAAATGGCAAAACTACGGACTAATTAATTCTGATAAAGCGGGAAATAAAATACTAATAAAAATCTTAAAACTAACGTGGGTTTAACGGTGAACAAAAATTTGGTTTTACAAAATTTCGGAAATTGGAAGTTCAGTTTAAATTTTTAAAAATATTGGTTAACCATTGTTTTTAAATTTTATTCTCTAAATTTTTTCCATATATTCGGTTACCAATTTAACTAATATTTTTAATTTTTTCCCTCTATTTAATTTTTTTAAAAATATGTTAATTCGGTTATATACTAAATTAACTGATATTTTATTCGATTTGATTAAACTAAGTTTTTCTAAAAAAAAATTGGTTCCATTAAAAAAAAATCTGATTTTATCAGTTCAAAGTTAACCGACCTCGGTTGGTTCGGAGGTGAAACTCGGTTTTCTTTAAGTAAAATCTCGAGAATTATGAGCAAAAAAGATAGATATTGAGAAAGCTTCCTTCATAAGATATGACCCGTAGAATAATTGAGTCCGATACAAAATTAAGGATCTAGATTAATAAAAAGTTCTTTGAATTGGAGTTGTAATATTTGGATATAATGATTTGATTGATTTGGATTTAATATAAATTCATTTAAATTATTTAATTATTTTTGAAATACACAAATTTTAAATATATAATCTTCAATTTTAATATATATTGTAAAACTCTGTGCATTTCAAAAAATCTGTTTAATTGAATTGTGAATTGTGCAATACAATTTTAATCAAGTATGCCCATTTGTCTAATCCGTGTCCGCAAATACCCAACCCATTTTAAGTCTAAACTGGTGTCTGTTTATTTGACGGGGACCCACAGTTTCATATATATAGTCCATCACAGATACCGCAGTTGAGAAAACCTAACTCTTCTTCCATATTTGAAGCTTCTACTCGGTGAAAATGCCGGCCAAGCGCAGCCGAAACGGTGGTTCATCGAACTAACACATGATGCCTCTTGAAACCGATGCCTCTGCTTCCCTTAGCCCGTTGAAGGTCATGAAACCATCAGAAGCAGACTTCGCCGACAACTTACACCCGAAGATTTTGAATCGTTTCGCCGGTGGTACATCAGAGTGCCGGTTGTAATGCCTTGATTTGTTATGGCGTAATTTTGAATAATGACGGTATGATGTGGACTCGGGTTCGGGTTGAACCGAGTAAGACTATTGCCATGTATGACAATAAAATGTTGAACTAATGAAAGAAAGGACTAATGGTTGTGTGACAATGAAAGAATGTGTCTAGATGATAAATCAATACATATTGATATATGAGAAGTAAACTAGAGATGTGAAGTTAGAACATATATCATATGTATATATTGACTTGGAATGTTGATGCATGTGCATAGACAAGAGAATCACAAGCATGAGGTGTATAGTGGGGATGTGAATGTGGCTATACATTGGCTATGCATGTGAGAGGAATTACATGTGAATGTGCATTTGAAGTGAAAGGTGATTACATAGATGAATATCAGGTTTGAAACACATAATTCACCTAAATTCACCTACAAATCTCTACACATGCTCTCTTGAACCTCTTGGTGTTTTTGTTTGGTTCTAGCTTGGAAACATGTTCAATATGCAGTATGGGGTAAGGAGAAGTTGCATACTCTACTTTATGTAGTTAGTTGGTGTAATAACTTAGTTATGATGCTTTGTATACAATTTAAGAAGCATGTGATTGTTAGAAAGAAGATGGAATTCATATGTTCTTGAATTCAATGAACTAAGTTGTATTGTGATAGAAACATGTTTATATGAGGTTAAAGTATGCATATATCAAGTTTTGATGGTTTAACTTGAGGTGTAGGTTGAGAACCATGAAGATAAGCATTAAAACGCCATGGTTTTGAAATTCAGTTGTCGACCGATCGATCGCTAGGATCGTACCGATCGATCGGTAGAAACAAGGGAAGTAAGGCGGTTCATGTACCGATCGATCGCGGAAAGCGACCGATCGATCGGTGAAATGCCGTAGCATTTTTGAGAAATTCAAACATTTGAGTGATCGATCGCTAGCTTCTGACTGACCGATCGCTAGGGTTGTAGGTTTGGACCGATCGATCGCTAGAGAGACCGATCGATCGGTAGACTTAAAATGTTGAACAACATTATTTTATTGTGGAAATGAATAGTTCAACCTCTTTTAACATGATATTGTTGGTATTGTTGTAACATCATCACAGGGGACAGGGCAAAGAGGCAATTAACCATTGACGACCGAGTTATCTGGTTTGTGTCGCTTTACAGGTATGTGTTGACGTACGGAGTATAGATATGATGTGAGATGATATTATGGTTTTGATATCATATGATTTATGTTAGCTTGTATCATATGATTGGTAGTATCATATGCATGTACATACATGGATTTCATATGATGGAGATGGATGCCTTGATAGATATGTGTATATGCTTTGGTAAGATCATTGCCTTGATAGATATGCCTGGTGTGGTATATGCTTTGGCTGGGATCGTTGCCACGATAGATATACTACATATGCTTTGGCTTGAGTTGGGATGGATGCCTTGATAGATATGTGTATATGCTTTGGTAAGATCAATGCCTTGATAGATATGCCTGGTGTGGTATATGCTTTGGCTGGGATCATTGCCACGATAGATATACTACATATGCTTTGGCTTGAGAGATATACGCCTGGTTTGGGTATATGCTCTGGCTATTATCACAGATGAGTATGATACTATGATATGTGCTGCTAATATGAAGATGTGATGTGGTTCCACTGACATGTTGAGCTGAATAGGCATATCATATGGGGCTCGTGATAATAGGGTGATTGTGGAGACATGTCATGACATAATGCATTTGTTGATGCATGATACAGAGCATTCATTATTGATGATTTTATTGTGCTTTATCATTATTGTGATTGTTTGGATATGGCACTGAGATAGTTGTTATCTATACTCACGTTTTGTGAATGTTTCTGTAGGAATTCATAGACGTGGGAATCGTGAGTCCTATTCCGCTGGCTTTATCATTATTGTGATTGTTTGGATATGGCACTGAGATAGTTGTTATCTATACTCACGTTTTGTGAATGTTTCTGTAGGAATTCATAGACGTGGGAATCGTGAGTCTTATTCCGCTGCGAGGTGAACCACTGCATAGGAGTTGTACAGGATTAGGTTGTTAATTATACATGTAATGTATATGTGAAAAAGTTATTTGGTTTTGTACTAGTGGTTTTGGTACATCTGTAACAACCTATGAGTGAGAAACTCTTAAACAATGCATGTTTTTACTTAATTCAGACTCACATATGTATGCTTAATGAAATACATAATGGATTAAGTAATGAGGACCCCACATTAGTGGTATCAGAGCAGTGGTTCGAGAACGGGATAAACAAGGGTAGAGGAAGTGAGTTAGGGAGTTACCTAATCACTTAAAGGCATGTGATACTTATGATCTAGTGTCTGGGAACATGCTTTGTATTTGTATCTGTTATTGTTAACCCTTGTTTTGCAGGATGCTAGTATGTCTTGGCTTGATCTACATCCTTATGCGTGTGGCATAAGTGAGGTTGTAGGTGTACCGTGATTGGTATACCGGGTTTTTGTACTATCATTTGACTGGGGACATGATATGTTTCGCGGGAGCTATTCCACGGATTCTGTGGTAATGGTATGTAAGTCGATACCGAATCGGAGGAGTCAGTTGTACATTGGGTGGAGCGTGAAAAGCAAGGCTTGATATCAGCTCCATGTGCAAAGTCAGCCTGCATGAGATTGTGTATCAGACCTAATGATGGACTGGCCGCTGACACATGATGTGTGAATGGAAGTGACGATACAGGTTATTGATCACTGTATCTAGTTCAAGGGCATTCGTAATCTGTGGTTGCATTGTCGACATGTATGGCCTGAATGGGAATGTAATACTTTGCTCTTGATCTGTGGATGGTAAAGGCTAACGCAGTGTGTTTACATTGGGAGATGATACATATATGGGTTACTTGTGGTACTCAGATTGTACATGTAACGAATGTGAGATTCGTATACAATAATAGTATTCTTTATGATTGTATTCCACAGCGGTAATTGGTGATTTGTGAGAGCACTGTAGTGAAAATTATCTTGTCAGGGTATCATCTGTGTATGGTTCTCCGGTGTGTATGTGTGTGTTGAACTTCATGTTTGTTGTCATGGAGTTGACAAGGAACATGAAATTGGGAGAGTTCAATGATAGTGACGCTGAGGCGTATTGATGGAGCGGTACAACCGCAGTATGTTTGACTGTTATCAGTTGATATCGTTCAAGTCACTCGTGTTTTGGTGACTGGTTAACGACTGTGTGATCCTTTCTGTGTATTAGCTTCTTGTGTTCGTTCTCGTTGTATCATATGGATTTGAGCATGGAAGTCTTTCAGATTGAAAGAAAATGAGTACCGGCGGAGATTGCAGTGATGCAATATTGTTGTGACGCCTACACATGTGATCTTTATGATGGCTAGACAGAGACATACATGGTGCTATGTAGCCATGTAGTATATCTGACTAGGGTATCGTACAGATGGGAATGGATATCATTGTTTTGATATGAACTCCGTCCGAGTTTTAAGGTTGTCCGTATGATATGTGGTATGTGTGGCAGCCATGGGTGTCTTTGATTGACACGAGATACCTCCAGTGCATATCGTTGTGTATGGGATGTTGCATATGAACATTTAGTTCTGTGTTTGTGAACTGCATTGATGAGGCTAAATTTGGTTGGTCTGCTTTGAACAGAGTGTGGGTATCTGTGTCATGGCTGAGAGCATTGGATACTTGTATGACTTTTGGATATAGAAAAGGACGTCATGAGAGACATCCGTAAATTGGTTCTTTAGTCGAACTGTGTATGACATCTTGTCATATTTTGGATTAGTGCATGACAGTAGTGATCTGTACATGTGAGACCAACAGAGATTGGTTGGCAATGTGAGTATCCAGTAAGCATTGAGTGTGAGCTATTGTATGATAGCATAGCTTGGTGGCTATGATGTATGGTTCACAAGTCTAATGTTGAAGGTCCAAGTTATCCAGATTGATAAGGAAGTTTGAGTTTCCGTAGATTGCTTAGTGCTGATGCAATCAGAGTTTCCGTTGTGTTGTGATGGTACTATGCGTTTGACAGGAAATTCATATAGTCTTGACTGGGAGATGTATGACCGTTGGGATCGTGATTTTGATATGTCGACCTCGTCATGCGATTGGTGTGCATGGTTGATTGGTTTGCATTTTGTGCTTGATAGATGTTGGGTTGATATCTATTGATGGACAGTCTGCGAATATGTTTCATGAGGAAACAGTATGATTGGTATACTAAACCATGTAATGGTTCATGAATGATTGCTAAACCATGTGATGGTTGATGAATAATGAAACCAGGTAATGGTTGATGCCTAGCAGATGGTTATGAGAAGGCTGAAGAAGCTCACACGTATGAAATAGTATGATGAGACTTGAGTTGTCCATGAAATGAATCATTTCTTGAGCTTGTTCGTACACATATGTGTATGGCAAAGTTTGTGTCATGTTATAGTGTTACGACCAATATGAGACTGATTTGACATATACCAGATGGTGGATGGTATTTTTGCTATATGGTTGTACTTGACTTGAGTATTAGTACCAGAATGACCATGAGTGGGATGGTACTTTGATTGTCATTCATGTCAATAAGAATATGTGGATTGTGTGAGTGCAGTTGAGTTGGAATTTGTTACCTTCCATGTATTGTTGGATTGGCTATTCCTTTATGAACCAGAGGTGATAACGATTTACTGGGAGCAGTCATGTTTATTAGGAATGCATATGCGATCATGTGATATATCTGAGTGATATATTCGATCATGTGATATAGTCGGGTGATATCTTCGATTTTATGATCTATCCGGGTGATATGATAATCTGTATGGATAGGTTCTTGAAGCAGAACGGAATGAGTTATCAGGTACCTGTGATGTGTGGGACTTGTTGGCGTAATACATGTAGCAAGTGAATTGCACATGCGTGGAAAGCGTGTCGGGTGGAAAACATGTTGGTTTCCACTACTACATGCTATTTTATGTTGATCATTACAGGGAACAGTGAATAGGAAGTAATGAATCGTTGTAAAAGCTTGTCATACTCAAGATGGTAGTCTTGGGGGGAAATAGTTGGTCCAACGAATGACATTTCCGGTACATGGGTCAGATGAGACCATAGTCATTGAGTGAGATGACCATATACTCATCTGGACATATGTATTGTACATGGCTTTGGTGTACAGTATGCATTGATGACATATGAGTGTGATGTGGATTACTTTTTGTGGTTTGGACAAGTTGATGTCCAGTGTTATTCTGGACTGGTATCGTATTCAGTGTTTAATCTAGACTGAGAAGTCTAGCGTGGGAGATTATTATACATACGATAGATGGATATGTTGTATCTATCACATTGTGTAATGACATACGATAATATCACTTTGTGAAATGTTAGAGCAGAGATGGCTCTGTGCACATTTGGCTGTGTAGAATCTGAATGTGACAAGGACCGAGGTACTTGGTTTCGAGTATCTTGTTTATCTTAATATTCTGTGTAGGTTTACACAGGAGTACAGACGAATGGAAACATTCTAAACCGTTAGACAATACACAACGCGAGTATGTGTGTTGCTGTGTTTATAAAGTGTGAAATGATGTGTATGGAAAGGTGTAATACCAAGATTTGAACCATTGACTGTATTACGATGTGGTGACTAGTTGTCCAAGGAGGGACGGATGTAGTAGACATTAGAAGAACAAATGCTTCTTTGGGTATCATTTGTATACATCCAGCAAGACTGGGAGTGGACAGTGACTTGGTTAAAGAAACCACCGGTACAATGAGTTGTATGAGATCAAGTCAGTTTGATGGATACTGTTGTGTATAACAGGAGATGTATATGCGTGTTCACTGATACTAGTGAAAGGTTTGTCTGTTGATGGTAGTACAACGATGCATACATACTATCTATGCCCGGCTGGTGTAGCGTGTTGTGAGCATATGACTACGTGGACAAAAGCGAATGGTAACAAGCTGTTATGCGAGAACATGAGTATGCAGTAGAATCCAAAGTGCAATGTCTGGTATGTTTTCTTTTGGTTTCTTATACTGCTGGGTTGGTAAGTATCTGCTAGTTGAGCATGTTGAGTATGTAGCAGATTTATTTTTGATTATTTGTTTTGGCAAATAATGTTGTATTTAGAATGCATGTTTGTGCAAAGCGTATTTGCCACTATGTTGTTATTCCTTGTGTGTTGCTAATAGGGTTGAAGCTTATGGCTTTCTGTATGTGATTCATATGATATATGAGATTCATATGTTGAATATGGAATTTCGAGGACGAAATTCAATGAGTGGGGGAGAAATGTAATGCCTCGATTTGTTATGACGTAATTTTGAATAATGACGGTATGATGTGGACTCGGGTTCGGGTTGAACCGAGTAAGACTATTGCCATGTATGACAATAAAATGTTGAACTAATGAAAGAAAGGACTAATGGTTGTATGACAATGAAAGAATGTGTCTAGATGATAAATCAATACATATCGATATATGAGAAGTAAACTAGAGATGTGAAGTTAGAACATATATCATATGTATATATTGACTTGGAATGTTGATGCATGTGCATAGACAAGAGAATCACAAGCATGAGGTGTATAGTGGGGATGTGAATGTGGCTATACATTGGCTATGCATGTGAGAGGAATTACATGTGAATGTGCATTTGAAGTGAAAGGTGATTAAATAGATGAATATCAGCTTTGAAACACATAATTCACCTAAATTCACCTACAAATCTCTACACATGCTCTCTTGAACCTCTTGGTGTTTTTGTTTGGTTCTAGCTTGGAAACATGTTCAATATGCAGTATGGGGTAAGGAGAAGTTGCATACTCTACTTTATGTAGTTAGTTGGTGTAATAACTTAGTTATGATGCTTTGTATACAATTTAAGAAGCATGTGATTGTTAGAAAGAAGATGGAATTCATATGTTCTTGAATTCAATGAACTAAGTTGTATTGTGATAGAAACATGTTTATATGAGGTTAAAGTATGCATATATCAAGTTTTGATGGTTTAACTTGAGGTGTAGGTTGAGAACCATGAAGATAAGCATTAAAATCGCCATGGTTTTGAAATTCAGTTGTCGACCGATCGATCGCTAGGATCGTACCGATCGATCGGTAGAAGGGAAGTAAGGCGGTTCATGTACCGATCGATCGCGGAAAGCGACCGATCGATCGGTGAAATGCCGTAGCATTTTTGAGAAATTCAAACATTTGAGTGATCGATCGCTAGCTTCTGACTGACCGATCGCTAGGGTTGTAGGTTTGGACCGATCGATCGCTAGAGAGACCGATCGATCGGTAGACTTAAAATGTTGAACAACATTATTTTATTGTGGAAATGAATAGTTCAACCTCTTTTAACATGATATTGTTGGTATTGTTGTAACATCATCACAGGGGACAGGGCAAAGAGGCAATTAACCATTGACGACCGAGTTATCTGGTTTGTGTCGCTTTACAGGTATGTGTTGACGTACGGAGTATAGATATGATGTGAGATGATGTTATGGTTTTGATATCATATGATTTATGTTAGCTTGTATCATATGATTGGTAGTATCATATGCATGTACATACATGGATTTCATATGATGGAGATGGATGCCTTGATAGATATGTGTATATGCTTTGGTAAGATCATTGCCTTGATAGATATGCCTGGTGTGGTATATGCTTTGGCTGGGATCGTTGCCACGATAGATATACTACATATGCTTTGGCTTGAGTTGGGATGGATGCCTTGATAGATATGTGTATATGCTTTGGTAAGATCAATGCCTTGATAGATATGCCTGGTGTGGTATATGCTTTGGCTGGGATCATTGCCACGATAGATATACTACATATGCTTTGGCTTGAGAGATATACGCCTGGTTTGGGTATATGCTCTGGCTATTATCACAGATGAGTATGGTACTATGATATGTGCTGCTAATATGAAGATGTGATGTAGTTCCACTGACATATTGAGCTGAATAGGCATATCATATGGGGCTCGTGATAATAGGGTGATTGTGGAGACATGTCATGACATAATGCATTTGTTGATGCATGATACAGAGCATTCACTATTGATGATTTTATTGTGCTTTATCATTATTGTGATTGTTTGGATATGGCACTGAGATAGTTGTTATCTATACTCACGTTTTGTGAATGTTTCTGTAGGAATTCGTAGACGTGGGAATCGTGAGTCTTATTCCGCTGGCTTTATCATTATTGTGATTGTTTGGATATGGCACTGAGATAGTTGTTATCTATACTCACGTTTTGTGAATGTTTCTGTAGGAATTCATAGACGTGGGAATCGTGAGTCTTATTCCGCTGCGAGGTGAACCACTGCATAGGAGTTGTACAGGATTAGGTTGTTAATTATACATGTAATGTATATGTGAAAAAGTTATTTGGTTTTGTATTAGTGATTTTGGTACATCTGTAACAACCTATTAGTGCGAAACTCTTAAACAATGCATGTTTTTACTTAATTCAGACTCACATATGTATGCTTAATGAAATACATAATGGATTAAGTAATGAGGACCCCACACCGGTGGATCTAGTCAGCTTAAAATGGGCGGTTTTCTGGAGAGATGTCAGTATTGTCAGAAGCGGATTGCGCAGAACTCGGAGGTCTTCATGTATAGGCATGGTTCGTCAGCGGTGCCCGGAACGGAAGACATCGTTCCAGTTCCAATGACATTTCACGGAACGATCACGACGCGAATTTTTTAAAAATAATATTAAAAATTCAAAAAGAATGAATATTTTGACAAAACAAGTTCATATTCTTTAATTATTAAATAATATTTAAAAGATTACTTTTAGAAAATAACAAATTAATTTTTTTTCTAAATCTCATGTACACTTTATTAAAATATTATTTATCCTCAGTATATACTAAAATTTTTACAACCATGTCAAAATTATTTTACTTTCAAATCATAATATTAATGAAAAATAAAATATACAAACTAAATGAATTTTTTTTTAATTTTTAACTATTTAAATTTTCAACTAACTTGCAAAATCACTAAATCTTATGTATACTTTATTAGAACAAAAATTTATCATCAGTTTCATAGAATATTTTTTATCACTTTTTTACAAAAATTAAATCATTTCACAAATCATTTAATTATAAATTAATTAAAACACACATAACAATTTATTTAATTAATTAAACACAAAATGGAGATGTCTAACAACTTTTATATTTCAAAATCCACCGTCCACCGATAAATCGTCGTTTTTTGTATGTTCCACAGTTTCGTTCCACCGTTCCATCGATAAATAGCCGTTTTTTGTCCGTGGAACACCGTTCCAAAGCAATCTCCTTTACTACCCTGATCTTTGGAACGGCAGGCGGCGTTCCAGTTCCGAAACGGGCGTTCCAGACCTGGAACGGCCGTTATGGTAAACCATGTGTATAGGTAAGGCGAACTAGGGGATGTGTATCATTGATAATTGCATTTTAATTCCTTCTTTCATGACTATTTATCTCTATTATAGTTATTGGGGCTCGATTATATTGAATGAATGAATGAAAAAATTCATGGGATTATAATGGTTGCGTCTGTTATTTAAGTAATCACTGATCGTATGCATTAATTTGTTAAATACATTTTGCACTCTCGCAATTCTTATGCTTTATTTGTTTATCCATTATTTGATCTTCTTTTGAATAACCAGGGCATTTATTGTCTGGTTATCCATTATTAGGTCTTCCTTTGATTGCATCCGTTTATTGCTTTGTGGAGTAAGCTAAGTTGACTTGGGAATTTACTGTCTTATAGTCAATTAACTTCGCGTCCAAGAATCTATTGTGCCTGTTTGATACTCTGATTTATATTTCTTCATTACTAACCTGACGTTTACATTTGTTAACGGTCTGATGTGCTGTTCACAAATTTTCATTTTAACAATAATCTATCTTCACCATGCCATTATTCAAACAAAGATATAAAATCCCATTCTGTCTATCCAACATCAATTTAGAAACTTGATGGAGCAATTTATTTGTACCAATCAAGGAATTCAGTCATGTTACTTGTCTACTTGATCAATGCATCTCTTATGTCATATGCAAAACTATATGCCTAAGATCCTCTAGAATGTATTTCCATGTGTTGGGATTGCTTATGTTTGCTTGTTCAATTTGATACAGCAACCTCTGTGCATTTTGCTCTGCTGAATTCCGGGACTTTCAAATTGCAAAAGACCAATTGGTGGAGGCACCATCAGAAATCCCCGAGAGAAGATAGTACCAGGCCAGGGGATTTACAACGTGAAGAGTTAGTATTGTTCTTATGATGGAGTCGAATGCACATGGCTATCTTGCTAATACTAACTGCCGATGCATACAGCTGTCGATATTTTGGTGATCAGCTTATACCTCTGCACTGGATATAATTAGTTTTGCTGACATCCCATGTTACCATGTACCTTTACAGTAGAGAAGTAGTTTTTCCCAGCTTCTAGCAGAACCCACCCTAAAACCCCTGTTTACGTCTGGGTTTCTATGTTAGCATATTTTGAAAAAAATTCAATTAGGTGTAGCTCTTTTGTTTCTGCTGCTAATATGAAGTGGATGTAGTGCTGTTAAATGGTATACCTGAGATGCTCGGGCATTTAAGCAGTATTTAAAGGATAAGTATCTCTCAGTTCTTACATTCATCCGCGTTCACTTTTTATGTGCCTTAGCAAGCTAGACATTCGACTTCTTTGATAAGTTTTTTTTATGGCATTGGCCTTGGATGAGATTTCTGTGACACAAGCGTCATTTCATGCAAGGGTAGTTTGGAAGATAAATTGCTGTCGTCTAACAATGGGGCTTTTTAGGTGGACATCCTCAAAACCAAAGAAATGGGAGTTTTCAGTTGCTGGACAGAGGGATATCTCTAATTATTTTGTGAATCCAATGACATTCACTAGGTAGAGTTGTTTCTTGACTGGGCAAACTGACCTTGTGACATAGGAGGAATATAGATCGTCCTGTTGCTATTTCTTTTTATTTCGCTTAAGTGAATATTATAAACACAGGAGCATTAGACGTGATCGTCGTGTATCATGAAATATTCGTATATTGATACTCCATGAAAGCTATTGCATGCAATGATCACAAGATTCATTCTTTGCTTTCTCAGATTGGACGAAATAGCTATTGCATGCAATGATCACAAGATTCATTCTTTGCTTTCTCAGATTGGATAGAAAGATCCTACATAAGAGAAAGTGGAAGTCATTTTGCAAGCATGCAACAGCTTATCCCATGCGATTCAAACTCAAAATCTAAAACATAATAAACTGACAGCACTTGCCTATGTTTGGTCTCTTAATATTGAAATATGGAGCCCAGCCTTGGTGAGTGATAGGCTTAGATTTTGAGTGTTTTTAGCTGTAATTTCCTATTTTTCGTACTTTTTCCTGGATGATATTATGTTTTTTGGTGTTTATTTGTCTATTTCAGGAAAATTAGTTGAAAATGGAAGAAATGAGCTAAACTGAAGAAAAATGGCGAAATCGAGGCGAGAAAGAGCTGAAATTGAGGAAGTTGGATTTTCGGAGTCTCGATCGATCGAGAATATTTCTCGATCGAGCCAGGCAGTGTGCTGAGAAGAAAATAATTAGAAGTCTCGATCGATCGAGATTATTTCTCGATCGATCGACCAAGGCAGAAACTTCAGAGCCAATTTTATCGAAGGCTCGATTGATCGGAATGAAATCTCGATCGATCGAGCGAGGCAGTGAGTTTCAAAGGCTGACGTGAACAGTGCACCGATGGATCGGACGCAATTCTCGATCGATCGATACGCAAATCCGGGAAAATCTCATCTTCAATTTTTGAATGGATTTTCGCGGGATAAAAGGGGAGATCATTTCCATACAAGGGCTAGACCATATCAGACGCCAATCCTCTCGAAAATAAGGAACCCTAGTCGCCGCCTAGCGCCGCCGAAGGAGATTCAGTCTCCGTTCTTCGTCCAAAGTCGAGCCAATCCATTCCGGAGTGCAATGAAGGAGCAAGAGAAGAGATTTCGGTGCTACGCACGGATTTATTCCGCCGTTTATCGTATTTCTAGACTCTAATCTATTCATTTTGATTTCCAATTGATGTTTTTGAGGTCGAGAGACGATTAAACTCTTTTGTATTTGAATTGAAATATTTTTAGTTTATTCTATCGAGTTTTAGTTTCGTTGTGTTTGATTATTGATTCAATTGTGTTTGAGTGCATTGATTACTATTGTTCATAAATTAATTGCTTGTGTAGATCAAAGCCTAGCTAACTTTGATTGAATCTGAGAGTTATAACCGAGATCGAGAGATAATGTTGTAACACGCTCTATTAATTTATGATGTATGTTACGATTGAGATCGATAGATGATATCGCATACGTGAGAACTTTGAATCGAGAGATTTAGAGTAACAAGGTTTTGATGATTTATGCAATATTGAATTAGTAAATAGGTGCACGAGAGTGACTTATTCTAATTTAATGTTAGTTTATTTACAGCTCGAGAGAGTGTATCGAATAATAGCAAAAACCTTTCACCTTTAGAATCAATTGGTTGATAATTTGAGAATTCAGTTGAATCATTAAAGATAACATAGTTGAACGACGAGCTTGATAAATTTCTCGAGTGACTTACCTTTGCATATCCGGAATCATTCATTTTATTGTTTTGTTTTCATTTTTCGATCTTTAGTTTAATTTGGCTTTAGTTAATCAACTTCTTAAATCGTAGGCTAAATATAATTTTATTAATCTTATTTGGTACTTATACGTTAGTCCCTGTGGATTCGACAACCCTTACTTTCAATTAAACTATACTAAAACTTGACAACCGTGCACTTGCGGTAGTATCGCGTCACATTCTAAGAAAATCTTTTGTTTAAAAATATCGCGGTCAAGTTTTTGGCGCCGTTGCCGGGGACTAATATGTATAATATCATACGAGATTAGTTGATTGTAATTTAGCCAATTCTTTATTATTGAGTTTTTATTTTTCTCTTTTCTTTTTCTTTTGTTGATCTTTGTTAATAATTTTGTATAATTTTTGTTGTTTTCTTTTTGTCTGTTTTGTACAGGAATCGTTTCTCTAGTGCATGCTCAGAAGAGAGGAGCCCATTCTCGAGCCATTTGATCCGGAAATAGAGAGAACTCTACGAAGAAGATTACGAGAAGCTCGAGTGATGGCAGATAATAATGAAGCACATAACCCAAGGTCAATGATGGACTTTGTGCAACCGGCATTTCATGGATCTTTGTCCAGTATTACGAGGCCGACGATTCAAGCGAACAACTTTGAGATCAAGCCGGCGATTATACAAATGATACAGCACTCGGTTATGTTTGGGGGAGCGGCCACGGACGACCCGAATAATCACATCTCCAACTTTTTAGAGATTTGTGACACGTTCAAAAATAATGGCGTCTCCGACGACGCCATCAGGTTAAGACTTTTTCCTTTTTCATTACGCGACAAAGCTAAGTCATGGTTGAATTCACTACCTGCAGGTTCAATAACAACATGGGAGGGGATGACGAAAGCGTTTTTATCAAAGTACTTTCCCCCTTCCAAGACGGCGAAGATGCGGAACGATATTACAACTTTTGGGCAGTTTGACCCCGAGACGTTATATGAAGCGTGTGATCGTTTTAAAGAATTGTTGAGGAGATGCCCACACCACGGTCTACCCATTTGGTTGCAGGTACAAACTTTCTATAATGGTTTATTTTCTTCTAACCGTTCGATGATAGATGCAGCATCTGGGGGATCAATAATGAGGAAGACACCGGAAGAGGCATATAGCTTGTTGGAAGAAATGGCATGTAACAGCTACCAGTGGCAGTCATAGAGGAACACGCCACAGAAGCCAATATGAGTCCATCAAGTGGACGAGATCACTGCTCTTTCGGCACAGCTTGAGGCTATGAACAGAAAGATAGATAGCATTGGAGCATCAGCAATGCAAGTTCAAGCTGTTTTCTGTGACTTGTGTGGAGGCGGTCATCCGAGCATCGCATGTCAGGCAGGTAACCAGTTTAACCAATCTATTGAGGCGGTGAATTTTGTAGGTAACAGGCCATCCAACAATCCGTATTAGAACTCCTACAATCCGGGGTGGAGGAACCACCCGAATCTGAGATGGTCGAACCAGGAGAATGTGTTGAACCCACAACCGCAGGCAGGGTTCACACAAAAGCCGAGTATGGAGGAACTTATGGCAAAGTTGATTTCGTCGACGGAGGTGAGGATGCAGAATCAGGATGCATCAATTAAAAATTTGGAAGTACAAATAGGGCAGTTGGCCACATTGATATCTGGGAGGACGCAAGGTACGCTCCCGGGTGATTCTCTAAAGAATCCAAAGGAGCAATCGAATTGACAGACAAGGAGGTGACAGTCCAGCTTGGGACTATAAATCAAGAACTCGTTCTATTTCCCTTTGTTTTCTTTTAGTTTAATTAATTGGGTTATTTTGTTTTCTTCTATTTTAGCAAGAATCCGTGTGCGAGGAGCACCACCACCCAGTTCCCCCTCCGGAGCATGATGAGGACGACGATGAGTGACGATCGTCGTCATGGTAAGTGTTTTTGCCTTTGCATTTATTTATTTTTTCTTGTTCATTGAGGGCAATTCACATACTAAGTTTGGGGGGGGGGGGGGGTGGGGTTTGAGTATTTGTATATATCTTGTTTTTGCACATTCTGCTACTTGTTTTGCTTCCCTACTTGCATGACTGCATGATTTTGTGACTGATTCATCCTTGAGCATTACCAACAAAATTTTTTTTGTCAGTTAGTCTTGAGAATTGAAGAATTTGATTTGCAACGGTAATATATGATGAAATTAATCCTCATCTAGATATGAGTCATGAAAATGTTTAACTTGTTTGTATATATCCTTTGTTAACCATATGTCAAAACTGAGGAATAATTTGAGCACTTATTGAGTCATGATTGAGTGAAGTATGCATTGATTAAAGTGAAAATTTGTGTTAACTATGATGAGTCTTGAGTATTTTAGATAACTCTACAATTTATTTGAAAGCACTTTGAGGCGAAATTTATAGTTAGGACCTTGACTTGGAGATGATTTAGGCGATCTTTGGACCGTTTGAGCCTTTCAAGCCTACCTGTTATACATTATTCCTTAGTGTCCCCTCTTGTGCCTTATTGAAAAAGAATGGTATATGCATTGCATATGATTAGACCCCCATTCGACATTCTTGGCAACCTCATTATACCTACCTTGGATTGAGCCTAAAAGAAAATTTTTACCCACCCCTAAGGGAGTATAATGAATCTCATTCATTGCATTAAATTGTTATATGTTGATAAGTTCATTGTGAAAAAAAAAATGAAATGAACAAAAGAATGAGCAAAGAAAAAGAAAAGATGTAGAGAAAAGCCTTGAAAAGAAAATTTAAATAAGACCCAAAGTGGCCAATGCTAGAAAAAGTTGAAGAGAAGCTCAATAGTGTGCGAAAAAAAAAAGTATTGAACTGATTCTATTGTACTCTCTTCTTTGAATTCATCCTACCTTTTCTTTTGAGCCGACACCAAAAGGCCTAACGTTATAAGCTTTTAAAGTCCTGTTGATCCAAGTCTAGGGAATAATTACATTAGTGGAGAAGTGCTGGATAGTAAATTTGTAGAGTAGTTCAAAGTAATCTTGACTCGGAGTTGTTATGGCACTTTTTGATCTTAAAGATATGTACATTACTCATGTTTGACAATGGCACACACGCACGTTCCAATGTTGCGATGTATTGTTTAACTTAGGAGAAATTGCTTCTTGTTAAATGTTGAATGACTTTTATTGATGTGTAAGTAGGATTTCTGAGTTTTTACGCGAGTTGTAAAGATGATTCATGCATAGTATTAAGATTAACTTTTCTTTTTGGAGCTTATTGCTTGCTCGAGGACGATCAAGTCTAAGTTTGGGGGAGTTGATAGGCTTAGATTTTGAGTGTTTTCAGCTGTAATTTCTTCCCATTTTTCGTACTTTTTCCTGGATGATATTATGCTTTTTGGTGTTTATTTGTCAATTTCAGGAAACTTAGTTGGAAATGGAAGAAATGAGCTAAACTGAAGAAAAATGGCGAAATCGAGGCGAGAAAGAGTTGAAATTGAGGAAGTTGGATTTTCGGAGTCTCGATCGATCGAGAATATTTCTCGATCGAGCCAGGCAGTGTGCTGAGAAGAAAATAATTAGAAGTCTCGATCGATCGAGATTATTTCTCGATCGATCGACCAAGGCAGAAACTTCAGAGCCAATTTTATCGAAGGCTCGATCGATCGGAAGGAAATCTCGATCGATCGAGCGAGGCAGTGAGTTTCAAAGGCTGACGTGAACAGTGCACCGATCGATCGGACGCAATTCTCGATCGATCGATACGCAAATCCGGGAAAATCTTATCTTCAATTTTTGAATGGATTTTCGCGGGATAAAAGGGGAGATCATTTCCATACAAGGGATAGACCATATCAGACGCCAATCCTCTCAAAAATAAGGAACCCTAGCCGCCGCCTAGCGCCGCCGAAGGAGATTCAGTCTCCGTTCTTCGTCCAAAGTCGAGCCAATCCATTCCGGAGTGCAATGAAGGAGCAAGAGAAGAGATTTCGGTGCTACGCACGGATTTATTCCACCGTTTATCGTATTTCTAGACTCTAATCTATTTCATTTTGATTTCCAATTGATGTTTTTGAGGTCGAGAGACGATTAAACTCTTTTGTATTTGAATTGAAATATTTTTAGTTTATTCTATCGAGTTTTAGTTTCGTTGTGTTTGATTATTGATTCAATTGTGTTTGAGTGCATTGATTACTATTGTTCATAAATTAATTGCTTGTGTAGATCAAAGCCTAGCTAACTTTGATTGAATCTGAGAGTTATAACTGAGATCGAGAGATAACGTTGTAACACGCTCTATTAATTTATGATGTATGTTACGATTGAGATCGATAGATAATATCGCATACGTGAGAACTTTGAATCGAGAGATTTAGAGTAACAAGGTTTTGATGATTTATGCAATATTGAATTAGTAAATAGGTGCACGAGAGTGACTTATTCTAATTTAATGTTAGTTTATTTACAGCTCGAGAGAGTGTATCGAATAATAGCAAAAACCTTTCACCTTTAGAATCAATTGGTTGATAATTTGAGAATTCAGTTGAATCATTAAAGATAACATAGTTGAACGACGAGCTTGATAAATTTCTCGAGTGACTTACCTTTGCATATCCGGAATCATTCATTTTATTGTTTCTTGTTTTCATTTTTCGATCTTTAGTTTAATTTGGCTTTAGTTAATCAACTTCTTAAATCGTAGGCTAAATATAATTTTATTAATCTTATTTGGTACTTATACGTTAGCCCCTGTGGATTCGACAACCCTTACTTTCAATTAAACTATACTAAAACTTGACAACCGTGCACTTGCGGTAGTATCGCGTAACATTCTAAGAAAATCTTTTGTTTAAAAATATCGCGGTCAGTGAGTATCTTAATGCATTTAAGCACATAATTCGACCATGTCCATTGAGTTATTTCAACGTTTAGGGCTTCTCCAACCCAATATTAAAATGGTGTGAAGGGTTTCACCTCCAACCCTACACTATCTTCTGCGTGAGGATAGCGCATGTAATAATGTTGTGTCGACTGACTACAAGGCATTTGCCTAATGATTGTTATCTATTTTAAAATTTATGAGGTCTCGGATTCGACCCATCTCCTATTCCTGATAATGGGAAGAAAAAAAACAATGTTTTGCTGTGCCTTTTTTTCAATTTTTTTGTTTGTTTAAATGATATTACTATATATTTTTTTTATTGTTTTTAAAATATTTAATTTTTTTGTCAACATGTAAATAATAATTTTGAAATTTTTTGTAAATAAATAAAATAAATATTGTTTATAGTATTGTAATTTTTATAATTAATTATTTATAATATATAAATTAGATTTATTAGTTTTTACACACGTGACGCTCTATGACTTTCAAATCTTGCTCGCCTTCTTCTAACTCTCTTGCTCCGTCCTTGTGCCTGCTCATCTGGTGCATACTCTATAGTCATATCACAAAATGACAGAATTCCTCATGCTCAAGGATTATCTGAGGAGAGTTCTCATCTACCATATCATGAACTCTTGGAAACCTTGTTTTCCTCAAAATTTCCAAGACGCTGAGTTTCTTCGCTGCTCGTCACCATCCTTCCCACCAGACCTCAAAACGAAGCAGAAGCTCGTTTGGTGTAGAGACATGCTAATCGAAATAGAAACCTGAAAATCATCATTTATGAGATTAGACTCATAAATCCCATAATCTAAATGACACAATAGCATACTTGTTCCCAAGATAACGTGCGAAGACCTGCCAAAAACTGTGCCAAAAGGAAGGTACCCGTCAATCATGAAACAAAAAGAAAAAGATGACAAAATCTGCGGAAATATCATTGAATAAAAAATAATGGAAACGAAAATCATGGAATGACATCTTATAAACAAGAAGCCTAGCATACAAAAATATTCCATCCATCAAGATTTGTGAAAGCATGCTCCCTTATTCAACCATAGTTTCGAAAATTTCACATACAAAGATATCAAAATCTGATCTCCACCGTTGAGAATATATCCCAGGATGTTCTATTCTGAACGTGCTGTCCAAATTTGAGCCAATCTAACGGTAAGATTTTTATCAACGGACTCTGCAAGCAGACTGCATAGATTCTATGGGAGAAAACAACAGCTTCCTTCTGTTCTCAAGAAACTGATTCAAACGACCAAAAAACCTGATCGATCTTCAACGTTCACAAAGTTAACTACCTTGTGAATGTAATGATCAAATTTCAGGTTGATCCAACAGTTGTTTTGTCGCAAACACTTCTCTACGCAGACTGATTTGCAGTTTTGAAAGATTACGTGGTTCGCTACCCAAAATCTATTCAAACGCGTCTAGAAATCATCTTCAATCTATAAATGGGCTTGTTTTGAAATTCATAATTATGTGTTGAAAATTTTAATCGATTATGTGAACTATTTTAAAACTATGATACTATATAAATTCGAAATACCGGGAGATAAGTGCTATGCGGAGCAAAATACTACGTATGTATGAGCCACCTCTTGAATAGGCGGGGCAAAGTGCTACATGACGGGGGCTACCTCTTGAACCTGCGGGGCAAAGTGACACGTGCATGTGAGTCATCTCTTGAACCTTAAGAGCAAATTACTATAATCACGGGAGGCACCTCTATAATCCTTTTTATGGATCGATACTATGTGCTTGATATATGATATGTGTTCTGATATGAGAAATTTTGTTCTGTCTTAGAATAACGAAATTCTATTCAGTTATGTGCATGTGTTATGATCAGTTTATGTTCCGATTTATGGGATACATGTAGCTGCCGCTTTTCAAAATTCTGATGCCATAGTTTGAGATTATAATAAGCTTCCGCTAACATATTTTGATTTTAAGACCGGTTTTGTAAGTTTTAAATTCTAATCGTAAGAAATGTTTATTTTATGGAATAAAATAGTGGCAAAAATTAAAATATATTCACAAATTCCAAATGAGAATATATAAAAACTTAAAAATAATCCCTTGAGAGATAGAATGAAATAAATTTTGATAAATTTTGAAAAACTATGTATTATTTATATAGTTATTTTAGATTTTGTTAAACACTTTACATTGTTTATTTCCTATACTAATGATATTGATTGTTGAACTAATTAGATAAATGTAATGGATAATACATGGAATGAAATAAGGATATGATTGTTATTTTTTTCCTTTACTACGATTGATTATGTCGGGTGGCACATTTTGATAACTCTAAATACCAATACCATAGTACTTGCATGCCATCAAACGAGGTAGTTGTTGGGTAAAATTATGGGTATATGTATATTTGGGACAATAAGGCAATGATACAAAATGGCTAGTATATCGAGGCAAGAGTACACCTATTTATCATTATAACGATATTGCCCCGTTATGACGCTTGCAATTCGTTTCCCAAGATACAACGACTATGATTCGTGATAGTAGCACTACAAATCACGAATCCTACAAACCACAAAGGTTTAAAGCAATGAACCTTGAAGACGGAAGATGATATGCAACAAAATGCACAAATTCTCTCTTGATATATGTTGTTAATCCATAGAAAATTGTGTGTTTAGAATTCAATGGAGAGGTTGTTTATATAGTAGTCCAATGGATATCACCAAGAGACACCATTTGGATGCATTTATTCATGAAAAGTTGCGTCTATAGATGAGGGGATGCAATATTTTTATAAAGAGATGATTGCCCAAAGGACACCAATCCAAAGCAATTTTCATAAAAGGTTGCACTTATATTTGGAAGTGTGCAATATTTAATTTTAATTCATTTTTTCCAAAAATCCCCCACATGAATTAAATTAATGCATGAATGCACATGATATCGGAAAATGCTTTAGTGAATTGTTATAACATCGGGAGGGGTAACTTGCTGCTTTGAACCTTTGTAGTGGAATTCAATCTGATTTATTTGACTTAATAGTGAACTTATAATCTTAAACTATTTAGTTGACAATTGAACCTACACTATAACAATTCAAACCATTGTTTTGGTTCTCACGGTTGTGTCCATTTCAGCCTTAGACCACGCTTAGTTTCATAAGTGCTTTTCATTCTTTGAAGCGGTCACACTTCGCACTTACGTAGGAGATCTACTATAAAAGTATCCCGCGATACTCCAACATATTCATATATAGGTCATAGAAATCATTAAAGACATTTGTCTATCCCCGCACCCTTTTGCAGACTGCACTTCATATCATATGAATGAGTTGGAGATTAGTCTCCAATGTGTTTATCTAATCTCATAATTTGATTGTCCTTTCTGAACCTAGATCTTGAGATCTTCAGTCAACTAGGTTGGGTAATACGAGAAAGAACTAGGCATCATATTGAAATAAAAGCAAGTACAACATATACAACTTCAAATTTTCGGTAATGAAATAAGACACTGATGAAACAGCGAAGAGTCTAAAGATAATAGTCTTCAAAGCATAGATGGAAGAACTTGACCGGAAGGTCGCAAAAACAGAGCATAAGTAGATCCCCACAAACCATAGTTCCCAGGATGAGATCGAGAATAGAAGCTGCCTTCATCATAGGAAGTCCCAAAAAGTCCTAGTAGCAGAGGAATGAAACAGCAAGTGGGCTCAGACTGACTCAGATTCAGAAAGCTCCGAATACTCATTCAGCGAAAGCGAAGAGGATATTCAATGTCTAATGGCAGACGAAGAAACGAGTCAAACAGACGAGGTATTCGATCTTGACTCAAATGAATTCACACGTGAAGAGCTTATGTCAGCACTGCAAGACATGGCTAATGACTATAGAATTTTAGCTGAATCATTTGAGAAAACTAAAGCTAAAGCCAATGATCAAATAGATGAGCATATCAAACCAAGCTGCTCTGAGCTAGGTGAGTGCAATAATCTACAGATCGAGCTGAATAAGCTAAAAATCTCTTACGATCAGCTCCATGAAGAAAACAAGAGAATTAGCACACAAAATGCTAAGCTTTCTCGTATTTTCAAAACATGGACAAAATCAAGAGCATCTCTGGAAGAATTGCAAGAGGTACAAAGAAATGTCGGTGATGTCACCGGCATAGGCTTTGATATCAAAGACTGCACCAAAGATGAATCTGAGCTGTTGCTGGTAAAGAACAAAATCAAACAAATGACATTTGTTAGATCCAGCTCAGTATATGAAACTGAAGCGCCTATAATTCAAACGGGAGTCTCCTTCGTGAATCAAGGTTTGAGAAGAGGAATTGGGTACGTTAACCAAGCCAAAGAAAAGGCACCAGCAAGCTTTGTGTCTATCAGACCAAATCTAAAGGTGCAAGATCTAAGGCAAGGAAGACCATCCAACTACTATAACTCAAAACCAGTTCAACGAAGATATAGATTACCTCATAAGAATCAAAGGTTTCCATATCGCACACATTATCACACACAACATCGAAACAGATCAGCTCACATCACACCAGACACACACAAGCCATTAAAGCTGATACAAGTGTGGGTTCCCAAAGGGCTAATCCGTTCTGGACCCAAGTAGGATTGGGTACCAACAGTAATTATGTTTGATGACAGGTACCGAAGAATCTAGTATCGGACTGGAACCTATACAGTGGGCGTTCTCGTCACATGACAGGAAACGTCGAGCTGCTGTCTGAAGTCATAAAATGTACTGGACCCAAGATCATCTTCGGGGATAACTCAAAGGGTAAGACCGTGGGCAAGGGTAAGATTGTCCATGGTAATATTACTATCAATGATGTACTATTAGTTGAAAATTTATGCTACAATCTGATCAGTATAAGTCAACTATGTGATAATGGTTATGCTGTAGAATTTCACAAACACACTTGCACTGTTTTATCGTCAGACGGTATGACCATGCTTGTAGGAATCAGAAATGAAAATACATATAAGATTAACTGGAATTTTGCTCAACCTGATAATCCTACTTGTTTCATCGCGAAGAATGATAATAAACACTGGCTATGGCATAAACGCTTGAATCATCTCAACTTTAAGACTATCTCTAGCCTGTGTAAACATGATTTAGTTGTCGGTCTGCCCAAGATCGATTTTGCTAAGGATAAGATCTGTGAAGCTTGCCAAATGGGCAAACAGATTAGAACATCCTTCAAAAACAAGAATGCCAAATCCTCCTCACGCTGCTTAGAACTATTACATATGGACTTGTTTGGTCCTATACCAATAACAAGTTTAGGGGGAATGCGGTATACTCTTGTTGTTATTGATGATTACTCACGTTTTACATGGACAATATTTTTAAGCAGTAAAGATCAGACCGGTCCAAAGTTGATCAAGCTGCTGAAACGCACTCAGAATGAGAAATCATCAAGCATAGACATGATTCGAAGTGACAAAGGCACTGAATTCTCAAATCAAAATCTTGAATCCTTTCTAGAAGATCAAGGAATTAAGCATGAATTCTCAGCTGCTCGAACCCCTCAACAAAATGGAGTTGCAGAACGAAGGAACAGAACTCTTAAGGAGGCAGCAAGGACAATGCTTGCAGATTCTGGTATTTCCCAAAAGTTCTGGGCAGAACCTGTAAATACTGCTTGCTACACTCAAAATCTGTCTATGATTAACAAGAAGTTGAATCTTACTCCATATGAAGTATGGACTGGTAACAGACCGTCTATCTCTCACCTTCATGTATTTGGCTGCAAATGCTTCGTTCACAATAATGGTAAGAATCATCTTACAGCATTCGAAGCTAAGTCAGATAATGGGATATTCTTAGGATATTTATCCAACAGTAAAGCTTTTCGCATCTTCAATAATCGCACTTTAACTGTAGAAGAATCAGTTCATGTAGTGTTTGATGAATCTTTATGTATCGAGGGTAACAAGGAATCAATTCAAAATCAGATGGAAAATATCCATCTCGAAGCTAACAGTGATGATGAGATTGTAGCTAACAGGTCAGAGATAATCCTCCGGAACCTGAAGTACCAGATACACCGGACCAAGGCAATGAAGCTCCTCCAGATCGAGCCGATCAGGAGAGTCTAAACTCTAATGTTAAAGCAGATGCTGATAATGCTGCTACTAATCATCCTTCTGGACCAGATAATCCAGAATCGAGCTATCGATGGACAAAGACACATCCACCTGATCTAGTAATTGGAAGTCCTTCTGCACCTATAAGAACCAGAGGACAGATGATGGATGAATTCACTCATGCCGCTTTCATATCTAATCTGGAACCTAAAAGGATTGATGAAGCTTTGACTGATTACAACTGGATTAAAGCCATGCAAGAAGAGCTTAATCAATTTGAACAAAATCAAGTATGGAGTCTAACCCCCAGGCCAAGTGGTCTGCCTGTTATTGGAACCAGACGGGTTTTCAGAAACAAGCTAGACGCAGATGGAATTGTGGTTAGAAACAAGGTTAGACTGGTGGCGCAAGGATTCCGACAAGAACAAGGAATTGACTTCGATGAATCTTTTGCACCAGTCGCCAGACTTGAAGCAATCCGTATCTTTCTTGCTTATGCTGCTTTTAAAGACTTCAAAGTATATCAAATGGACGTTAAGAGTGCTTTTCTTAATGGTAAGCTTCAGGAGGAAGTTTACATTGAGCAACCTCGTGGATTTCAAAACCACTCATTTCCAGATCATGTATATCTACTGAATAAAGCAGCATATGGACTGAAACAAGCTCCAAGAGCCTGGTATGACACTCTGTCTCAATTTCTGCTGGATCACGATTTTCAGATCGGCTTAGTGGATAAAACTCTACTTAAATTTATTAAGGGGGAACATACCTTATTAGTTCAAATCTATGTTGACGATATCATTTTTGGGTCAACTAACCCTAAATTATGCGAGAAATTCTCTAAGTTAATGCAGGGACAGTTTGAGATGAGTATGATGGGAGAACTTTCATTCTTTCTGGGTCTCCAAGTCAAACAGCTCAGCAATGGTATTTTTATAAATCAAACCAAGTATACCAAAGAGCTTCTCAAAAGATTCGGTATGGAGACTTGTTCAACTGCGTCAACTCCAATGAGTCCTTACTGTGAGGGCCTGGTCCTAATCAGAGGTTTAATTAACACACGATTGTTATATTAACGTAAACAGCGGAAGATTTAGTTAAAAACTTTCAAAAAGTGACCCTCAAAATTTTTCGCAGTTTGTTTTTAAAACATTTCCGAATAGTAAAAATATGTATTTCCAGTTTTACATCTAACATGATATTCATCGCATAAGCATTACATATAATTTCTCAGTAAAGTAATACTTAAAAATACAGATACTCAGGGCATACCCCGGTAATTTAAAACATAAGTAAAAATACTAAACAACTACTGTGACTCAAAACATAAATCATATACCTGAGCTCGCTCTCAAGGAGCTCTGGTATTTAACGATGCTTCGTCTCGAGCATCCACAGTACGCCCACCTGTACCACCTGTCATGCCCATACAACAAAGACATGACAGCCCCCCGTGAAGGGGGTCAGAACCCCAGTACGAGAAACAGATAATATCACAGTGTATGACAAATAACATGCGATGCATGTCGTGCATGCATGAAAATGCATATGAAGGGTATCAAATCTCGCATATCAATGTCTCAAGAGTCCAAAGGAAGATCAACAATCACTCATCAGTGCTCGAGCAGGATGTGACACGCTCCGCGCTCCGATCTATCTCTCAGTCGAGCCATCGGCGATCCATCATCCTCGTGTCTGGGTGACGTCGGCACGCTCGTCGCTCCGGCATCACTCAGCTCACTCTCTCTCCTGCCGAGCCAACGGCTGCCCATCATCCCCAGACACACATCACAGATACCAAAGAAAAGATATAGGTACCAAGAAACGAATCGATAGGCTCAACATGACATGCTCAATGTCCATGCGTATCAATGCATCATGTAATATCATAATCTCATGTGATGCACCTCAAATCTCATGTCATCATATATCATGCAGTCAATGTACCATGTAATTCACATACTGCAGATCAACTTATCACATAGTCACATAAGGAGCAAGTAATGACAAGTAAATCATACCCGGGAACATCACATGTCTTTGCCAGACATTGTGATAAAACCCGTTTTCTACGTACCTCGGACCAATGCTATATTGTACTCCTCGAATAAATCTTGAGATCTGTTAACCTGGTCATTACACCTCAATTATATCATTTAAGTGTTCACTTATTTCCGATATCAAATTTATAATCCAAACATTGACCCTTAGCAAATTTTCTTAATTTTCAGCTTGACCCATTTTCGTATATAAATCATAATAAATTCATATGATGTCCAAAAGACTTGAGGCCAGTGGGAAAATCACGAAACCTTAAAGTACTAGAGTCATATTCAAGTCCAGAAGCTAGTTCACTCATCTTGAGGCACATGCAAAGCAAAGTATGCCAGATTTAAAAATACTCAATACTGTTTTGACAGAGTGAGCGGTTCTATGGAAAATTGCATATCTTACACACTAAAACTCCAAATCATGTAAGGCCAGTTTCTAATGCAAGATAACCCAACATAAAACAAAACATCTCTTATGAGCTTTAAGCTAAACAATTCATCTTCATGTACATTAACTGAAAAAAGTACAAGCCAAGAAAACTCGTATATTCCCTGCTTCCAGATTGTATAGTTGCTGGTAAAATTAGTATAATTCTTTCATATGAGCTCCAAATTGAGTGAGGCCAATTCAAAATGCAAGCTAACCTCGAATAATACAACACTTAATAGAGCCTACAACTTCATATTCGTAGCCATTTATTCCCAGAAAACGAAGAACAAAATGCATGAAACTCGCATGCAGTGAATTTCCAGATTTGACACATGTTGGTAGAACGACCATAACTGATTCAGCTTAAATCCAAATTAGCTGATTTCGGTGGCCATTTAAAGATAACAAAAAATACTACAACTTGTCATAGGAGAATTATTTTCCAATTCGAAACGTAACGATGCTAAAAACGCGAAACACCAGACTGTTCATGCACTGGTCTTAGCAGACTATAATTGACAACAACTTCTTCGTAAATGAACACCATGGTTCGACCCTCAATCCTACATGCAAGTTGATAAAACTCAAGGATGATGATATACCTTCATTTATCTTCAAGATTTGAAGCTTGATCATCCACAAAACCAACGCCATGATCGAAAATCCTACCCCTAAACTGCTGCAACTCGAAAATCTTGCATCTTCTTTCTCCAAACTTGAAAATTTTTGGTGCATCTTGTTCCTCAAGATGAGTAGCACTCAAATCCATCTTTGCATGTGACATGCACTCACAATTTCAAGAGAAATTTGTGCTAAAATAGGCTGGAAAATTCGAAATGCCTAGAGAGAAGGAGGAGAATTTCTTTGATGGGAATGAAGAGAGAGAAAAGGGTGGAAATTTGAGACCAAAGCTGAATGCATGGTTTAGGCGTGAGCTTCAAAGCCAAATTGTGATTTTTAATTAATTTGATGTATTGTGGAATCCATGTGTCCATACATAATTACCTTGCAAGATTATTGGTCCAAAATCATGTATTAAACATGAGTTAAATTAATTAGTGGCATGTGTTCTCCAAGTGCCATGTGATCATGCACATGCTCATGCACTAAAACATGTTTCACTAGTTGGTTGACTCATCGTAGTCCGGAATTCCTTATTTCAAATTTGCACTTTTAATTATCCGGGTTTTCTTAATCATCGTTAATCCAGACTAATTAGCATCGGGGCCTTACATTTCTTCCCCTCTTAAAAAGATTTCGTCCTCGAAATCACAAAACCAAGTATAACTCAATAAATCAAAACATATGAGATGTCTCAATCTCATTCATAGATACATAAGGGTCATCATGTATCAATGACAACTGATGTGGTCGTCTCAACGATCTACCACTTAATCAAAGTTCTCTATGATTCCACAAAGTTCAAAATATCGAGGCAACATCAAACCTCACTTAACGAATCATATTGATCATCGCAAATGTAATATTTTCATATTTACCTGATTCTCAACTTGAAGTCTAACGATATATTTTTAACTGTTATGCTTTGCTTCAATCAAGCTAGATAAAGACGAAGAGGGAACAGCAGTTGAAGTAACTATGTATCAAGGACTGATCAGATCGCTCTTGTATCTTACAGTGAGCCGGCCTGATATAATGTTCTCAGTTTGCATGTGCGCTAGATTTCAGTCAGATCCAAAGCAATCACACTTTATTGCTGCTAAGCGCATTCTTAAATATTTAAAGGATCTCAGAACGTTGGTCTTTGGTACTCCAAAGATTCAAATTTCAGTCTAGCCGGATATTCAGACGCTGACTATGCTGGGTGTAAGATTGATCGCAAAAGCACCAGTGGAACCTGTCAATTCTTAGGTGAAAGATTGATGTCATGGTTTAGCAAGAAGCAAACATCCATTGCCACATCTACAGCTGAAGCAGAATATCTTGCCGCTGGAAGCTGTTGCGCTCAAATGCCCTGGATTCAACATCAGCTCAAAGACTATGTCATTCAAGCTGTTGAATCTCCAATATTCTGTGACAACACCAGTGCAATTGCTATAACGTATAATCCAGTTTTGCACTATCGAACAAAGAATATTGATATTAGACATCATTTTATTCGAGATCATGTTGGCAAAAAGGAAATTCGGATCGAGCATATTTCAACAGACCAGCAAGCAACAGATATCTTCACCAAACCACTTCCTGAGGCTACGTTTAATTATTTTCGTCAAATTCTTTGTTTAATGGACTTATCTTGATATTTTAGATGTATGTTTCTTTTCGCTTTTAAAGATTATATACTGGCACATATCAATAATACAATTATCAGAAAGACACAGACCGGTCCGAACTTTCAGACCGATCTCTGTCAAATCTGATATTATCCCATGATCTGTCTGGTCAACAAATCTTTAAATAAAGTAATTATTTAAAACAACCCGGACTGATTGCAATTTTAACCGCCTTATCTCTCTATCATCCTGTCCGTTTATTTTGAATTATTTAAATATCAGTCATCGAGATACAGACACGTGTCTTTTCTCTCCTTTGTAGCGGGCTGAACATTTCCTTTTCATTTCACTTTTTACGAATTACTGCTGTCTGTTTTCTAACTCTCAAATATTTTCAATTTCTCCGTATCCTTCATTTCACTCAAATGGCTACTATCACTCACAATTCTCTATCTGTTGAGTTCGATGAAATCTACAGGGCTGAAGATCCAGAAATGGTCTCCATGTTCAAATCCTTGGAGTCTTCTGGATTAAGGAACTTTCTGGAATGCGGAACGGTGGTTTACGAGTCGGAGATTTGAGAATTGTTTGCCAATGCTGTGTCTCAGAAGACGTTCATCTCCACCACCGTCAAGGGCAAATCATTTGACATCTCTCAGTCGACGCTGTCAAAGACCTTTGGTCTTCCCAACACCGGACTGACTGAGTTTGGCCACATTCCTCAGGCCAATATCACCGATCTTCAGGGGAAGGTATCCATTTTTGGCCACCGACTGCAACCATCATTCAAGAAGAAGGAAATGCTCTTTCATTTCCAAGTTTTGTGCGTGATTGTTGGCAAGCCACTATTGGGCAAAGCCGGAAGCTATGACGCTGTCATTGCCGAGAAATTCCGGGCCATGGCTGCTATTCACTCAGGACAAAAGATGAATTGGTTTGGGATCTTGTTTGGAGTTTTGCTTGAAATGGTTATCGCCTCCAAACAGGCTGTGTGTTTTGCAGTTCCCCTCAGCAAGCTGTTGGAGATTTTGAACATCGAGCTGGGGAAGCCGTCTGCTTTGAGTCCCTTTAAAATTCTCAACCCCAAGGGATTGGCACTACTGAAATCCAAAGGTGCTCCACCCACTTCTTCCGATCTGGTGGTTGTCAAAATTGAACAAGGAGAAGAACAGGCTGTTGCTCGAAAAACTCGAGTCAAGCGCAAACTGACTATCGAGACTGACTCAGAGGAAACTCAGTCTGCTTCTTCATCTCCCGCCAAGCCCCCTCAAAAGAAGCCAAGAACCCAGATCACCAAGCCAATCAAAACCTTACCTCTTAAAACCTTACCTATATTGCCCTCCACAAAAGCCACCCCTGCACCCCAAACTACAAACCCACCTTTATCCACTCCAGTCACTGTACCCAAAGTCACTATCCGAGTGCCCTCTGCCATCCCTGTAGTCAAAGGCATTGTTATCACCGAGTTGGGAGACTACACCCAATCAGGGATCAAGACCTCATCTCCCACCGGCAAAGGCAAGGCAATCCTCACTGAACCCCTCTCTTCAAAACCCAAATCAGCCGCTCAAACAGCCATCGACATCGCCATGGAAGATGTTGAGGAAAAGGTAAAGGAGCTCACTGTGGTGTTTGATGAATATGTTGAATACAGAACGATCAACCACATTGATATGTTCTTCGGCAAGCTGAGAAGACTCCAAAAGATGGAACAAGAAGCCCTTAAGGGGACATAGACTGATGACGTCCGAATTGCTGTGCATCGCAAAGAGCTATTCCAGGCTACCAAAGATTCAGACTGGCAAACTTGCTCATTGCAGCTAAGAAGGCGAATTTTGATCCGAGCAATCCGACTGCCAAGGATGATGGTGCCGTCATTGCTCAGCTGGAGATGGATGTTCATGCTCTTCACTTGGCTGTTCATTTTCAACGACAGAAGCTCAACATATCCACTCCAGTTCCCAGCCCGGATCACCCATCTGCGAGCAAGACTTTGGCTGAACCTTTCCTTGAGCAAATGCCTTCTGATTCAGCGAAGCAGACAACGGAGCAGCCACTGACTAATGCTCCGTCTGCAGATGAGACTGAAGCGATGGATGTCTTGCTGGATTATCCAACAACTTCCATCCCCATTGCATCCCACCCTCAGTCTCCCAAATTGAGTACAGTCCAACCGCCGAACATACAACAGTCATCTCTCCAGACTTCGTCGATCCGGATATGGTGGTGTCAAATGTTGTTGCCGCATTACAGGTTGAGAAGCCTACCAGACCTATCACTCCTCCAGATCAGTCTGCTAAAGATACGGCATTTTTGGAAGCATTCTCTTCGGACTTGGTCAATTTGATCCGGTCCGAAACACGCCAATCTGATATGTCTTCACTTGTTTCAATTGCCGCAGAGATTGATCATCCTTCATCGCCATCTGATCACTCTCCAAGCCGTCTATCTGATGATGCCCCATCACTGGCCAAGTCACTTCAACACCTTTCTGATAACTGTCTATCTCTCTCTCAACGAGTTATAGAAGTTCATCAAAGTCAAAGGGCTACATTCTTGGATTTTGAATCTTTCAAAGAGAATATGACAGCCAACATTAGCAGCATTCAGCGCGGACTGAATGATCTATTCTCTCAGCAAGCTACATATAAAAACAGTCTGAGAAAAGAACAGATCGAGCTGGCCACTGAAGTTCGAGCTTCCGTCGCAAAGTCCCTTATTGCTCAAGACACTCGTCTTGATGCTATCAGCGCTCAGCTCGCCCAGATTGTCGACTTTCTTCAAGAGATTGCTGCTGACAAAAAGGGGGAAAAGTGAAAGTACTTCAAGCCACCTCAGTCTTCAGCAAGAAAGTAGCGGTCTATATAAGTCAGAGTTGTCTGTAATTGTATATCAGATTTTTATTCAATAAAAATCAGAATTTCTTTTAAGTCTTCGTTCATTTATTTTGAACAAATTGGCTTAATCAATCCATACTTCAACTTAACTGTGTTCATTTTTTTGAACAAGAAGAAGTAATTGATCCGCAAGTACACGCTTCAGAGTTCTTAAAAGACTGAATAAGAAGACATAGAAGCTAGGTTTTGTCATCATCAAAAAGGGGGAATTTGTTAGTTCCGGATTTTAAAGATGACAAAACAAATCACGGATCGATAGAAATCAGACTGACCAGATCGATTGCTCAAAGCAGATCAAACTGATATGGTATATTGCAAATCAGAACGAATCGATGAACATCAGCCTGACCAGATCGAAGCTTCAGATCGATCTCAACAATTATCAGATCAAGAGATGACAAGGTTGAATAAGATTTGCTCTTCAGTCCGAATCATTAACGGCTATTTATTGAAGCATTTAATGTTGCAATTAATGCTGAAAAAGACCAAGGACTGAAGATTACCATAAAAGGTAAGAAGACAAAGAAGAGCTTACCTGACAGTCGCCGAAAGCATGAACCAGAATGGCAAGCGCCCAAAAGAATAAGACTGTAGCCTACTCAGAATTTGAGCATAGTCAAGAGTTGCACATAAAGGGAAATAATGTCGTTGGTACATGCAACTATATAAGAAGGCAACTAAAGAGCTCAAGAGAGAGTCTGATCAATCGAAAAACGCAAAAAGAAAACTAACAGCATAAGCTTACAAGCTCAGACATCCTCAAGCCGAAAGTTTTCATAAGCACAAGCATATTGTGATATTTGATCATCTTAGGATCATTGTGTGCATAGACTAAATTAGTCTATCTTTTGTATTATGTACTAAGATAGAGAAGTGAGAATCAATTGTAACTGTCAGACAGTGTGTGTCTGAACAGATCGAGAGACTAGGAGTTTCAGTCTGGTAGTGAGGTAAATCCAGCTGAATTGGGTTTGTACAACAGGATTGTATAAATCAAAGTCTTCTAGTGGAATCATTCCTTAATTGGAAGAAGGGGAGACGTAGAAAGATTACACCACCTTCGAACTTCCAGAAACATATTCTATCTTTTATTTTCTGCATCTGTTATACTTTTCTAGCCATCGAGCCGTTCTTACTAGTCTAAGAACAGACCGTTCCGCACTAAAATATTCAGTGGTCTGTTCTACAGAAAAGTTGACTAAGAAACAGATTTCTTTCATTAATCCAAGAGAAATCACTAAGGATTATTTTCAATAGGAGTGTTCATTCACCCCCCTCTAAACACTCCGGACCGATCCTAACATCATTTATGAGTTTTGAGTCTTTCATGTCCGATATCCAATTTGCATCATTTTATTCTTCTAATACATAATGATAATTTGCAAACATAAAATCCAAATTAAAGATTTTATTTCTTGAAAATTTGAATTTAAGTGTTATTTCTTACAACATTCGAACCTTAAAAGAAATTCTCAGTTTAACTCCCAATTGAAATTGTAAGCGTAGATTCTTTTAATTCCAAGGAACACATTAGCTGCACTCATATTTATGTCAAAAATGTTTTGTCAACATTTTTTTTGTCACATTGATGATTTCTAAATTACTTCTCACTATGAGCATATCACCAATTTACAAGCATGCTATACATATGTTTCAGGTGTGTCACATTCTCACACTTGTTAGCTTATTCGACAACATAGTTTTGTCAAATTTTTTGTGCCATTATTTTGGCGATTGTTATGATATTACTTTGGTCTTGGTACTTCTATTTTAGCCAAGTACCCTCACACTTTAAGTATTTGTAGGAAAACTTTTGTCATTTCCACAATTCACAAGGATTTTCGTCATCGCTAAGTGTGGCACTTGGAATGAGGTTGACCAATTAGGATTGCTCCCCCCTCCACTCCAACAAACAATTTTAGGCTAATCTCAAACTTCTCAAGTTTTTATTGGCGTTCAAGTTGCAAATTCTAAGTGTTATAAACTTAGGATTCAAAATTCAAGATTTTATTTATTGCACATTTTGATAAGCGTTATTGCTTACAAAATTTGAGAATTCGACACTATTCTTGAATATGTTCTGATAAGTGTGATTTTTACACTTAATTTGATATATAATTAGGGGCATTTTTGTAGTGATTCCTGGGAAATATTACGCGTTTTGGTATATATTTGTATATTTCGGGGATCCAGGTCCAAATGCATAAAAGTCGAGAAAATGAGCTTTAATTAATGAAAAAGGGCCAAACCGAGCACAACCGGATATTATCGAACATGGATGAAATATTATATTATAATATATGATATTATAATATATGATATTAGAGGATTTAAAAGAGCATAAGAGATTGAGAAAGACCCGTCTCCGTAGAGCAACCAACGTACTTGACTTGGAATCAATTCAGATATATTAGAGAGAGTCACGAGAATTGGAAAAACAGAAGGAACGTGAACAGCAAAGATATATTATTACGTGAAAGAGAGTGACGAGTAAGGAGAGCAGCACGAAGAGCTGATATACGTGAAGGAGATAAGAGCAAATCGACGATATCAGATATAAAAAGGAGGATAAAACGTGAACAAAAAGGAGAGCCAGGAACTCACGTACAAATACAGAGAAGAGTGAGCAGCAACGACGATATCAGGGAAGAAGCGGAGCGACAGGACGAGAGATATTAGGAGAGGGAAAAAGAACGCACGTGGGGCAGACAGAAGTAACGAGAGATAAGAAGGAGAAACGTACGTGAGCAAAAAAAACATATTTTGACAGCAAGATTTACGTGGAGACGTGAGGAGAAAAGGAAGTCATTCACGAGTAAGGAAGGAACGTGGTGAACAACAGATTGAGAGACGAGGGAGAAAGGGAGAAGAGCAGATTGAAACGTAGAGACCAGCAACGTACGTGATTTGAGGGAGGTGAGGAGAACAGATTGGAAGGAACGGAGCACTTGAGGAGAGACGAACTCCACAGATTGAAGATCACGTACAGAAAGCAACGAATTGAAGAACATTGAACAGCAACGAAAACTCACGTACAGCAATGCACGGCCAAGCGAGAGACGGATACGGGATCGACGACGCGATTCAACATCGCTAGTTTATACGTATTTCTAAACTTTGTTTATTTCTATTTAATTTTCTTATGCTTTTGATGTTGAAAAACATGATATTGCATTTGATTTGAATATGTTGCTAGGCTAAGTTTGTTATCAAGACTTAGGGGATCCTATGTATGAACCCATGATTTAATTTTAATGTTTTGATTGATTCTTATTTATCTAAGTGTTTAGATCATTGTTCTTCATGCTTTTAAGGGTTTGGCCATCCTTGAATGATATTAAATTGCAATTGAATTGACCATAGGATATTGTGATTTGATAAAGTGATCTTTTCCGAGGGTTTTAGGTTGAGACGGACCAAGTAAAATCTAGCACACGTGTGATAGCAATAGATTTACCAAAATCGAAGGCTAGAAGTTTTCATAGATCGATTTACAATATTAATTGTTCAATAAGGGTACGGGAGTAGCTTATTGTTACGTTAGTATTAGATTTGTTATAGCCGGACCAAGGTATAGCAAGTGAATTAGGAAAACTCGTCACCTTAGATTGTTTGAATTAATTCTTAACTAATAGGCGAATTATGGGGGATTACATAGGTGAACCGAAAGTCTTGATAATTGTCTCTATTGATTTTATTCTCATTCTCTATCGTTTGTTTGGATTTATTATTGAGTTAATTAGTTAAATTAGTTAATTAGTTATAACCAATTTTCGTAGGCTAAATATAGTTAAACTAGTAGAGTTTGGTACTTATTTACTAGTCCTCGTGGGATCGACAATCCGTACTTATATTATCATTATACTAAAACTTGACACCGTGCACTTGCGGTATAGAATCGCTACACTGAAAAATATTGTTTAAAATAATAGCGATCAAGTTTTTGGCGCCGTTGCCGGGGACTAGTTTTAATAATATCAAACAAGATTAGTTGACTGTAGTTTAGTCATTGTTTTTTTTTTATTTTTGGTTTTTGTTTTGTTTGTCTTGTGAGGTATTTGGAGATGCTACATCAACAAGCATTCACAAGATTTGGCCAACAACCATTCGAGCCGTTCTATGCAGCGTGGGAGAGATTCAACGATTTGGCAAGCACGTACCGGTATAATGACTTTCCAAACTACACTCGTCTACAATATTTTTTCAGTGGTTTGGATGCGGACACACAAGGATGGATATTCAATGGAGCTTTGGCAACTGGTAGTCCTATGGTTGATAGAGATGAAGACAATGTATTGCACTTGTTTAATGACATGGCGAACTTCGACTACCAGTGGCATTGGAATCCTTCACTGCAGGGTTGGAGCCACCAATACCCACCAAAGCCTCACGACCCTCATTTTACAGACCCACCACTTGAACATCAGGGAGAGACGGATGACAGTTCTGCGGAAGTCAGTGCTCATTTAGAGGATACGTTACTCAGGTTTATGGCATCATGTGAGACAAAGATTGAAAGTCAGACCAACTCAATGCGTCATCTGGAGCAGCAAATGGTGAGCCTCATGGAAACCTTATCAGCAAGCTGCCAAGAGAATGAGACGATACCTACTAGGGAAGAGGAGACGAATCAAGTTGGGTTTCATGACGATGATTACTCAAACAACCAAGTTTGGGGGAGTGATCCTACTACTTTGGAAGATTTAAGGGAACTTGAGCCTGTTCAAGAGATTGAGCCTACTGTAGAGACATTATCTGAGGAGTTCCCATGTGAAGATGAGTCGAGAGTGATGTTGGAAAAGGAAGAGACCTTCGAAGATTCTGACTTAAGCCCATCGATGGAGACATGTTCTATGCCATACGTGGATCCGTATTTCCCATGGATGCCAACATCACCACAATATATCCTCCAAGATATGAAGCCAAGTCAAGAATCATTCTCCCATGCCTACCACTTCAAGACCAATGTTGTTGGAGGGACGAGCCTACACTGTTATATTCATGCCAATCTTGAGGGCATACTGAGTGAAGACCCATTCGTGGTATCATACGATACTTACTATGGGCGGCATCCGCTCTTTGATGGTTGCTTCTGATGGTCAAGCTGACGACTAAAAATCAGCGCTTCTTGGGAGGCAACCCAAGCGTATCCTTTTGCTATTTAGTTTTGTTTATTTTTAGTTTTTGCATTTAGTTTGTTTATCTCTCGTGTCGACTATTTTATTTGCATTCTTCTCTTGCTAGGTACTCAGTTGGAGCGATGAACCCTACAACAGTGGAGCTTTCAAAGGCCGATCTTCCTCAACCCTCATGCAAGCGTCTTGATCAGGGGAGTTTACTTTTTCCCTTTTGATTCTTTTAAACATTGAGGACAATATTTGATTTAAGTTTGGGGGAGTGGCTTGCATGTTTACTTGTTTATCCACATGTTGTGTGCTTAATTGACACTTGAATCGTCCGATTATTATGAGCTAAATTTTTTTATTTTATGAGTTCAATTAGTAAGATAAGAATAAATCATAGTAGTGGTCTCTATTCCATGATGATATTAGTCTCACTTTGCATGCCAACTTGAGTTTTGATGATTGTAAAACTTGTTTGTGAATATCTTGTTTTGAGTAGCATGTCAAAGATGAGGAATATTTTGAGCACATTTGAGTCATAATCTTGTGAATTGCATTTAGAGTAGTAATAATCGTTGTGAACTTGATGAAATGTTTTTGAGCATCTTAGAGTACCTTAGAAACTATTTGATGATGACACTTTGAGGCGAAATTTTATAGTCACGAACTTGATTAGGAGATGATCTAGGCGATCTTTGGACCGTTTGAGCCTTTAAAGCTTACCATGCATTTATCAATCTATAGTATCCCAATTTGAGCCTAATTGAAAAGGAATGGAGTATGTTTAACATACTATTAGCCCCCATTCAACATTTTTGGCAACAATATACCCACCTTTATGAGCTTAAATTGAAAAGAATTATCCTTACCAAAAGGGAGTATAATGATTCTCATTAGATGCACATTATTTGCTATATTTTGATGAGCTTATTATTGAAAATGATGAATGGGAAAAGAAAAAGATAGATAAAGCCTTAAAAAAAATATCTAATTAAGACCCAAAGTGGCCAAGGCTAAAAGAAAAAGAAGAGAAGCTCAATTTGTGCTAAAAAAATTGAACATTACATGCTTATACCCTCTTCTTTGTGCTATCCTATCTTTCTTTGAAGCCAACACCTAGGCCTAACGTTACAAACTTTAAAAGACCTATTGATCCAAGTTGAGGGAGTGACTACATTAGTGGAGAAGTGTTCGAAAATAGGACTATGGGGTGCTCAATGATAATCTTAACTTTCATTACCTAGCATGATTTGATCTATGAAAATTGTATGAAACTTGAAAGTGACAATAACACACACGCACGTTCTGATTTGGAGACATGTTGCTTGATCTAGGAGAAAACACAACTTGTTAAACTTTCTGATTTATTTTTGTTCGTCTGTAAGTGAGATGTCTGAGCTACATGATTCACTATGAATTGGTTTATTTGAGTCTTCAATATTGAACTCTACTTTGTGATCTTAATTCTTGCTCGAGACGATCAAGCTTAAGTTTGGGGGAGTTGATAAGTGTGATTTTTACACTTAATTTGATATATACTTAGGGGCGTTTTTGTAGTGATTCCTAGGAAATATTATGCGTTTTGGTATATATTTGTATATTTCAGGGATCTAGGTCAAAATGCATAAAAGTCGAGAAAATGAGCTTTAATTAATGAAAAAGGACCAAACCGAGCACAACCGGATATTATCGAACATGGATGAAATATTATATTATAATATATGATATTATAATATATGATATTAGAGGATTTAAAAGAGCATAAGAGAATGAGAAAGACCCGTCTCCGTAGAGCAACCAACGTACTTGACTTGGAATCAATTCAGATATATTAGAGAGAGTCACGAGAATTGGAAAAACAGAAGGAACGTGAACAACAAAGATATATTATTACATGAAAGAGAGTGACGAGTAAGGAGAGCAGCACGAAGAGCTCATATACGTGAAGGAGATAAGAGCAAATCGACGATATCAGATATAAAAAGGAGGATAAAACGTGAACAAAAAGGAGAGCCAGGAACTCACGTACAAATACAGAGAAGAGTGAGCAGCAACGACGATATCAGGGAAGAAGCGGAGCTACAGGACGAGAGATATTAGGAGAGGGAAAAAGAACGTACGTGGGGCAGACAGAAGTAACGAGAGATAAGAAGGAGAAACGTACGTGAGCAAAAAAAAACGTATTTTGACAGCAAGATTTACGTGGAGACGTGAGGAGAAAAGGAGGTCATTCACGAGTAAGGAAGGAACGTGGTGAACAACAGATTGAGAGACGAGGGAGAAAGGGAGAAGAGTAGATTGAAACGTAGAGACCAGCAACGTACGTGATTTGAGGGAGGTGAGGAGAACAGATTGGAAGGAACAGAGCACTTGAGGAGAGACGAACTCCACAGATTGAAGATCACGTATAGAAAGCAACGAGTTGAAGAACATTGAACAGCAACGAAAACTCACGTACAGCAACGCACGGCCAAGCGAGAGACGGATACGGGATCGACGACGCGATTCAACATCGCTAGTTTATACGTATTTCTAAACTTTGTTTATTTCTATTTAATTTTCTTATGCTTTTGATGTTGAAAAACATGATATTGCATTTGATTTGAATATGTTGCTAGGCTAAGTTTGTTATCAAGACTTAGGGGATCCTATGTATGAACCCATGATTTAATTTTAATGTTTTGATTGATTCTTATTTATCTAAGTGTTTAGATCATTGTTCTTCATGCTTTTAAGGGTTTGGCCATCCTTGAATGATATTAAATTGCAATTGAATTGAGCATAGGATATTGTGATTCAATAAAGTGATCTTTGCCGTGGGTTTTAGGTTGAGACGGACCAAGTAAAATCTAGCACACGTGTGATAGCAATAGATTTACCAAAATCGAAGGCTAGAAGTTTTCATAGATCGATTTACAATATTAATTGTTCAATAAGGGTACGGGAGTAGCTTATTGTTACGTTAGTATTAGATTTGTTATAGCCGGACCAAGGTATAGCAAGTGAATTAGGAAAACTCGTCACCTTAGATTGTTTGAATTAATTCTTAACTAATAGGCGAATTGTGGGGGATTACATAGGTGAACCAAAAGTCTTGATAATTGTCTCTATTGATTTTATTCTCATTCTCTATCGTTTGTTTGGATTTATTATTGAGTTAATTAGTTAAATTAGTTAATTAGTTATAACCAATTTTCGTAGGCTAAATATAGTTAAACTAGTAGAGTTTGGTACTTACTTACTAGTCCTCGTGGGATCGACAATCCGTACTTATATTATCATTATACTAAAACTTGACACCGTGCACTTGCGGTATAAAATCGCTACAATGAAAAATATTGTTTAAAATAATAGCGATCATGTTCACTGTTTGCATTTTAACCGTACAAAACTTATAAAACTTGTATGCAAGATTTAATGTCCTGCAAATTCAAGTTTTAAGCGTAATATTCTTAGAAATTCAAATAGAACCAATATGAGAGATAACAACGCATTTCCAGAATAATTGTAATGTTCGATCCACTATTTGTATTTTTTAGCGTTCAAATATTAGAACCTCGAATTCAAGATTTCATTTCTTGCAAATTCGAGTCTTAAGCTTAAGATACTTGGATAATTCAAATAGAATCATCCCACAATTCTTCGTTGCAAAACTAATTTGCTTAATTTGTTTTCAACCTCATTCTTGTAGTGTTCAAACACTTCTACGGCATTGTCTTTGGTTCGTAGCAAAGAGGCATAACTATCTTGTGCAATAATCAATAATAAATTACTTTTTTTTTCACACCTCTAGTTTGTACAAATTTTCACAAACATCATTATGAATTAATTTTAGAGATGCTATTTTTTTCAATCAATGACAATTTTTTTAACTTAGCCCTACACAAGTCTCATACTTATGTTTTAAGTTAATACTCACAAAAAATAATAAATTCAACATAATAAATTTGCATAGTGAATTCTGGTTTATATGATCTAAACGATCATGTTACAAATCATAAGACTCAATCAAATAAGTAATAAGATAAATTTTATTGCTTTCATTGATGTATAACACTCATTACATTCATCTAGAAAAAATGCTCTTTTCCTTTTCCTCCATTCCTTTCGGAATTTCTATTGTCATCCTCAATCCACAGACGGATAATTAGATCTCCAAGACTCATCTACTTTCATTTGTGCTTGATATAGTTCTTGAAATCCTTCCATATATGAGACAATTTCTCAGTCATTGCGGCCATTTGGAATGATTCATTTAGACTCATCACAATCGTATGTATTTCGTGCATGATCATTATTGGTTTGGCATCAATCATCTCAAAATCCAAGAATCGTCCAAGTAAGAATTTTTTTCAATTCAGCATCATTGAATCAATATTTCCTTTCAAGTAATTCTCATAATTCCTTCGCGTTTTCACTTGACTATACACGTTGTATAATGTATTATCAAGTCCGTTGAAAATGCAATTCTTGCATAGGAAATCACAATGATTCCCCATATCAACCGCATCCATTGATTGCTGGTTTCTCCTTCATCAATCGCCGGAGCATCCTTGTTCCAAAACTTTGCAAAACTCGGGATGTTAAATATAGCAACATCTTTTGTTGCCAACGTTTGAAGTCGGTGTTGGGATATGCCCTAATACAACTCATTAGATGATTGTTTATGACATACACTGTGTTATGATTTTGTTAATGACAATTCATTATTATATATTATTCGAGTATCTGTGTAATATGAATTAATATATAAGTTAATGTCCTTAGAATAATATTGTATTGTTCTTAAATATTGTCCCTAGTCAAGTATTATCATGAATAAGGATAATGATAATGCATTGAGATAGAATGTTTTGATTGATGAATTGTTCGTAAATATGAGATATCAAATCAAAACATGGGTACATGTTAGAGAACGATGTACTTGACAGACCCACTATGAGAATGCTACATGGATAGGTATATGAACGTCATAAGCAATTCTCATAGTGATAATAATGTATGTAATCCTTACTGTTGCGTAAAATCCCTTACCGCAAGCGCACGGTAGTCAAGTTTTAGTATAGAAAGATGTCGAACCCACAGAGATTGATTAAATAGTTAAATCTAAGTACTGAATTAAAATAATCTTTGCTTTATTTAGAGAATCGAATAGTTGAGTGTTATGCGAATAATAAAAATTAATTAACTAACGATGATCAAATACTGAGTTGAAAAGAAATCAGTTGGAGACGAATCTAGGAGTACGATTTCACTTGTTCATCCACTACACTTATCATTCCTTGATTTCCATTTATGGATTTCCTAGTTTACTAGCCGAGAATTCTTATTTGTTTCTACTCCCTCTCCCGAGTGTTAAGCAGAAGTAATTATCTAACATCAATCTTGATATCCCTATCTAAGATTAATTATCAAACAATTGTAAAAGCGCAGTAATTCCTTTGACGACTTCTATGGAGTTATAGACCTTCCGAACAATATAACTACCACGATACGAATTCCTTCTTTCCTATTCACAACCCCCTCTCCCGAGTGATAGATCACGAATATAGAATCATTCAATCCATGTCCAGTAGATTAAAAGCATTAAGAACAGGAAAACATAAATAAACCATACGGAAATCCAAATAAACTTCAATCAATTCATAATAAGGCGTAGTTTCAAAACAAGCTACATCGTCTCCTAGAAAATAAAATTAGCTCATGCTAGAAGTATTTAAACACATAGACATGTTTAAATAACCCATAAAAATTGCTAAAAGTTTAGAGATACAAAACGAATTGGACGCTATTCTTCGATCTCCGATGAACGCCGCCGTCTCGTGATGAATTCTCTACCTTTTGCTCCGAGCCGTCGTCGTTATTTTTCTCCGTTCTTCAACCCTAGCCTCCTTCTCTCCAAAAATATGTCTAAGTCTGAATGAATTCCTTTGTGCCTTTGTTAATCCCTTTAAAATCCCGTGTGCATCAGATAAGGAAAGTCTCCAAAATTGCCAAAATTCCATTGGCGTAATTACGCCTCCGAAGTGGCGCAGTTACGCCTGTCGACGTGTCAAAAGATCTGGCTTCCCGCGTGATAGGCGTAATGACGCCTCCAAAGTGGTGTAGTTACGCCACTAAAATTTCTCAAAAGCCGTGGGCTAGGCGTAGTTATGCCTGTATGAGGCGTCTTTACGCCTGTATGAAATCGTTTAAACGCTCAATTGCCGTGGGTTAGGCGTAGTTACGCCTCAAAGTAGGCGTCTTTACACCTGTTGCCATGATTGATAGTGTAGATTTTTGGCTTCAATTCATCCGTTCTTTCCGTCATTTGCACCCTTTAGTCCACAAAACATGTAATTACCTGGATTCCTGCAAAACAACACAGAACAAAACCAAAAGCGTAATTCTGATCGAAAACTAACACTAAACCATGCAAAATAAGAAGAAATATAAGTGTATAAAATACACTTATCACTTACGACTTGAGATCACCAGAGATTCCAACATAAGGAGTAATGTATCTTGATAGTGTCAAACGTTACTTGTAACAGGGTAAACTATAAAGACAATCATTGGATACATCACAAATTATGTAGAGGGATGTTGAGTGATCAAGAAAGGATTTGTCCCTCCTATATAATAGGAGAAGTGTTTGGGCCCTTGATCAAGTAAGACTAAAATGCATGGCCGTGCTCGAATGAGTCGATATGTGATATCGAGCTTATTCGTTTATTCTAGTTCTACTTGGGGATCAAGAAATAAAAGATTGAATATATGAGTATGACTATTCCATGACTCATGTTCAATCTAAACACATTGGACAAAGGGATTAAGTTACATGGTTAATATTATCGCAGTTCGTAGGTTATGTCGAGTCAAAGACATTCTTGTAATTTGGATAGCCTTGATGTGTTGCTAGATACCGCTCATTGCTTGTGACATAAAATTAGATTTTATGTCGCTGCCAACATTGCAAGATCCTATCGGGTCACACAAAAGATTAAATCGATAAAGGGAGATATAATTCATTGGATGAATTAATTAATTAAGAAGAGTCTTAATTATAAATATTAGATGTATGGATTTAATTAATAGATTGGGTATGGGCCAATGAGGCTTTGAGAAAGCCTTTAATTAAATCTAACGTATATATTATTATTTGATAACAAGGTTAATGAAGAATTAATCTATTATCACAAAACCTAATAGCCACACACTGGCTCTCGGCCGCCTCACCTCTATTCGAGAACCTCACGGCCGCCGCCGTGTTGCTTGGTGGTTTGATCAACCGCCGTTGATCGGTTTTGAACCTTGAGTTCGGTTTTGGTTTAAGAACGAGTCTAGCAACTTGTTCTTGAACACGCTTTCGATTTGATCGTGTGGATACCGTAGAGATTTAGGTGCAAATCTTTGTTCGTGACTCGTGGACTTGCAACGAGGATTCTGCTACAAACACGCTACAAGGGTACGATTCTTAATCAATCTCGATATGATCACTTTGTATAGGTCCTTTGGTAGGAATCCAATTTTAAATTCCGATGCATATTGTATGATGGATTCGTAACAGTGGTATCAGAGCCGTGTACAAAGCTCATATCGGATTTATGTGATTAATTGTTTAATCATTTTTTGAATCTTTTGCATGTTTTAAAACTGTTTAATTCATATATGATATGTAGTAATAGATTTTGTGGGAATTATCGCAATATTATATGTGATATAATTGACGGATCGAAATATACATATAAATGTGAGACCCCGTTATCTAAACAAGATTTTAAGGTGCAATTAAGAGAACTAATCATTCATAATCAGAGTATTAGGCTGTGTTGATAATCCTGAGCTTAAGAGATTACAAAACCAAAAGTTCAAAAAGGAATTATACATATTCCTAACAAAAGGGTACTAACTATAGCTTGACTCTACACTTTGTAGAAACTATACAAAATGAATCTCTGTTCTGTTAATCCTATAGCACTCCTTACAGCTCAGCGTATCAACCCCAACCCCGGTTCTCCATGTCAAAGCACCTACAAAGACAACCCCCAACACATGAGCACATCATAGTTCATATTCAACATAATATGAATGTAAAGTATAAATGCATAAATCATAGGCATAGGATACTTTATGAATTCCAATGCATTTAAAACGCCCATTTTGGTTGTCCCTGTACCATAACTCATAATCAAATCAATATATGATATTATGGCTTCTTTAAATAAATGTCATGACATAACTTCACTTCTTAAATCTTTACTTCAATCCTTAGTCAGTTTATCATCAGTGTATTTTAATGCCCCTCGCTTCATAACTTCATAATAAGCAGAACTCCCCTCCCTCGCTTCTTCATACAAGCGGTATTTCTATCCTCGCTTCGTATGGAATACCTCGCCTCCATGTGCAAGCGGACCTACACCCCTCGCTCCACATTTTTAGCGGTATACGCGGTAATCATTAAAATCATCACTGTGATAACCCTGACTCGTGGAATACACACCAAATGTTCCACAACATACATATGCAACAACAATGCATAACAACATGTATCGTACTCATAATGCACAAAACTCACATTTACCGTATGTCAAATAATGAACATATAATACATGTTACCGTTGGGTGCCCGTACATCGCTTACGTACATTTCCAAATATGGTATGTTGCAGGACTCTATCCCCTGCGTTGTGTGGCTACCTTTGATGGCTCTACACAAGTGTACAACACAATATTAGATGTCAATAATAGCCCAATACCAAAAATCTTACAATAATAATTCAAAACACCACATTTGGCTTCTCGCGATCGATCGCCAATAAGCCCCGATCGATCGCGAGATGCTACTGCCTCAACATTCAAAATTCTATTTTCCGTGATCGATCGCTGAAGTTATGCCGATCGATCGCGGCATCACCGATCGATCACGCCAAACTCACGATCGATCGCTGAAGTGTTCTGTCTCGCACCCTGGTGCTCGCGATCGATCGGGAAAAGCGCCGATCGATCGCCAATACCTGCAAATCGCAAACAGAAGACATTTTTGAGCACCTATTTTCAAGCCATCAAATCTAGCATATAAGACATATAACATGCCCAAACAAACATGCTAGGAACTACAATATACTACCATGAATGTATTCAAAATGAAGTTCCACCCAAACTTAAACCCACATGCATCAAAATCGCCCAACTAAATCAGTACTCACTCAAGCTCTTCAAAAACAGGGTACCATATCTCTTTTCCAGATTTTCGAACACCTCTTTTCACACCAATAAATCCACCCAATTTAAACATGTTTCATGTTCAGAGAAACTTGCTAGGGGCTTCATAAAACTACCATGCAAGCCCTTAAATCAAAGATTCAACCTTACATAAGCTAGCATGCCATTTATACCTTGTTAAACACAAACAAAAACCAACAAAACCAAAGCATCTCTGCATGATTGCTCACCTCTTTTTGGCTCAAATTATTAACAAGCAACCAAGCAAAAATTTGGGATCTTCCAACTCCTACCAGCAGCTGAAGTAGGGGACGAAATTTAGGAGAGAAGGGACAGGGTTCTGAAATGAAAAAGTGGAGTGGAAGAGTGGGGAAAGTGAGGTATGGGTTCAGTAGATGCAGCATGGGTTGGGGGGGGGGGGGGGGGGGGGTTGGGTAATGGGTTAGGTGATGTGTTATGTTTTGGTCCCTCTATTTAGCATGATGTATTAAAATATCCTCACATGATATTTTATAGTATTTAATTAATAAAATACTTCAAATTCCATTTAAACATGCTTCACCCAAACAAACAACATCCACCCCAAATAATCATGACATAACCCAAATTCCCTACATATATCACATGCACCCTGAAACGCATTTCCCCAATATTATTAATTCAACCCAATGAATTAATACCATAATTAATACCACTGGTGGACGATGGATACAGGTATGCCGCTATCTTCATAGCGATGAGGTATGGCATATCACTTTTGTTATCATTATTGTGAATACTATGTGTTGGTTATACCGTCATGTGTTTGACGATGAGATTATGAGTGCCGATGGTGAGCACATGGTAGAGTCTGGGTCACTAGTTGACGAGACCTTTTTGCCGAGCAGGTTTGCTCGATGGAGCATTGGATGCATTGTACCGGTGAGGGTACCGCATCATGTTATTGAGGTAAATATTTGTCGAGCAGTGATATCCTTGGGTATGCTCGCTGGGATGGCTAAGGCCAAGTGATTGGTGGTAAGAGTAGTCATTGAGGAAACTACTCGCTTGTTGTTGTGATGTGGGGTAGGCACGGTTACACCCACCCTGAGGGTGTGGAATAAATCCTAATGGATTGGGATTGCATGTAACTGAGCAAGGACACCTGGATGTCCATTATGCTTGGGTGTTTTAGAGATGTGTTGGGTGATGACCCACAACTCTAATGGTTTGTACGGTATGATGTACCGGGATGGGACGTGTGTCACGTTGATAGATTAGTATAAGCCTATGGGGCCAGTGAATCACTAGGCAGGTATTGATTCAGTGTTATAGTGTGCTTGTGATAGCCATTATATTGTTCGTTGAATTCGGGTTTGGTGAATCGTATGGTGATACGATGAGGGTTATGATAGACTTTTGTAGTCTCCTTGTGGTATGTTGTTTGAGGCAGGGAGTACCTCACGGAGACGTTTATACGTCAAATGTTTTGAGGGACTTGTTTTGGGGCAGCTCATTTGGTTGGCAATACCAACGTGAGTGTCAACAAGTCGTTGTTAGCTCTGGTTGAGCACTCTTGCATATGGCATGCAAAGGGAGTCACAATGGTTTGTGAGATATTAGTGGGGTGACACTACTATATTGTTTCTATCTCATGGGGAGATTTTGGTTTCGCTGTCATGGATACAACTGGTATTGGTGAGGGTTGATTGTGAATCAACCGGGGTAAGCCCTACTAGTGTTGGACTATGTGATGGTTTCGTACTTCCGGTGAGACGTTCGAGGAGACGTCTCCGGGGTAGTGCTCGAGGTTTTGAAGTACTATAGCATTAGTACAGAGCATCGTTAGGATGGGTATACATGGTGTATACGGGTTTTGATTTGGTAATAGTGGCTTCGATGCACTATTCTGAACCAGTTGCATATTTTGGTTCCGAGATATATTTTGGTATAAATATATCCAGTTTTCCGAACGGTGGTTCGAGGTTGGAGGGTCATGGATTCATGACATTTTTCCTTATGAGGAAAGCGGTATTGATATACCTACCGATTGGGAATCCTTGGGAGATTCAATGAGTCGGTTTGTGTGGTGTCGATGTGGGAATCACACCATAGGTCGTTGGTCTATCAATCATTATTCTCCGCGAAGTGAGATTAGCTAGGGATTGACAGTTGGTTTTGGGATTGTGGGTATGATTGGAGATACCCGAGTCTATTGCATTGTGTATGCATGTTGTGTTGGTGCTTGGGCGTGTATGCCGGTGTGGGTATACAAAGGCCAGTTTTTCTTGGTCCTCGTCGAGCATCGGATTTATATGCTTTGGTGAATGAATCTCCGGTGAGATTGTGGCACCTTGAGATTGGTAATCTCGATGGCACGATGTATTCTGAGGAATAATCTTGAGGCCCAGTTGACTTCCCCTAGGGAGGGATTGTCGTGTTTTGGGACCATGGTAATTCTTGCTGGTTAATTCAATAGCTTCCTTGTGTTGGGATTGTTGAATCCTAGGGTAAACGAGGAATAGCCAGATTTCGGATTGGTTCAGTGTCGTGGTTGACACGTGTGGCGGGAATGAAATTGATTGTTCTTGCATGTCCTCTGTGGAACTTGAGACCTTGTGGAGTCTCGATTGTGTGTTTGGACCAAGATGTGAGCTTCTTGGAACACCCGGATGTGAACATCTCTAGAGGTGTGTTTGGTGTTGATCGGTAGCAATGAGTTGCTCAATCTGGGTTGCAATGTGGTGCAACTACTCCTTTGATGGAGACGGGGTTTGGAATCGGAAGCCGGTTATGGTTAGGTGCACTGTTGTGTACTGGTGGTTTCCTTGGCAACGATGTGTGTTTAACATCGTGGACTGGATCGTAGATGTATCCTGGAGGCGATATCTATTTTAGAATCGCAAATGATTCGTTGTTTTGCAGTTAGGGTTGGCTAGCTGCTTTTGGAATGTTTAGCATCGGGAATGCCAATGTCTTTCTTTGAGTTTACAATGGTTTGGGAGGTTTACTCCATTCCAGATTTTGGTGCGAGGTCGGTATCCTCGCGGTGTGATGTCGTTCATGATTCGTCGATGTAAATCTGGTTGGTTTGCGTGGTCTCGGCGTTTGTGGAGTGCGCCTGTGCAAATTTCGGGGACGAAATTTTATTAGTGGGGGATAATTGTGATGTCCGGGAATTACTGGTGTTAATCCCAGTGTAGTGAAAATCCTTAATGGATATTAAATTGTGGCAATTGTGTATTAATTGGGGTTTCGGGACTCCCGGGGATTTTAAATCCTATTTTTGGAGTCGTTGGATTCAAGGGATGAGATTGTATTATCATCGTGGTGATAACCTTGGAATTTGGTCTTTGGTGAAATTTGGGGTCCGGAGTACTTTGTACTGGGGCTGGTAATGGGAATTGAGGTTAGAGAGATAATTGTTGAAAACAGATGATTTTTAATGAATCATGATGTATTTGTGAAGGGATTGGTATATTCGAGTTTTGGTGCTATATATACCAAGTGGACTCGGTATTCTGTCATTTTAGCACGGAACCCCTCTCTCTCTTCCCTCTCTCTTCGTTCAACCCTTCTCCCCCATTTCCCTCTTCTCCCATGATGGGAAAATCGATTGTAGCTTGGTTCGGAGGCCGATTTTCTTGAAGATAATCAGGTATTCAACTTCCCCTCGCATTTCTCTTCGTTTTGGTTGTGGTATGGTAGTGTTTGGTTGAGGTTTTGGTTGGTTATGGGTTTTGGGGATTTTTGCTTAAAATCCAATGTTGATTTTTTTTGGAGTTTTATTGGCTTTAAATGGAGTATTTGAGGAGTTGAAGGTGTATGGGGTGTTGGGTTTGAGTTTGGGTGTGAAAAACACCATGGAAGCTCAAATTTTTCCGAAAATCGCAGGTGGCGATCGATCGCCGAGGTGGGGGCGCTCGATCGCGACGCGCAGCTGTGTTTTCAGTGACGATGAACAGTGCTGGCGATCGATCGCGAGGTCTTGGCGATCGATCGCGAGCGGGTTGGCGATCGATCGCGAGAATGCACTGATTTGGCCACTGGACTGTGGCGATCGATCGCGATGTAAGTGGCGATCGATCGCCACCCGAAGATTTTTGGTTTTTGAAAATTTTTGGAAAATGTTGGGATTTTGGAATCGAGTTTTAAAGGGGCCGTTTCCGGGGCAATGTCTACATTCCAATGGGAATGCTATACTTTTAAAATGGATTGGTTGGAGCCAAAATATTATATAACGGAATTCTCGGTTGAGTTTTTGGCTATCTTTTAAACTTGTAAAATGGTATATTTTGGGTATTATGCATGCTTAGCCGGGGGGCTTTTATTTTGGTAATCGTCGTGGATAGACGATAGGTTTGGAAGTTTTGAACGTGCTTGGGCACGTGGTTGCATGCTTGTGTTTGATTGTGAGTTATTTATGGTGTTAGCACATAATTCATCGGATCATGGGACTCAGGCAAGGTGGGACTCGAACTACGGAATTATAAGGTACGTATAACGTACGAGCATAGCCTATTATAATATTAAAATTGTGAAATGCATGGTACGTGTTACTTACAGTAAATGAATGTTGAACCGCATAGTGTATGGCACTTGCAATAAATGGTTAGTGAAATGCATGGTACATGGTAATTGTGATAAATGGACATATATCGGGAACTATATGGGGCCGCTCTTGAGCGAGCAATATTTGGGATGTTGTCGCCGTTGAGAGACCATCGATTATGACGCCGGTGTTGTCGAGCGTGCGCGGGGTTGAAATGCCACTATTGTAGATTGAGCTATGAAATGGAATTATGGAATCTTTGGCTAGATGTGTGTGATATCTATGGTACTTTATTTGATGACTTAAACATATTTGGTTGTGGAATTGGTATGGTAAGAGTTGTTTTAGTTGATCAATGAGATGATCAACTGGCTTTTGAGAACAGGGACAATTGGATCCCGGATGAGGATGATACCATCCAGGGAGTATCATTTAAATTCATGGCATTTACATTTTGTAAATTATGAACTGCAATATTATGATTAAGTGATTGGTGGTATTGGTATGCTCACCCCGTGTGGGGGCTGTCTCTGTTGGGGCAGGTGATACAGGTGTAGCAGCAGCTTTGGAGTTGAGCTTGGGCTGTTGATTGGAGGTACTTCCAGGATCAAGGTACCATAGCTGGTTGAATAACTACATGGATCCAGAGTTGAGATCGAGTTGTACATGGGAGGTGCTTCCAGGATTGAAGTGCCAGCAATGGTATCTGGTAGAGTATTTTATACATTAGATACACGCTCCTTCATTGGGTACTCTTATGTGAGTACGTATTTACGTGTATATGAATGTATAAATGAGCATGGCTTTCTCTCTTCATTTATGGCTGCATGCAATTAAATACGGAATTGCTAAATGAACTGAGAGCATGTTAGTGTATTATAAGGGTGCATGCTATGTAAATGACTCTGTTGGGGAATTTGAATATTATGTGGACCAAATGCAAGCAAATTTGTAAATGGCATATGGCTTTTCCCCATGTTAATATTATTGTATGCACTAATGGCATGGTTGAATACACTAATAACGGGTTAAGGGCGCGGGGGTCCTTACATAAGCCAAGAGTTTCATGACTATCTAAAGGAGTGTGGGATAGTCCCGCAACTCACTCCTCCGTATACTCCACAATGGAATGGTGTATCCGAAAGGAGGAATCAAACTTTGTTGGACATGGTTCGATCAATGATGAGTCATGCAGATCTTCCGACTTCCTTTTGGGGACATGCTTTAGAAACAACGATATTTATACTGAGCCGTGTTCCATCTAAATCAGTAGAAAAGACACCATATGAGATATGGACTAAGAAACGTCCTAGTATGTCTTTTATGAAGATTTGGGGTTGTGAGGCTTACGTGAGACGTCACATCTCCAACAAACTTGGACCCAAATCTGATAAGTGTTTATTTGTGGGGTATCCTAAGGAAACGAAAAGATACTATTTCTATTATCCCACCGAGAACAAAGTAGTTGTTGCTCGAACTGACGTCTTTCTTGAAAGAGAATTTATTCCAGTGGGAGACAAATAGAACTTAGTGAAGTTCAACCACAAGAAAACATTGAACATGATATTGATATCCGAAAGGAGGAATCAAACTTTGTTGGACATGGTTCGATCAATGATGAGTCATGCAGATCTTCCGACTTCCTTTTGGGGACATGCTTTAGAAACAACGATATTTATACTGAGCCGTGTTCCATCTAAATCAGTAGAAAAGACACCATATGAGATATGGACTAAGAAACGTCCTAGTATGTCTTTTATGAAGATATGGGGTTGTGAGGCTTACGTGAGACGTCACATCTCCAACAAACTTGGACCCAAATCTGATAAGTGTTTATTTGTGGGGTATCCTAAGGAAACGAAAAGATACCATTTCTATTATCCCACCGAGAACAAAGTAGTTGTTGCTCGGACTGGCGTCTTTCTTGAAAGAGAATTTATTCCAGTGGGAGACAAATAGAACTTAGTGAAGTTCAACCACAAGAAAACATTGAACATGATATTGATATGGAAACAGAGCAGACACCACAAGTTGTTGTGGATAAATTGCCTGCTCAAGAGACACAAGCCCATCGTAAGTCTGTAAGAGAACACCGTGATCCATAGAGATATGGATTCCTTGTGACTCAACAAGGTGACTTACTACTTATTGATGAGGATGAACCGTCATCTTATCAAGAAGCTATAATGGGCACTGATTCTGAGAAATGGCAAGAAGCTATGAAATCTGAGATGGAATCCATGTATGCAAACCAAGTATGGACTTTGGTTGACCCGCCTGAAGGGGTAAGACCCATAGGGTGCAAATGGATTTTCAAGAAGAAGACCGACATGGATGGTAATGTACAAACCTTTAAAGGTCGACTGGTTGCTAAAGGTTTCAAACAAATTCATGGTATTGACTATGATGAAACTTTTTCACCAGTTGCCATGGTTAAATCCATTAGGATCTTACTTGCAATAGCTGCATTTCATGATTATGAAATCTGGCAGATGGATGTCAAAACAGCTTTCCTTAATGGAAATTACTTGAGGATGTGTACATGACACAACCTGAGGGTTTTGTCGATCCAAAGGATGCTGGAAAGATATGCAAGCTACAACGATCCATTTATGGATTGAAGCAAGCTTCTCGGAGTTGGAATCTTCGTTTAGATGATGCAGTCAAAGAGTTTGGTTTCATAAAAAACGTAGATGAACCTTGTGTCTACAAGAAGGTCAGTGGGAGCATAATTATCTTCCTAATATTATATGTAGATGACATACTTCTAATTGAGAATGATATCCCTGCCTTACAATCTATAAAGATTTGGCTAGGGAATTGCTTTTCTATGAAAGACTTGGGTGAAGCCACCTATGTATTAGGTATCAAGATCTATAGAGATAGATCAAGAAGATTGCTTGGCCTAAGTCAAAGTACATACATAGACAAGGTGCTAAAACGGTTTAGCATGCAATAATCAAAGAAAGGATTCGTGCCTATGACACATGTAATACATCTCTCGAAGGATCACTGTCCTTCAACACCAGATGAGAGACAACGCATGAGTAAGATTCCATATACGTCAGTTATTGGATCTATCATGTATGCCATGATAGGTACTCGTCCCGATGTCTCGTATGCTTTGAGCATGACGAGCAGATATCAAGTTGATCCAGGTGAATGTCACTGGATTGCAGTCAAGAATACCCTGAAGTACTTGAGAAGAACTAAGGATACATTCTTGATTTATGGAGGTGAGGAAGAGCTCAATGTAATAGGTTACACTGATGCAAGCTTCCAAACCGACAAAGGTGATTTTCGATCACAATCAGGATATGTGTTTTAGCCTAAATGGAGGTGCTGTAAGATGGAAGAGTTCAAAGCAAGAGACAGTAGCCGATTCTACAACTGAAGCTGAATACATTGCTGCCTCAGATGCAGCAAAAGAAGCTGTTTGGATCAAGAAGTTCATTTCTGAACATGGGGTGATGCCTAGCATACTAGATCCGATTGAACTCTATTATGACAACAATGAAGCCATCGCATTGGCTAAAGAACCTAGATCTCACCAAAGATCCAAGCACATACTTCGACGCTTTCATTTCATTCGAGAAATCGTTGAAAGAGGAGATGTAAAAATATGCAAAGTACCAACTGATGATAATGTATCTGACCCACTGACGAAGCCACTATCACAGCAGAAGCATGATCGTCATACTAGATCTCTAGGCATTAAGTATATGTCTGATTGGTCTTAGTGCAAGTGGGAGATATGTTGGGATATGCCCTAAGACAACTCATTAGATTATTGTTTATGACATACACTGTATTATGATTTTGTTAATGGCAATTCATTATTATATATTATTCGAGTATCTGTGTAATATGAATTAATATATAAGTTAATGTCCTTAGAATAATATTGTATTGTTCTTAAAGATTGTCCCTAGTCAAGTATTATCATGAATAAGGATAATGATAATGCATTGAGACTAGTATGTTTTGATTGATGAATTGTTCGTAGATGAGATATCAAATCAACACATTGGTACATCTTAGAGAACGATGTACTGGACAGACCCACCATGAGAATGCTACATGGATAGTTATATGAACGTCATAAGCAATTCTCATAGTGATAATAATGTATGTAATCCTTACGACTTGAGATCACCAGAGATCCCAACATAAGGAGTCATGTATCTTGATATTGTCAAACGTTACATGTAACATGGTAAATTATAAAGACAATCATTGGATACACCACGAATTATGTAGAGGGATGTTGAGTGATCAAGAAAGGATTTGTCCCTCCTAAATAACAGGAGAAGTGTTTGGGCCCTTGATCAAGTAAGACTAAAATGCATGGCCGTGCTCGAATGAGTCGATATGTGATATCGAGCTTATTCGTTTATTCTAGTTCTACTTGGGGATCAAGAAATAAAAGATTGAATATATGATTATGACTATTCCATGACTCATGTTCAATCTATACACATTGGACAAAGGGATTAAGTTACATGGTTAATATTATCGCAGTTCGTAGGTTATGTCGAGTCAAAGACATTTTTGTAATTTGGGTAGCCTTGATGTGTTGCTAGATACCGCTCATTGCTTGTGACATAAAATTAGATTTTATGTCTCTGCCAACATTGCAAGATCCTATCGGGTCACACAAAAGATTAAATCGATAAAGGGAGATATAATTCATTGGATGAATTAATTAATTAAGAAGAGTCTTAATTATAAATATTAGATGTATGGATTTAATTAATAGATTGGGTATGGGCCAATGAGGCTTTGAGAAAGCCTTTAATTAAATCTAACATATATATTATTATTTGATAACAAGGTTAATGAAGAATTAATATATTATCACAAAACCTAATAGCCACACACTAGCTCTCGGCCGCCTCACCTCCATTCGAGAACCTCACGGCCGCCGCCGTGTTGCTTGGTGGTTTGATCGGCCGCCGTTGATCGGTTTTGAACGGTGAGTTCGGTTTTGGTTTAAGAACGAGTCTAGCAACTTGTTCTTGAACACCCTTTCGATTTGATCGTGTGGATACCGTAGAGACGAAGGTGCAAATCTTTGTTCGTGACTCGTGGGCTTGCAACGAGGATTCTGCTACAAACACGCAACAAGGGTACGATTCTTAATCAATCTCAATGTGATCACTTTGTATAGGTCCTTTGGTAGGAATCCAATTTTAAATTCCGCTGCATATTGTATGATGGATTCCTAACAGTCGGACCCATTGAATTTTGTCCGGTTTCTCTCCAAGATGTATTGTAGTCGTTGTCGCACTCGTAGATGCTTTTTTGAATCAAATATCATTTTAAGATTGTTGGGTAAAATTCTAGGTACATATATCTTTGGGACAAGAAGACAATGATACAAGATGGGTAGTATATTGAGACAAGAGTTCAACTCTTTGTCCTTAAAATGATATTGTTCCGCTACGTGATTACAGTTTCGATGCCAATTTATTTTTCAAGATACAACGACTATGATTCGTTATAGTAGCACTACAAATCACGAATCTTATAAAGCACAAATGTTTAAAGCACTCAACCTTGAAGAAAGAAGATGATATGCAACAAAATGCGCAAATTCACTCTTGATCTATATGTTGTTAATCCATAGAAAATTGTGTGTTTAATTAAATGGTTGGGTTGTTTATATATTAGTCCAACAACCATCACCAAGAGATACCGTTTGGATGCATTTCTTCACAAAAAATTGCACCTATAGATGAAGGGATACAATGTTTTCACGGAAAGATACTTGCCCAAAAGACATCAATTCAAACAATTTTTCATGAAAGATTGTAATTTGAATTGGTGAAATGTTTAATTTTAATTAATTTTTCCAACGGTAGTAACTTGAAATAACATCATAATTGATGTTTATGTCATCGCACTTACTTGATGCTACTTTGTAACAAAATCCTTTACTTTAAATCCTAAATCAGCTATCCTGGTCCTATTGTTGTACATGTGATTGGAAACAAGAAACTGAAAAAGTAAATAAAAAATATATAACTTCTGTCATTATCATCGGCTTTTGTGTTTAAAACTTGATTTCTCTCTTACTCAAAGAATCCAATACTTCCTTCTAAATTTCCAAAGTTGCCGTCTGGTTCTTAGTTCTTACCCCATTGGAAAAAGGAACACCATGATCTTCATATTCGAGTCTTGTCACATTATTAATTGCCTCTAGTCGTAGGAATAATTTCTTAATATTAGATATTATTTACTATTCAATTTGGCGAAACTTGATCGGACCAAATAATTTTGACTCAATTCTTTATTTCAAATCAATGTAATTGTTTGGATGAATTTATATTGGTGTATTTCAAATCCACATATTTACTAATTTATGTAAATACAACGGAAATTATGATTTTCAAATCCATTCTCAAATTAAACCGCAACATAACATTAAACAAAATCCCTTTCACACATTATTTAATACTTCGAAGCAATGAAATAATAAAAATGATACACAATAACATTCTCCTCACTCTATTGGTAGTTTTAACATTTTTACACATTGCATAACACCATGTGATTATATATTAAGTATCTCTTAAAAAATATATAAGCTAAGAGTTGGAGATATCTCAAAAATCTATTACATCCTAGGGATCATCACAGCAACATTCAGGAGAAGAAGAAGAAGAAGAAGAAGAAGAAGAAGAAGAAGAAGAAGAAGAAGAAGAAGAAGAAGAAACAGATTTAAGAGTGAACCTTTAAGGATAAGAAGCTCCAGAAACAATGCCGAGGGATGAAATCAAGAAAAATCTATTCAAAAACGCCATGCATGGCAACTGGGAAAAAGTCATCAAACTATACGAGCAAAAAACTGAAGCTCACAACGCCATAATCACCAGATCAGGAGACACGGCAATGCACATAGCTATTTCTGATGGCCAGGAACTGGTCGTACGTCAGCTAGTAAACCAGCTCGTTTCGAATTCGGAAAATCCCTCCGAAGCCTTGGGAATCCGCAACGACCAAGGCAAAACTCCTCTTCATCTTGCAGCTTCATCCGGAAATGTCACTATGTGCAAATGCATCGCGAAACAGGATTCAAAACTCATAGGAATACGCGATAAAGATGACGAAACACCTTTCTTTGTTGCTGTTCGTCATGGCAGGAAGGAGGCTTTTCTTTGCCTGCATAGCTTATGTGAAAACGGAGAAGGCTCTCAATATTGTAGAAGGAAAGATGGGGAAACAATCCTTCATTGTGCCATTGCTGGTGAATATTTTGGTGAGCCCCTGTATATTCTTTGTGAATGTGTGTGTGTATATTTTACTGTTTGATGTTGTAGTTTTTTTTGGCAACACAGATTTGGCGTTTCAGATTATATATCTGTACAAGAAGCTTGTGAATTCGGTGAATGAAGAGGGAATTTCTCCGCTTCATCTTCTGGCGAGCAAGCCTTCTGCTTTTAGAAGTGGAAGCCATATTAGAGGATTCTATCAAATTATTTATCACTGTGACTCTCTTTTTTTCATTCTGAAGTCGTGTCTTAACATAAATTCTTGACTCTTCTGATTTAGTTTAAACAGAATCCAGATCCCAGTACTGATTTCTTCTTTATGTACTGTTTCACAAGGTATAATTGTGGACAAACTCGAGCAAGAATCACACGACAATACTCTGTCTGAAGGCCTTCAATATGATGAAGCCGGTGCTAAGTACCCGGAGAATTATCAAACCTGTGTTGGATTCGCTTATTTCTTGAGGAATATAATTCGGATATTACGTGAGTATGAACTGAAGATCAAACATTTCATTTATCTCATGATTCTCAAGTTCTTTAATTTATGTTTTTTTGTCTGTTTTTTTTTGGTCAGTGGGTTACAGTAATCATCGTAACAATCAGAGATCAGATGCTGAGAATCCAACCGGGAAAAAAGCTCAAGGAACTCAATTATTTCCTTCCAATTATCTCACATGCTTTCTTGGCCTCAAATTGATATCCAAATCAATGCTTGTTATACTTGGCTTAGGTATGCTGCATTCCCTATTTGACTCTATTGGGTTAATCAGTTAATATTGTTGTTCTTAATCTGTGATACAAGGATCAAGGGGAATAGTGAAGATCCGAGAAAGGAAGGAGAAGCATACATGGTCGGTTCAGGTCATGGAAGAACTTCTTGAAAGAGCTTCCATTTACGAATACGAAGCTAATGGTAGAAGTCCCATTCATTTAGCCTCGATCCAGAGAGATGGAGAAACGACCCCTTACTCGATTTTTGATGGTAACTTGGTAAAATTCAGGCATGATAGCTTCATAGAGCCAATCGTTCACGATGACCATGATCCAACATCAAAACCAGCTGGTGATAGTTCTTCAAAAGTTGGCTTTCACAACAGTGAGGAAAGAAGCAATGCGAGTGATGGAAAAGGTAAGCAAAAATTTTCATGCTACACTACCACATCACATGTTCTTGGTTTCAATCGATTATGTAGCATATTATTGATCGTAACTATCATATCTTATATATGTAGCATATTTTGGCTCATAGCATCATAACAAAATAACTTGTTCTCACTTTAATGCCTCAATAATTTTAGACATCTCATACTTAACAAAGTAGTGAACCTGCGTGTGTGGTCATAAACAAATGTCATATGCAAATTATAGATCCAACAAATGTAAACCTATAATAGTTCAAGTTGTACACCAACACAAGTATAAGCTCACTTGCACACTCTTCTCCACTATCTTAGTCACTTGCAAACACAAATCAAGTAGGTCTTTATTAGCTTGTAGCTTGGCCTAGGTATTAACTTATGAAAGAAAGGAAAAAGATATATCATGTGCACAATAAAAGCTTCTCTTCTTGCATGAAATTCTTGATTCTTCTAAAACGATGTTTTTCAGGTAAAAAAGAGTGGGTTATGGAGATGGAGAAGAGGGAGACTCCTATACTTATCGCTGCAAAGAAGGGCGTGGTGGAGATTGTGGAAAGAATTCTGGAAATATTTCCTATAGCCATTCACGATACCAACACGGAGATGAAGAATGTGGTTCTGTTGGCAGTGGAGCACAGGCAGCCTCACGTCTACAACTTTATGCTGGGTTTGAAAATCATGAAAGAAACCATCTTCCGACAAACTGACATGGATGGAAACAGCGCGTTGCATCTTGCTGCAAAGCTTGGTGAGCATCGGCCTTGGCTTATCCCAGGCGCTGCGTTGCAGATGCAATGGGAGATTAAGTGGTACGAGGTATGCAAAATCATTTGTTACACTGGGTTTGGTGGGTGTTGATAGATATGTTTGTTTTTTTTTTTTAAAAAAAAGAAATACAATGCTGCTGAAAACTGTGTTCAGTATATATATCCAGATCGATAAATGTAAAGGAATTCAATATACAAGAAAAGTGGATTATCTTAATCTTCAGTATAGATCAGTGTTGAATACATTAGCCTTTCCAGTATTAGATATAGAAGTTTTCATACATTGAACTGATCTTTAATGGGTTTCTCATTACATGTTTGGGCTGGCTCAAACTAGAGACGTTGGTTTAAATCTTGTGGTCTAGGAGATTAAAGAAAACAATAATAATAATATATTTGTTCAATAAATTGTAGTTTGTAAAGAACTCAATGCCACCACACTTCTTCGTGCGCTACAACAAACAGAACCAGACTCCGAAAGAACTATTCAGCCACAGCCACCAGAAGCTGGTTCAGGAAGGGGGACGGTGGCTCACCAAAACGTCAGAATCCTGCTCCGTCGTGGCAGCCCTCATCGCTACAGTAGCTTTCGCCACATCCGCCACCGTCCCTGGCGGCGTCAATGAAGACAGTGGCTCCCCGATACTGGAACGCGAAACAGCTTTCAGCATATTCGCCATTTCATCACTCATCGCACTCAGCTTCTCCGTCACCTCCGTCGTGATGTTCCTCGCGATACTCACCTCCAGGTAAATTAACAAATTCATGAATAATTCTATGCAATTGTTTTAAAAATGAAGCGAAATTTATTCTTCTGAATTGCAGGTATCAAGAAAAAGATTTCGGGGAGGATCTTCCGAGGAAGCTTCTGTTGGGTCTCACTTCCCTTTTCGTCTCCATTGCCTCCATGCTATTATCCTTCTGTGCAGGGCATTTTTTTGTGCTGAAAGATAAGCTGAAATACGCGGCGTTTCCTGTGTACGCCGTGAGTTGCTTGCCGGTGACTTTCTTCGCGATAGCCCAGTTTCCATTGTACTTCGATCTTGTGCGGGCTATGTTCAAGAAGGTGCCGCAGAGGAGTTTTACATAATGTTTTGTTCTTGAATTTATTGTTTTTATTTACAATTTACCATTTTGGCTATGAAAAACACGAATATGTGGTGTTGTTTAGGAAAAGAATTGGTAATTGTTGATGCAGCACGTTCTCGAATAAATAATTTATATATTATAATTAATATTATTTTTCGATCGTCTCTATTATTTTTTAGATATCCTTGTGTAATAATTCTATAGTCATAGATTGTGTCAAAAGTCCTGTAACAAATAAAGATTGTGATAGTACAAATTATACTGAATTAGGTCCCGTGATTTTTCCTTCAATTCGAGGGTTTTCACGTAAAAATTTTGGTGTCTTTCCTTTATTTTTCATAAACACCTGATTCTACCAAATATGTAAAAATAACGGATCAAATCATTGGCGCCGTCTGTGAAAAAATCAGAGCAAAGACGTTGAAGTAAGAAGATTTTAGTAAGAATCCAAGGCAAGATGGCTAGAAGTAATGGTCGAGGGCAAGCTTTCATGCCCGGAGCCAGAAGGAGCAGAAGATGCAGGATCATCTCAAAATGTTTCTCGGGCATTTCCTACTGGAGGAATACCCATGGAACATTTAACGGAGGCAATTGCCAGGACTGTAGGGGAAGTCATGAGGCAGTTTATGACTCCCCCCCACACCCACCCCCACATCGAGAAAAGACCATAGAGGAAGAAGATTCAGCCTCCACAAAAGAGCCAGAAGAAGAAATTAAAGAGGCGAAAGATCTTCCCAGTCATTTGGATGACGAAGCTGATAAAACTTTACATCACTAGATGGAAGATTTAAAGGACGAGCTGCAACAAATGCGCAACAAGATGGAAGAGCGTATTTACCCAGCACGGAGGAGCACCCCATTTGCTCTCCAAGTTAATGATGATCCCCTGCCCCCCAATTTCAGAACTTTAAATGTGGAGAATTATGATGGCAGCACAGATCTAGAGGAGTATCTATCTCGATTCGAGAACGCTTCACTTCTTCACCAACTCACAGATGGAGTAAAATGCAGAGTTTTCTTGACAACACTTGCTGGCGCTGCTCAATCCTGGTTTAACCAATTACCGTCAGGGATCATAGATTCTTTCCCTAAATTTAGCTCCTTGTTTCTTCATCAATTCGCGAGCAGTAGGAGTTGCAAAAGAACAGCCCTAAGTCTGTTCGGGCTCAAGCAGATGGAGAAGGAATCCCTTCGAGATTTTCTGAAGAGATTCAATCAAGCATGCCTTGATGTCCCGCATGTTACCTCCGAAATACGGGTCAGCGCATTCACTCAGGGGCTAAGATAGGGAGATCTGTTCAGATCTTTGGCAAAGAAGCCACTTCGAATTATGACGAGTTGCTGGGGAGAGCTTCTAAATACATCAATTTGGAAGAAACCCAGAAGATTAAGCAGAGAAAAGAAGCAAAAAATGGTGGTGAGATCAATAGGAATGATAGGCAAGTGGAACAGCCCATAAGGAACTTTGACCAATACATTCCGATGAGATCTCATCGGGAAGTAGCCATGAATCAGATTATGCCGAAGAGGGGTCGGGGAGGACCTTATAGAGGAGGGCCGTTCCGAGGAGGGCATTTCCGAGGAGGAAGAACTGATAGGTATGAGGGAAGACAAGGACCCAGCGATGGACTAAGGGGCAACAATCCCTTTCCTTGGAATAACGCTAATCCTGGAAGAGGGACGCCTTAGCCAGTTCCTGTTGGGATATGCCCTAAGACAAGTCATTAGATGATTGTTTAAGACATACAATGTTTATGGTTTTATGAATGGCAATTCATTATTATATATTATTCTTTTAACTGTGCATTGTGAATTAATATATATGTTAATGTCCTTAGAATAATATTGTATTATTCTTAAAGATGTCCCTAGTCAAGTATTACCATGAAAAGGGATAATGATAATACGTAGAGACTAGTATATGTTGATCGATGAATTGTTCATTGATATGAGATATCAAATCAACATATGGGTACATGTTAGAGAACGATGTACTGGACAGACCCACCATGAGAATGCAACATGGATAGTTATATGATCGTCATATGCAATTCTCATAGTGATAATAATGTATGTAATCCTTACGACTTGTGATCATCAGAGATCCCAACATAAGGAGTTATGTATCTTGATATCGTCAAACGTTACCCGTAACAGGGTATACTATAAAGGCGACTATTGGATACACTACGAATTATGTAGATGGATGTTGACTGATCGAGATAGGATTTGTCCCTCCTATATAACAAGAGATGTGTTAGGCCCTTGATCAAGTGAGAACTAAATGCATGGCCATGCTCGAATGAGTCGATATGAGATATCGAGCTTATTCGTTTATTCTAGTTCTACTTGGGGATCAAGAAATAAAGATTGGATATACGAGTATGACTATTCCATGACTCGTGTTCAATCTAAACACAAAGGACAAAGGGATTAAGTTACATGATTAATATTATCACGAGTTCTAAAGGTTATGTCGAGTCATTGACATTCTCGTAATTTGGGTAGCATCGATGTGTTGCTAGATACCGCTCAATGCTTGCGACATAAAATGAGATTTTATGTCACTGCCAACATTACGAGATCCTATCGGGTCGCAGAAAAGATTAAATCGAGAAGGGAAATTAAATTCATGGGATGAATTAAATAATTAAGAGGAGTCTTAATTAATAATCATAAGGATTAATTAAATCATGGGCTTAAGCCCATGAAGCTTTAAGAAAGCCTTTAATTAATCATATATAATTTGTTAACAAGGTTTAATTAGATTAAGACTTGCAAGACAAATTGAATAACACAAAACCCTACACCAAGAAGAGCTCTCGGCCGCACCTCCTCAAGAACTCTCGGCCTCCTTCAAGTCGTGTGGTTCTTGATTGGTTTCGGGCCATCTTCGATTGTGAATCGAGCTTGCTTCGTGTATTGGTTTAAGAACTTGTCTAGCAACTTGTTCTTAAACTATTCCTTCGTTCGATTCGATCGTGTGGATACCGTTGAGGCAAAACCATTCGAGTTTTGCTAAGTGACTCGGAGAAGGCGTAGGACGTGGTGCAGCTCCGTGGATTCTGCTTCAAACACGCTACAAGGGTAAGACACTTGTAATTCTCTAATCTGATATGAATCCCTATGTATAGATCCGGTGTTAGTAATCCCAAAATTTTATTCCGCTGCGTTGTATGCTCATGGGGTTACTTACAGTGGTATCAGAGCCGTGTACAAGGCTCATATCGGATTTATGTGATTAAATTGTGTTAATCATATTAGAGCTTATATTGCATGCTATTTAAAACTGTATTTTCATATATGATATGGATTAAATCAAGTTTGCGAAAATCATCGTATGATATTATATTTGATATAATTGACGGATCGAAATATATGATAATTCGTGATCAAAACCGGTACAATGGCTCACGGCCGAGACCACCTAAGGGCTAGGGTTTCGAACCCTAGTCACCATGGCTCGGCCGCCGCTTGCAAAAGGCTAGGGTTTCGAACCCTAGTCATCATGGCTCATGGCCGCCGCATGTTGCTAGGGTTTCGAACCCATTGGCTCGTGCATGGCCAAGCAGCCACCGCTTAAGGGCTAGGGTTCGGACCCTGGCTCGAGCATGAGCCAAGCCGCCGCAAAATTAGGGTTTTTGAACCCATTGGCTCGTGAAACTCATGACGGCTAGGGTTTCGAACCCTAGCAGCCGTGCATGGGCTCGCCGCCACCGCTCGAGCATGGCTCGGCCATGGGCTAGGGTTTCGAACCCTAGGCCCACTATTGGTCCAGCCGTGTGCTTCATGGTTCGAACCATGGTGGTTCGAGTCTTAGTCGCTTTAGTTCGTGGCATGTGATGTCCCGAGCGTACGATATTTTTTCAAAAATTATTTTACAGTTTTAATTAGAATTAAATTTAAAATGTTTAGAATTTAATTAATTAAATGTTAATGCATGCTTTATGTGTTGTTTGAGCATGGTGCGTGGTTATAGCCCTTTGACCTATTAGATAGGATTTGTGGATGTTTGTAATTTATAATACGACCTGCGTGTCGTGCCTTTTCTCTGTTTCATTCTAAATGTAATCCCTCCCCTATGTTCCCCTCGAATGTGAATCGAGGAATTCTATATCTTGTAAATAGTGTAGTTTATTTTATTGATGGTGATCAATGAAGATGGAGCACGTGCCGGGATGAGGAGGCCATTCACAAATTGGAGCCAAGGAAGGTGCTTGTGAAGTTACCTTAGGTTGACTCATAGGATTTTCTCATTGGCTTGAGAAAATCTATAGTAGGGGCTATAACCATGTCACGTTTAATTATGTATGTTGATGCATGATTTATCTTATGTTTTAGTTTGATAATAGTATTACACATATATGTAGATATGCATACAACTATATGTAGTGGACATATTTTAAATTATCAAATTAATCATGAGATTAATAAATCCCTCTAAAATATTAAGTTTTAGATGCCTTCCAAAATAAAAGTACTCGTCAATAACTTCGATTGTACATGTGTGGGTTTGCCAAAGCAAAGCACCGTGGCAATCTTAGTAAGGCGCGAAAGGATAAAAGTGATATCCGTTATACTTTAATTGGGTACGACTTAACTAGGTTATCTCAATAGGATTGGGAACCTAGAGGCATGGGTTGGATTTTAATTCATTTGATGAATTGAACAAAGCGTTGTTCGTCCAACTATCCAAGAATTATATGTGATGTAATTGACAAAGTGTTGTCTACCTAAATAACCGAGTCTTGGGCGATTAGCCAAAGCTAACTCAAGATTAAGTGAAATATGGATCTTGGCCCACTAAAGGTTTTGAGGGTTGATATTTTTCAAACAAAATAGTGGGAGTATCATTTAATATAAGACCATGTTAAATGATTTAAATCATAAACTTATTTTGCATATTTATATTGTAGATATCCATGGCAACTAACAACGTTACTAGCACTTTATCACTGCGATCGGTCCTTGAGAAGGACAAACTAAATGGGACGAATTTCCTAGACTGGCATAGGAACTTGAGGATAGTCCTCAAACAAGAAAAGAAACAATATGTCCTAGAGGAACCCTTACCCGCTGAGGAACCTCCCCTAACGGCTACAAGAACCGAAAAAGATGCTTACAAGAAGCATCAGAGTGACGCACTTGATGTTGGGTGCCTCATGCTTGCCACCATGAACTCTAAGCTTCAGAAGCAACATGAGGAAATGGAGGCGTTCGATATGATCGAACACTTAAAGCAGTTGTACCAACAGCAAGCTAGACAAGAGAGGTATGACTTCTCTAAAGCGTTATTCCAGTACAGGATGGTAGAAGGAAGCTTAGTTGGAACTCATGTGCTCAAGATGATTGGGTACATTGAGAATCTGGACAAGCTAGGTTTTCCATTGGACCAAGAGTTGGCCACCGATGTGATCTTGCAATCGTTGCCTGAAAGCTTCAGTCAATTTGTAGTAAATTACAATATGACTGACATGGAAAAGACTCTACCACAGTTGCTTGGTATGTTGAGAACATATGAAGCAAATACTAAGAAGACTAAGGCCACAAATGTCCTTATTGTGAATAAGGGCAAAGGAAGGGCCAAAGCTAAAGGCAACAAGAAAGCAAAGAAGGTCTTTGCTAAATCTAAGCCAAAGTCTCATGCACTGAAACAAAATGGAGGGATAGCAAAGGAAGGGAACTGTTTCCATTGCGGTGAGACCGGCCATTGGAAAAGGAACTGCAAAGTATATCTGGAGGATCTAAAGAAAGGAAGTGTGACTTCCGCTTCAGGTATTTTTGTTATAGAAGTCAATTTATCTACTTCTTCATCATGGGTATTAGATACTGGATGTGGATCTCACATTTGTGTAAATGTGCAGGATCTCAAAAGGAGTAGGACATTGGAGAAATGTGAAGTTGATCTCCGAGTTGGAAATGGAGCAAGAGTTGCTGCATTAGCTATAGGAGATTATCATTTAGCTTTACCTTCTGGTTTATCACTGATTTTAAAAGACTGTTATTTTGTGCCTTCAATTACTAAAAACATTATTTCTATTTCTTGTTTAGACAAGTATGGTTTTTCATTTATAATAAAGGACAATTGTTGTTCTATTTATTTAATGATATGTTTTATGCTAGTGCACAAATGGTGAATGGTCTTTATGTATTAAATCTTGATATGCCTATCTATAACATAAATACTAAAAGGATTAAAAATAATGATTGTAATCCGACTTATCTCTGGCACTGTCGCTTAGGCCACATAAACGAGAACCGCATATCTAAACTTCATAAGGATGGAGTATTAGATTCATTTGATTTTGAATCATATGAAACATGCGAATCTTGTTTAATGGGCAAGATGACTAAAGCCCCTTTCAAGGGACATGTTGAAAGGGCAAATGTTTTATTGGGACTAATACATAGTGATGTATGTGTACCAATAAGTACGCAAGCTAGAGGTGATTTTCAATACTTCGTTACATTTACTGATGACCTCAGTAGATATGGGTATGTGTACCTAATGAAACATAAGCATGAAACCTTTGAAAAGTTCAAAGATTTCAAGAATGAAGTACAAAACCAACTTGGCAAAAGTATCAAAATCCTTCGATCAGATCGAGGAGGAGAATACTTAAGCCAAGAGTTTCATGACTATCTAAAGGAGTGTGGGATAGTCCCACAACTCACTCCTCCGTATACTCCACAATGGAATGGTGTATCCGAGAGGAGAAATCGAACCTTGTTAGACATGGTTAGATCAATGATGAGTCATGCAGATCTTCCGATATCGTTTTGGGGACACGCTCTAGAAACAGCAATTTTCTTACTGAACCGTGTTCCATCTAAATCAGTGGAAAAGACACCATATGAGATATGGACTGGGAAGCGTCCTAGTATGTCTTTTATGAAGATTTGGGGTTGTGAGGCTTTCGTTAGACGTCACGCCACTAACAAACTTGGACCCAAATCTGATAAATGTTTATTTGTGGGGTATCCTAAGGAAACGAAAGGGTACTAGTTCTATTATCCCACCGAGAACAAAGTAGTTGTTGCTCGGACTGGTGTATTTCTTGAAAGAGAATTTATTTCTAGAAAAACCAGTGGGAGAAAAATAGAACTTAGTGAAGTTCAACCACAAGAAAACACTGAACCTGAGATTGAGATGGAAACAGAGCAGGCACCACAAGCTGTTGTGGAAGAAGCACCTGCTCAAGAGACACAAGCCCAGCGTAGGTCTGTAAGAGAACACCGGGAGCCACAGAGATATGGATTTCTTGTGACTCAACAAGGTGACTTACTACTTATTGATGAGGATGAGCCGTCATCTTATCAACAAGCTATTATGGGCAATGATTCTGAGAAATGGCAAGAGGCCATGAAATCTGAGATGGAATCCATGTATGCAAACCAAGTATGGACTTTGGTTGATCCACCTGAAGGGGTACGACCCATAGGGTGCAAATGGATTTTCAAGAAAAAGACCGATATGGATGGTAACGTACAAACCTATAAAGGTCGGCTGGTTGCAAAAGGATTCAAACAAATTCATGGTATTGACTATGATGAAACCTTTTCACCAGTGGCCATGGTTAAATCCATAAGGATCTTACTTGCAATAGCTGCATTTCATGATTATGAAATCTGGCAGATGGATGTCAAAACAGCTTTCCTTAATGGAAATCTGCTCGAGGATGTGTACATGACACAGCCCGAGGGTTTTGTCGATCCAAAGGATGCTGGAAAGATATGCAAGCTACAACGATCCATTTATGGATTGAAGCAAGCTTCTCGGAGTTGGGATCTTCGTTTTGATGATGCAATCAAAGAGTTTGGTTTTATCAAAAATGAAGATGAACCTTGTGTCTACAAGAAGGTCAGTGGGAGCGTAATCATTTTCCTAGTGTTGTATGTAGATGACATACTTCTTATTGGAAATGATATCCCTGCCTTGCAATCTGTAAAGATTTGGCTAGGGAACTGCTTTTCGATGAAAGATTTAGGAGAAGCCACCTATGTATTAGGAATCAAGATCTATAGAGATAGATCGAGAAGGCTTCTTGGTCTAAGTCAAAGTACGTACATAGACAAGGTGCTTAAAAGGTTTAGCATGCAAGAATCCAAGAAAGGATTCGTGCCTATGACACATGGTATTTATCTCTCGAAGGAACAGTGTCCTTCAACACCAGATGAGAGACAACGCATGAGTAAGATTCCATACGCGTCAGCTATTGGATCTATCATGTATGCCATGATATGTACTCGTCCCGATGTATCGTATGCTTTGAGCATGACGAGCAGATATCAAGTTGATCCAGGTGAAGGTCACTGGATTGCTGTCAAGAACATCCTGAAGTACTTGAGAAGGACTAAGGATACATTCTTGATTTATGGAGGTGAGGAAGAGCTCAATGTAATGGGTTACACTGATGCTAGCTTCCAAACCGACAAAGATGATTTTCGATCGCAATCTGGATATGTGTATTGCCTAAATGGAGGTGCTGTGAGCTGGAAGAGTTCAAAGCAAGAAACAGTAGCCGATTCTACAACGGAAGCTGAGTATATTGCTGCCTCGGATGCAGCAAAGGAAGCTGTTTGGATGAGGAAGTTCATTTCTGAACTTGGAGTGGTGCCTAGCATTAAAGATCCGATAGAACTCTATTGTGACAACAATGGAGCGATCGCATTGGCTAAGGAACCAAGATCTCACCAAAGATCCAAGCACATACTTAGGCGTTTCCATTTCATTCGAGAAATCGTTGAAAGGGGAGATGTTAAAATATGCAAAGTACCAACAGATGATAATGTATCTGACCCATTGACGAAGCCGCTGTCACAGCAGAAGCATGATCGTCATACTAGATCTCTAGGCATTAGGTATATGTCTGAGTGGTCTTAGTGCAAGTGGGAGATTTGTTGGGATATGCCCTAAGACAAGTCATTAGATGATTGTTTAAGACATACAATGTTTATGGTTTTATGAATGGCAATTCATTATTATATATTATTCTTTTAACTGTGCATTGTGAATTAATATATATGTTAATGTCCTTAGAATAATATTGTATTATTCTTAAAGATGTCCCTAGTCAAGTATTACCATGAAAAGGGATAATGATAATACATAGAGACTAGTATATGTTGATCGATGAATTGTTCATTGATATGAGATATCAAATCAACATATGGGTACATGTTAGAGAACGATGTACTGGACAGACCCACCATGAGAATGCAACATGGATAGTTATATGATCGTCATATGCAATTCTCATAGTGATAATAATGTATGTAATCCTTACGACTTGTGATCATCAGAGATCCCAACATAAGGAGTTATGTATCTTGATATCGTCAAACGTTACCCGTAACAGGGTATACTATAAAGGCGACTATTGGATACACTACGAATTATGTAGAGGGATGTTGACTGATCGAGATAGGATTTGTCCCTCCTATATAACAGGAGATGTGTTAGGCCCTTGATCAAGTGAGAACTAAATGCATGGCCATGCTCGAATGAGTCGATATGAGATATCGAGCTTATTCGTTTATTCTAGTTCTACTTGGGGATCAAGAAATAAAGATTGGATATACGAGTATGACTATTCCATGACTCGTGTTCAATCTAAACACAAAGGACAAAGGGATTAAGTTACATGATTAATATTATCACGAGTTCTAAAGGTTATGTCGAGTCATTGACATTCTCGTAATTTGGGTAGCATCGATGTGTTGCTAGATACCGCTCAATGCTTGCGACATAAAATGAGATTTTATGTCACTGCCAACATTACGAGATCCTATCGGGTCGCAGAAAAGATTAAATCGAGAAGGGAAATTAAATTCATGGGATGAATTAAATAATTAAGAGGAGTCTTAATTAATAATCATAAGGATTAATTAAATCATGGGCTTAAGCCCATGAAGCTTTAAGAAAGCCTTTAATTAATCATATATAATTTGTTAACAAGGTTTAATTAGATTAAGACTTGCAAGACAAATTGAATAACACAAAACCCTACACCAAGAAGAGCTCTCGGCCGCACCTCCTCAAGAACTCTCGGCCTCCTTCAAGTCGTGTGGTTCTTGATTGGTTTCGGGCCATCTTCGATTGTGAATCGAGCTTGCTTCGTGTATTGGTTTAAGAACTTGTCTAGCAACTTGTTCTTAAACTATTCCTTCGTTCGATTCGATCGTGTGGATACCGTTGAGGCAAAACCATTCGAGTTTTGCTAAGTGACTCGGAGAAGGCGTAGGACGTGGTGCAGCTCCGTGGATTCTGCTTCAAACACGCTACAAGGGTAAGACACTTGTAATTCTCTAATCTGATATGAATCCCTATGTATAGATCCGGTGTTAGTAATCCCAAAATTTTATTCCGCTGCGTTGTATGCTCATGGGGTTACTTACAGTTCCGTGGGTAGTTCGGGGAGAAAGACCAGAAGAAGGTAACCGGGCCATCGGAGAAGGGGCCTTAAACAATGTTCCTAACCGATGAACTATACATATGATTTCTGGAGAAATATCATGTGGAGATTCAAACCGAGCAAGAAAAAGTTATGCTCGAAAGCTCCAAATAATATCCATCGTTCCAAATTACACACCTGGGGGTCCTTCCATAGCTTTCGGACCCGCAGATATACAGGGAATCCATTTTCACCATGATGATGCATTGGTTATCTCTACCACAGTAGCCAATTATAATCTACAAAGAATCTTCGTGGATTCAGGGAGCTCGGCTGATGTATTTTTCCTTAATACTCTGACCCAGATGGAATTGGGAAGCGTAGCCGTGCAGAAGGTGAATAATTCTTTACATGGATTTACCGGGGAGGTCATAAGCCCAATAAGACAGGTGTCATTGCCAGTTACGCTGGGTGAAGAGCTGAGGATAAGAACAAAGATGATCAATTTCCTCATAGTTGATCCACCTTCATCTTATAATATAATATTGGGTCTTCAAGCATTAGGCAGTTGCTTCCACTTACCACTTAAAAATAAAATTTTCAGTAGGGGGGAAGTTGGGCAAGTAAGAGGGAGTCAAAGCTCATCGAGAAAGTGTTATGTACAAGAGTTAAAGCAAAAGAAGGAAAAGAAAAGAGAAGGAGGCGAGCGAGGAGACAATAGTAAGAGGAAGCGTGAAAAGCTGGAGGCTGGGGAGCGAGTAGTTCCCGAAGAAGAATTTCTTAACATCGAGCTAGGTCATCCTACTAGAACTACCAGAGTAGGATCCCAGCTGGATCCAGAGTCACGGGGAAAGGTGATTGACTGCTTAACTCAGAATGTGGACGTATTTGCTTAGAGTACCTCTGATTTAGTCGGGGTAAAGCCTGAAATTGCTGAACATCATCTTAATGTTGACCCCAGTGTTGGGCAATTAAGCAGAAGAGAAGGCATTTCAGACCCGAGAAAAATGCCATCATCGCTAAACAAGTGGAAGAACTATTGAAAGCGGGTCACATACGGGAGATTGGTTTCCCTACATGGCTCTCGAACGTGGTCTTAGTACCCAAGACAGATGACAAGTGGAGGATGTGTGTAGATTTCTAGGATGTGAATAAAGCATGTCCCAAAGATTGTTATCCATTGTCGAGGATCGATCAATTAGTAGATTCTACTGCAGGACAAGAGTTGTGTCTTATGGATGCTTATCAGGGATATCATCAAATCCCATTGGCGCGAGAAGATCAATCAAAGGTCAGCTTTGTCACAACAGGAGGAACTTTCTGCTACGTGGTAATGCCCTTCGGACTAAAAAACGTCGGAGCCACTTATCAAAGGCTGTTGGATAAAATGTTCAAAAATCAGATAGGACGAAATGTGGAAGTATATGTGGATGTTGTCTTGATTAAGAGCAAAAAGGCACATAATCTGATAGGAGATATGGAGGAAGTCTTCTGCACTTTGAGAAGGTTTGACATGAAATTAAATCTACAAAATGCACCTTCGGAATTCATAGTGGGAAATTCTTCGGATACATGGTAACAGGGAGAGGCGTTGAAGCCAATCCTGAGAAAATCCGAGCAATTCGGGAGATTAATCATCCTAGGACATTGAACGAAGTACAAAAGTTGGCAGGAAGAATAGCAGCGCTTAGTCGATCCATATCGCGATCGGCTGATAGGAGTTTGCCTTCTTTAAGGCATTGAGGCAAGGAGTGCGATTCGAGTGGAATGATCAGTGCCAGAAAGCATTCGAGGACTTAAAAGAATACCTGGCTCAATCACCATTGATGAATAAACCTGATCATAATGAAACACTCATCGTCTATTTGTCTGTAACCGAGGAAGTAATCAGTTCAGTATTAATTAGAGAGAGGTCAGGGCAACAATAGCCGGTGTATTATGTCAGCCGAGCTTTACAAGGGGCCGAACGAAGATACCCTGAAATCAAGAAATTGGCATTAGCCCTAGTCACCACTGCGAGAAGGCTTCGGTCATACTTTTTATCTCATCCCATCATGGTGGTGACGAGTACTCCTTTGGAAAAGCTCTTGTCTAAAGCAGAAATTTTAGGGAGAATTGTGAAATGGGCCACCGAGTTAAGTGAATTTGATATTACTTATCGGCCTCGAACTACTATCAAAGCTCAAGCCTTGCCAGATTTCTTGGTGGAGGTGACTCATACTCCTGAAGAGAAGGAGTGGAATTTGTTTGTGAATGGGTCATCCACTCAAGTGAGAAGTGGTGCGGGAGTTGTACTCACCAGTCCCGAAGGAGAAGAAATCAAAGTAGCTATCCAGTTCAGTTTTCATTCCTCAAATAATGAAGCTGAATTTGAAGCTCTAATCTCAGGCTTTCGAGTAGCGTTGGATGCTGGAGCTCGGAAGATAAAAGCATTTATGGACTCAATACTGCTTGTTCAATAGGTGAATGAGATGTATAAAGTAAAAGAAGAAAAATTGAAAAAGTATGTGGAGAATGCTCGGACGTTAATGAATCAAGTCCAAGAGGTGGAATTGAAGGAGATACCGAGGGAAGAAAATGGTCTAGCCGACGAACTTGCGAAATTGGCTAGTTCAATTCACGAGTGAAAGAACATAAATGTACTAGTGCACGATCTTTTAATCTCCCATATAACTGTCAACAACATAATGAATCTGGAATCGTGCATTACGTCGGATTGGCGAGAACATATTACTAAGTTATTGAAGACAATGGTTTTGCCATCTGATCCAAAAGAGGCTGCTCGGGTGAAGAGAATGGAGAATCATTTTGTGTTGGCAGAAGGAAAGTTGTTCAAAAAAGGATTCTCAACTCCTTTTTTTTGCAATGTACTTCAATACAAGAGGGAGAACACTTGCTGAAGGAGATGCACGAAGGATGTTGTGGAAATCATCTAGGAACCAATATGTTGTATCAGAAGGCTCTTCGAGCTTGATACTACTGGCTCACAATGAAGGAGGATGCCAAAGGAGTTGTGAAAAATGAAATAATTGCCAGAAACATGCAAATTTATCTCATGTGCCTGCAGAGGTCATTAACAACAATATCATTTCTTGTCCCTTCGACCAATGGAGGATGGACATTGTGGGACCTTTTCCTCCCGCGGCCGGACAAATGAAGTTTCTTCTGGTAGCAGTTGAGTATTTCACAAAATGGGTAGAAGCCGAACCCATAGCAAAGATAACTGAAGAAGAAGCCACTAGGTTCTTATGGAGAAGCATAGTATGTCGATTCGGAATACCAAGGAGAATAATTTCTGATAATGGAAGACAATTTCAGGGTAGAAAAATACATGGTGCAAGGATATGAAAATCAAGCAAGTATTCATAGCAGTAGCTTACCCGCAAGCAAATGGGCAAGCTGAAGTGATTAATCGAATTCTACTGCATGGAATTAAGACGAGATTGGAAGGAGCTCGAGGGGCATGGGTAAACGAATTACCTGGTGTCTTGTGGGCATACCGAACAACTCCCCGAGTATCTACAGGGGAAACTCCGTACAATCTAGTGTATGGTTCAGAGGCCCTTGTTCCAGCAGAAATTGGAGTTGCGTCTCTCCGAGTACATGTTATAACCCTGAGTAGAATAACGATAGAAAGAAGCGGGAGTTAGATGAGATTGATCGGTTGAGAGAACGAGCTATGGCAAGAACTGAGATATATAAAGTGAGGATTATCAATGCCTATAACCGTAGGGTTCGCCCAAGAGCATTTCAGGTCGGAGACCTGGTATTACGAAGAACAAATCCTGCTAGCGAGATGAAGAAACTAGCACCCAAGTGGGAAGGTCCTTATAAAGTCAGAGAGGTGAACGAGAGTGGATCATACAGACTGGAAGACCAGGAAGGTCGAGAGTGGGTAAGACCTTGCAACATTCATAATTTGAAGAAATATTTCGTGTAATGTTTCATTATTGTTTTTGTCTATGAATTTATTCTCAATAAAAGGAAGTTATTTTCAAGACTTTGTTCGGAATTTTAATGATTTACCCGTGGGATCATGATGTTTGGTCCACATTTAAACATAAAATTGCCTAAGTGATTGTGTGTAAGGCCTCTCTACCTTAACAGTGTAATAAACATATAAATAGGGCTAACATGCATTAAAGACAGTTTATGGTTCCGGTTGCAGCCTTGAGCTAATAGGATTACAGGCCAGAAATAAAATTCCAAAAACTAATTATTTACATTCCCAACAATGAATGTTAATACTATAGATTTATACTACTCCTAGGGTATAGACTATCCAAAAATCATGTAACCTAATTCCTTAATGCTCCTCGTAGCTCACTGCCTCAACCCGGCCCATAGCCCTCCAAGCGAAAGGTGTACCTACAGGAACAACTCACCATGAGCATATACATCACTTATTCAACAAATCCAAGCACAATAACATAAGTAATTGCATGAGATATGTATGTATGTATGCTCCCTGATTTACCACATTAGCACATTTTCATTGTTGTTCCTGTTTCATAAACTAATGCACAAAATCATTAGTTCACAATATAATGATCGATACCACGTTCCAGTTATAACCACAATATTCCACATTAATCACTAAAATGTGACTGTTCCGGTCCTGTTACAACAGCGGAATTTTAGGACCCCTCGCTTCGACATATAGCGGCATCATATGATATCCCTCGCTTCGACAATGACAGCGGCATGTACATCGCTTTGACATGACAGCGGCAAATATCATATTACCATCGCTTCATATGACAGCAGCAAGTACCTCCCTCGCTCGTATATAACAACTACCGGAACAATCAAGCATTTCCAACCACATATAAATAACCACAATACTTGAGTCCACAATCATGATGCATCACCATTATCTCAATATATATCAACACATTTCATAATCCACACTTGTCCACGATATATATATAACCAAAGGCGTAAAAACACATTTTACCGTCCGATGCCCGTACGTCTCACTACGTACCTTAGTCTCAAAAGTAGAGAAGTTGAAGAACTTTATCTCCTTGAAGTTGTTGGTACCTGGGATGGTTCTACACAACCATACAAATCAATAATAGAAGCCAATTATAGTCCAATATCCAAAAATCCCACAAAATATCCAAAAACTCAATATTTTGCATCTCGCGATCGATCGCCGCTGCCTGTGTTGCGAGAAACACCATTTTTGCACCATAAATTCTTCACCAATCTCACCAACACTTATACCAACAAACCAAAAACATAAAAAAACCTTAAACCTTCAATTTACACCATTAAAAGAACCCAAAAATCCTACACCCAACCATAAATCATACCAACCCAAAACAAACCCATTTTCAAAACTCAAATAACAACTCAAAACACAACCAATCCTTACAAAAACAACAAGGAATGATCTATACCCTTCCTAGACCTCAAATCTTACCAAGAATCACACAAATGAGACTTTTGCAAAGATTCGTCCTTCCTAGCCTTGCCAAAATCGAAAATGGGAAGTGGGTTAGGGTTGGGGATGAAATTTGGGGATTTAAGAGTGATGGGTGAAGTGAAATAAAGTTGGGGTGTAGTGGGGTTATATGAGTTTAATTAAATTTGTACCCCATAATTTAACATGATGTATAAAATACCCCAACATGGTATTTTAAAAGCATTTTAATAAAATGCACCAAACTCCCAATAATTTCATGCTTTCCAAAGAAATGCCAACCATTACAATTAAATCATGCTAACACCCAATTTCCTGACATGCACAACATGCACCCTGAAATGCACCCACGGTCACGCACCATGTGACTAAGCATTTCAAAAATATAATTAATCCCAACACATAAATCAATTATCACCATAATTAATCATATAAACATAATTAATGCCCAAATGCATATAATTATTTCGGGGGTATCACATTGTGCTCGGGGTAGCGAGATTGTTCGGAATTTTAATGATTTACTCGTGGGATCAGGATGTTTGGTACACGTTTAAACATAACATTGCCTAAGTGATTGTGCTAGGGGTAGCGAACTTGCTCAGAATTTTAATGATTTACTCGTGGGATCGGGATGTTTGGTCCACGTTTAAACATAAAATTGTCTAAGCGATTGTGCTCGGGGTAGCGAGCTTGTTCGGAATTTTAATGATTTACTCGTGGGATCGGGATGTTTGGTCCACGTTTAAACATAAAATTACCTAAGCGATTGTGCTCGGGGTAGCCAGCTTGTTCAAAATTTTAATGATTTACTCGTGGGATCGGGATGTTTGGTCCACGTTTAAACATAAAATTGCCTAAGTGATTGTGCTCGGGGTAGCGAGCTTGTTCGGAATTTTAATGATTTACTCGTGGGATCGGGATGTTTGGTCCACGTTTAAACATAAAATTGCCAAAGTGATTGGGCTCGGGGTAGCGAGCTTGTTCGGAAATTTAATGATTTACTCGTAGGATCGGGATGTTTGGTCCACGTTTAAACATAAAATTGCATAAGTGATTGTGCTCGGGGTAGCGAGCTTGTTCGGATTTTAATGATTTACTCGTGGGATCGGGATGTTTGGTCGATGTTTAAATATAAAATTGCCTAAATGATTGTGCTCGGGGTAGCGAGCTTGTTCGGAATTTTAATAATTTACTCATGGGATCGGGATGTTTGGTCTACGTTTAAACATAAAATTGCCTAATGTGATTGTGCTCGGGGTAGCGAGCTTGTTCGGAATTTTAATGATTTACTCGTGGGATCGTGATGTTTGGTCCACGTTTAAACATAAAATTGCCTAAGTGATTGTGCTTGGGGTACACGTGGGATCGGGATGTTTGGTCCATTTTCCAAACTTGAATTTATACAAGTATTAGGGATCGAGATTTTTGAACAGCACGAGGAATAAAGCCATTTCTTATTCAATCAAAGAAATATTACATCAAAGTAAAAACAAGAGAAGAAAATATCATCCCTAATCTATGGCTGAAAGAATTCCCCAAGAAGGCTCTCCAGAGCAGCTTCAACATCAAGAAAATCCTTCGGACCTTCAGGAGGGTAGCCCTTTGTAAGACCCCAACTCTTAAACACGACATTTATGCATTTATGACGTCGTATGCATGTGAAAATTTTCATTCTTTAAAAGAATCATCACATGCTTCACATATTCCCATAACTTTTATAAAACTTTGGGCAGAGCCTCCCCATAAATTGGACTATCCCAGAAATACACAACTATAAACACCCTCAATATAAAAACACCATAATCTAAAGATAAAAGTTCCCAGCCAGGGAAGTCACAATACTAGCAAGATATGAATTCTCGTCATCACTAAAGTCGTATAGTACATGCTCCTCAAAATAACATGCACATCAATCAACTATATAGAAAGAGGACTTCAACACTATTATACAGTCCATATACATGCTTCCAGTTGCTCACATACGAGCAACAAATCAATGAATCAATTCTCAATGCATAAGTGATATGTACATCCACCGATACTTGTACCATAATCGTGCGAGCACTATTTTCCATGGGTTCAAGCTTTCTTCCCGAGACAACGTTGTTTTTGTAAGGATTGGTTTTGATTTGAGTTGATATTTGAGTTTTTGAAAATGGGTTTGTTTTGGGTTGGTGTTGTTTATGATTGGGTGTTAGATTTTGATTGTTTAAGGGTGTATGTTGAAGGTTTGGGGTGTTTTTATGTTGTGGGGTTGATGGTATTTGTGTTGGTGAAGTTGGGGAAAAAAATATGGTGCAAAAATGGTGAAATCGCGTGTGCAGACCGTGGCGATCGATCGCCGTAAATGGCGTGATCGATCGCCGAGGGACAGTGTAAAAATCTTTCTTCCCGAGACTACGTTGTTTTTGTAAGGATTGGTTTTGATTTGAGTTGATATTTGAGTTTTTGAAAATGGGTTTGTTTTGGGTTGGTGTTGTTTATGATTGGGTGTTAGATTTTGATTGTTTAAGGGTGTATGTTGAAGGTTTGGGGTGTTTTTATGTTGTGGGGTTGATGGTATTTGTATTGGTGAAGTTGGGGAAAAAAATATGGTGCAAAAATGGTGAAATCGCGTGTGCAGACCGTGGCGATCGATCGCCGTAAATGGCGCGATCGATCGCCTAGAGCCAGTGAAGTCTAGTGATCGATCGCCATGTCAAGGCGATCGATCGGTAAGGCTTGCGATCGATCGCCAGCAGCCAATTTTTGAGAAATTGATTTTTATGTTGGATTTTTTGGTAATGGACTATTATTGGCTCCTAATATTGGTTTGTGTGAATGTGTAGAACCATCCCAGGTGGCCACACAGCCTAGGAGATAAAGTCCACAACACAACACATTTTGGTACAAAGGTACGTAGTGAGACGTACGGGCATCGGACGGTAAAAACGTATTATTACACATTGAATTGGTTATGCACTATGGTTGCACTCATGGAATTAATTATGCATTGTGGTTGCATACATGGTCTTGGTTATGCATCATGGATTGCATACATGGTTTGGTCATGCATTGTGGTTGCATGTGTATATTGGATGCATTGGTGCATGTGATTGTGAGTCGAGATTATATTCCAGTGATGGAGAATACTTGCCGCCAGTGGCGTAGCGATGTGAATACTTGCCGCTGTCATACCGTAGCGATGAGAGAATATTTGCCGCTAATATGAAGCGAAGAACACGACCGCTGTCATATTTATAGCGAGGGATATTAGTGTCGCTGGTATTGTCTAAGCGAGGGGTATTTCCGCTGTCATGTTAACGTGAGGGGTATTATGCCACTGATCTAATAAGACTTGGAAATTGAACACGGTATACATGGAATGGATGCATGTCATGACATACATTATTGGTATTATAATCCATTGATTATGATTGTGGTACAGGGACAACCAAAGGGAGCTTTTAAATGTATTAAATACAGGAAGTGATTCGTATTTACGGTTTATGCATTTAAATTACAATCATATTATTGTGAATATGATTTATATCCATGCTCATGGTTTTGGGGTTGTTCCTGTAGGTACTTTTGGGCGGAAGGGCTAAGGCGGGTTGATGCAGTGAGCTTGTGAGGAGTGCTCTTGGTAGCAGACATAATTCTTTTGTATAGTTTCTACTCTATGAGTAGTATAAAACTATAGGATTAACTTTCATTAGTTGGGAATGTAATTAATCCCTTTTGGAAACTTTATTTTGGCACTGTAGTCTTAACAGCTCAAGGCATCAACACGATCTTTATACTTTTTAGATGTATGTTAACTCTATTTACGCCTTTAATCCGCACTTAAGGAACTAGGGTCCTTACACAAATCAACTATACAATTAGTTCATAGATTTGCCATTCAAATACTCAATAAAGTCTCCAATTCATGCTACTGCACACATGCAAGTACACTTTAATGCATGTTTATAACACACATTAACATCTATCTAACTCACATATTCACACAATGACACATGATCCAAGTTATTAGCATATCAAACCATAGCCCAACACTTTTCAAAACACAACCATGTATATTCACACCTTAACACATATTAGGACACATGCATACATGTGTATATCACACTTATGCACTCACTGGTGCACCATTTATCACACAAACAACACTTACCCACCCTCACAGAGGCGTACACACGCACACGCACCAACATTCAGCTGCTAAGTTCCTCCATGTCAAGGTTTAAATCCAAATCTAGAATTCTACAAAGTTTAAAATCACACATGGGCATATTTTGCTATACAATTAGCAAGGTTCTTGACCAAGTCTTTAACATCATTTAAACACTCATTAACATGTATCTATTAACTCTAATCACAAGATAATACTCATTCGAAGATATAAACATCTTCAACCATAGCCCAATGCCCACCAAACACTACAACATAAAACAGCACCCAAAACAGCCACAAATTCGACTCCAAACAACCAAAATTTTAGGCCAAAACAATAGCATAATTTTCGAATCATAAGCAGCTTCCTAATATTGAACCAAATAACAAAGATTTCGAGCCCTAAACAGCGAAAAATTCAAGCAATAACAGTAGGAATTTCGTCCCCAAATTCACAAAATCGTCCAAACAGCAAGAAATCGAGCAGAAATAGGACTCCACCAACACTATAAATTCAGGGGATATGAGAAATAGAATTATACACATCATACCTTGAAGGAATCGCGCCTGGAGAAGAGAGGAAATTGCGCCTGGAGAAGAGAGGAAATCGTGGCACATAAAATGGAGGAGAAGAGGGGAATGTCGATTATTCTAGTGTGTTAAATGGAGGAGTGTGTGTGTTTAAATCCCAACCCTAGGTTTTAAATTAACACCATCAATTCTATCTCTACCCCTTACTAATTATTTCATTTAAATCTCAACTAAGTAACTTTTATTATTAATAAGAGTTCATTGACTTTAACTACACTATAAATTAAACCTTGAATTGTTTATTCCAATTCTGGCCCGAGATATGATGCCCAAGAATTTAAACCCGTAAATTATTTCATAATTTACCACACTAATTAATTGTTTAAATATACATAATTTTGGGCATCACAATTCTCCCCAACTAATAAAATTTTGACCCCAAAATTTAATTGCATGCTTACCATTAAAAGCCAACATTAAAATTTACGTACCGTTATACAGCTCAAAACTTTAGGACAACATCATTCGAATCATCATGGCTCGTAAACGTGGCGTACCACATCAACGATCTCAAGACTGCAAGTCACATCACTTTACCATATTCCAATATTAGCATTCAACGAGCTAACATATATGAATACCCTTATTCATATGAATCCTTACGAGATTAACATCATCATATAATCGCTAAATCATGCAATCCATGCATATCACATGTAAATCAGAATGTATGACGATACACCACCCTTTTATCGTATAAATAACCTCATACCTGTGTGGTTGCAAAATTATGCAATTTATACCAACCTCGTCAAATCGCACACCACACTTGTCTGTATGAAATAATGGTACTCTTGAGCCCTTAAACATCAACTTCTCATATATCATCTTCTGGTTATTATCTGGCGCAATGCAATTGCTAGAAAGCCTATTAGTAATTCTCACACATATAACAACATTATACGCACAACAACCACATATCATCAATAACAAATCATAATGTTGTTCCTCAAATTTATCTCATAAACCATCATTTATTCTTATCCACTTGGATGAGTTATCTTGTATTGTCCATCGCTCCTTACAAATCACTTGCATAAGCCATTTAAAACAAGGCATCAACATCAATATCGAATAATTCATCTCATACCTTTGTAGGTGAAATCATCTACAATATACAATATCATCATAATATCTTGTTCATCACAGTACTCACATTCTCTTAAGCATCAAACTTCCGCATTTCATCACCCAACTATCATCAATCATGGAACAAGTAATAAAAATAAACTCATTAGTATTTCTCAAATACTCATAGCATAAACACGTATCTTGTCATTTACACATTATTGATATTCATAATGTCTGTCATCAAACATTAATATCACTGCGTCAAAGTTTCACGCAATCCTGTACACATCAAGCAACAACATACTATCACATATCTGTGTGATTGAAATTCAACATAAGAATCAATTCCAAGCTCAATGACGTAATTCCTATCGATCCTTTATTCAACAAAGTACTATTTCATGAATGAATAACATATCATAGTGTGGTATGTATTCATAATTTCTCATACATCAGTCTCATCGCATATATCATCATTTATATGCCTTCCAATTTCTAACACAATATCAAAATGATAAATCATCTAAAGTGAATGCTCATATATCCCATGTATTCTCATTATGACATCATTATATTGTCTATCACATCATGTCTAACTCATCATTAATCAATCCATTATTATTTATTAGTGTTGTCATTATATACCAGAGAATAGCATCATAATTTCGTACTTACTACGTTGACCCGCAACGTTCACAATGATCACACGTCCACACAGGACATTCGTAGCGATCTCACGTCATCCCGTGACGTTCCATGTCATCTCATGACCTCAATTCCTCGTTCCTGTGGAACATTCCAAATTATCTTAAGCCTACAACTCATGTGTCCAAGAAACAATAATATGGTCTGTATAACACAACGTTCACTACTATCTGCAATCAACATATTTAATATTCATCGATAACACAATAGCGGTACAACAATATTTATTGCTAACACAATAACAATATATCAATACTCATCACCAACCCTAGCATGAATAATCTCATCGTCACTACGAGCATCCATATAATATCCATAATCACAATGAATAAAATTACATTCTTAAGACAATAAGATGTAATAACACTTACTGTACACAGTGGATCCACACTTGATCCTTAAAACTGTCCCTATTCTCAACATAAATATTCCACAAAATATAATTTCATATCAATACACAATTGATATACTCATCATCAATAACATGACCGTCCAAAAATATCCATCGCCTCGACATATCAGCGGCATTCACAATATTTCCACCACTTCGATATGATAGCAACAAATATTATAAATCTCAAATATCACAATATAATCATACCATCATCTCGCCAACAAATGTCATCAATATATCGGTATCAATCACTCCCCGCAATTGCATCACCACTGCAATAAAAATGAAAGAAAACAATAATGTCTCTTCATCCACTCTCTCCATGATCGCTTTCACCTGTACATTTGATCACCACAATGTGTTGAATCAACCAGAACAATTTAAATCAACATATATTCATCACCCTCCCTCTATAGTGGAGGCACATAAAATACATTGAACACTCTCAATAGTGGATTTTAGCTTGATCCACTTCAATACCCTGGTGGATATCTTGTGACCCAACACTATGCCTTCTTGTACCATGAAGTGGCACTTCTCCCAATTCAAAACAAAATTTGTCTCATCACACATGGTCAAAACTAAATCAATATTATGTAGACAAGAATCAAATGACTGCCCAAACACAGAGAAATCATCCATAAAAACCTCAAGAAAATTTTCTACCATATCATGGAATATAGATATCATGCATCGTTGGAATGTAGCAGGTGTATTACATAACCCAAATGGCATTCCTAAATGCAAATGTACCATAAGGACAAGTGAATGTGGTCTTCTCTTGGTCCTCAGGTGCAATAGCTATCTGATTATACCCCGAATAACTATCTAGGAAGCAATAAAAATCATACAATGCTAGTCTCTCTATCATTTGGTCAATGAAAGGAGGGGGAAGTGGTCTTTACGTATTACTTCATTTAACTTTCTATAATCAATACAGACCCTCCATCCAATGACTGTTCTAGTGGGTATTAATTCATTGTTTTCATTAGTAACAACAGTCATACCTCCTTTCTTAGGCACACATTGCACTGGACTAACCCATGCACTGTCAGATATAGGATAGATAATACATGCATCCAGTAGCTTTATGATCTCGACCTTTACAACCTCTTGCATCTTTGGATTCAATCGGCGTTGTGGTTGCACCACTGGTTTATAGGCATCCTCCATCAAAATTTTAGGCATGCACATCGATGGGCTTATTCTTTTTATGTCCGCCACTTTCCATCCAAATGCTTGCTTATGCTCCATCGAGATCCTAAGAAGCTTTTCCTCGCCTGTACCTGTCAAAGATGAGGAAACAATTACTGGTAATGAATTATTGATATCTAAATAAGCATACATAAGATGAGATGGTAGGGATTTTAGTTCAAGAGTTGGTGGTTCTTCAATTGATGGCTTTTGTGGCTTGATGATCCTTTGCCCCAACTCTCCAAGCTTGATCCTTGCATGTCTTGTATGAGGGAGAGTATCATTCAAATGAGCTACTATCTCCTTCATCTCGCCACTTTCATCCAACTCATTTGTATCATCGACCAAGCATGCTTCTAATCCGTCCCTGCGTGATCCCTGAAACATACTAGACGATAACATATCAACAATATCAACACTGATACACATATGCTCATCATGTGGATGTTTTATAGCCTTAAAACATTAAAAGTAACTTGATCATCTCCTACACGTAGGATCAGTTTCCTTTGATGAACGTCGATCAATGCCCTCCCAGTAGCCAAAAATGGTCGCCCCAATATCAATGGTGTGTCCAAGCCTTCTTCAATTCAAAAACCATGAAATCCATCGGGAAGATGAATTTATCAACCTTTACTAGAACATCCTCAATGATTCCTCTTGGGTATGTAATGGACCTATCCTTCAATTGTAGTGAAACTATAGTTGTTTTTGGCTCTCAAAGACCCAACTTCCTGAAAATCAACAAAGGCATGAGATTAATACTTGCACCCAAATCACATAAAGATTTTACAAATGAAACAGACCCAATAGTGCAAGGTATAGAAAATCTCCCTGGATCTTTTAACTTCGGAGGTAATTTGTTTTGCACAACTGAGGAACACTCCTCAGTTAACTTTATTGTCTCATGCTCACCCAACTTCCTCTTATTTGATAGAATATCCTTCAAAAACTTAGCATAACTAGGCATTTGAAGTAAGGCATCATCAAATGAAATATTTATATGTCTTGAGATCTCTAAGAACTTAGAGAAACTAGCATCTACCTTAGCCCTTTCTAATGTAACAGGAAATGGGAGAGGGATTTGTACCTGCTTGGGTGGTGTGATAGGTGAAGTAGTAGTAGTGCCCTTGTCGCGTGGTTGATCCTCGTGCTCGGTCTCATCATTTTTGTGCTCCTCCTCGGTGTTTTCAATTTGTAGACCAATCTCTTTTCCGCTCCTTAGTGAAATTGCTTTGGCTTGCTCTCTAGGGTTCTTTTCAGTATCGCTAGGCAGACTACCTTGTGTTCTTCCATCTATCATAGTTGCCAACTGCCCCACTTGAGTTTCCAAGTTCTTTATTGAAGCATCCTGATTTTGCATTCTATTCTCCATGCTTGGCTTTGGTGGATAACTCAGTGGAGGTTGTGGATTCAAGATATTCTTTTGGTTGGACCAATAGAAGTTTGGATGATTCCTCCACGGTTGGTTATAGTTGTTAGAGTAAGAGTTACCCTGGGTGGCTTGTTTCCTACAAAATTAGCATTTTCAATAGATTGCACAAAAGGAATACCTTCCTGACATTCAGTGCTTGGATGGTTGCCTCCACATAAATCACATATGATCACTTGAGCTTGCATCGTTGTCATGCTCAAACTATCAATCTTCTTGTTCAATACTTCCAACTAGGCGGCTATCGATGTCACCTCATCGACTTGATGTACCCCAATTGGTGTCTTTGGCACGTTCCACTCGGACTGCCATTGATAGCTATTAGAAGGCATCTCATCAAGAAGTTTGTAGGTTGCTTCAGGTGTTCTTCTCATGATGGTACCTCACGATGCTGCATCAATCATAGAGAGATCAGCAAAAAATAGACAGTTATAAAATGTTTGTACTTGCATCCAGATAGGGAAGCCATGATGTGGACATCTTCTCAGTAAATCCTTGAAGCGTTCCCAAGCCTCGTATAATGTCTCTTGATCATGTTTGAGTGAATGTGGTGATGTCATTGCGCATCTTTGAAGTCTTTGATGGTGTGAAGTATTTGGATAGAAATAACTGCACCATCCCATCCAAAGAATGCAACCACTTTTAGCTTTATCTTTTAAAGAGAAAGGGAACAATCTTAACATGATGGCGTCATCGGTAACACCATTATGCTTAAACGTATCGCAAATCTCCAAAAAGTTTGAGATGTGGGCAATGAGATCATTAGTGGCCGATCCTCCGAATTGTACCGAATGTTGAATCATCTGAATAATGGCCGGTTTGATCTCAAAATTATTAGCTTGCACCCTCGGTCTAGTGATGCTAGACATAGTGCCTTGGAAGGTAGGTTGTGCATAGTCCTTCATGGATCGTGTAATTGGAAATCCCTCGTCATGTTGTTCACCATTCCCTCCTTGATTATTCTCAGCCATCGCTCGAGCTTCTCTTCGAAGTCTGTGGAAAGTTCGTTCGATCTCTAAGTCAAGTGGCTCTAATATAGGGTTGTTGCTCCGTAGCATGCACCACGAAGACAACTACCTGCAAAAATCAAACCAAGGAGAAACAGTAGTAGTGAAATAGTATAAAATGTAACCAAAGTAATAATAAAAAAGAAAAATGGCTAAATTACAGTCAAGTAATCTCCTATGATATTACTTAAACTAGTCCCCGGCAACGGCGCCAAAAACTTGTTCGCTTTTATTTTAAACAATTATTTTCAGTGTAGTGATTTTATACAGCAAGTGCACGGTGTCAAGTTTTAGTATAATGATATGAAAGTAGGGATGTCGTACACATAGGGACTAGTAGCAATTACCAAAGTCAATTAGCCTAACTATATTTAGCCTACGAATATTGAGTGAAACTTAATTATTGAAAACCCAAAAATTTAGTCAATCCAAACAAACAAGCGATGAAAAGCGACGAAAATCAAATGAGATGAATATCAAGACTTCGGTTCACCCATGTAATCCCCCACAATTCTCCTTTTAGTTAAGACTTCAAATTCTATGTTCTAAGGTGTCGAGTTTTCCAATTTTATTCATTATACTATGGTCAAGTTATATTGAACCTAATATTAAAATGTAACAAGTCAATGGTCATGTACTCATTTAACATTCAATATTGCATACCCTCTATGAAAACTTCTAGCTTTCGATTTTGGTAAATCTATAGCTATCACACATGCGCTAGATTTTACGTTAGATTTTACATGGTCAGTTTCAATCTAAACCGACGGTATGAATTATCTTGTCAAATTATAATATCATATGGTAAAGTCAGTTATAATTACTAACATCAATTCAAAGGTAACTAATCCTTTAAAAGCATTAAAAACATAATCATACTCAAAGAGTCGTAGAAAAATCATTCAAAAGCTCAAACTTGAATCAAGGGTTCATACAAAGGATCCCTAGTCTTGATAAATAAATTAACCAACTATCATAATCAAATATGAATGTAAAAAATTGTTTAACAACAAATCCAACATTCTAAATTCAAAAATAAACAACAATCAAGAGTTTAGAAATACTAAAGATGTCAGGCATCGACTCCTTGCTTCGTTGCGTCGTCCCGTCTCTTCGATTCCGGCTTGTTCTTCAATGGCTTGAGATTGAATGGAAGTGGAGTCTGTTTTTGGGTATAAAACTGAGCAAAAATCTCTTGCAATCGTCCAAAGTCATCCTTATATATGGTGGAGGAGTTTACCATAAATTGGATACAAAATACCCAACAAGGAAATAAAATCTCGATTTTTTCGGGTTTGGCGATCGATTGCCGTAAGTTGCCGATCAATCGCGACAACATTCTGGACTTAATAACCAAATTTTCGTATCCACGATCGATCGCGATGGATTACCAATCGATCACGAAAATCTTCTGGAAGATGGCGATCGATCACGATGGATTGCCGATCGATCTCCAGTTCATGATTTTTGTTCCTCAAATAACAACTCTGCGATCGATTGCGGTAATGCTGCCGATCGATCGAGGAGCTCAAAATCTTCAATCTCGAGATTCCAGTCCTTCTTTCAACGTGTTTGATCGGTTTGGTCATTTTTCAATATTTTTAGCTCGTTTCCTCCACTTTTATGTAATTGGACCTAGATTCCTAAAATCAAGGAAAATATACCAGAAAACGTAAAATCTTCCAGGAATCCATATAAAAACACATAAAATACACAGCAAAATAAGTGTAAAAATCGCACTTATCATGCGTATCATCCCCAACCTGGTGGACAAACAGAATGAACTATACAAACTCTGTAAGATATGTTAAGAGCTTGTGTGTTAGATTTTCAAGGTCATTGGAGCAAATTTATTCCTTTAATTGAATTTGCCTATAACAACAGTTATCAGACCACCATAAGAATGGCTCCTTATGAAACATTATATGGCAGAAAATGCAGATCTCCAGTTCATTGGGATGAGATTGGAGAAAAGAAACTTTTAGGCCTAGATATGATTCGAGAAATGACTGAAGTTGTATCACAAATTCAGGAAAGAATGAAAATTGCCGAGAGCCGACAGAAAAGCTATGCAGATAAAAGGAGAAGAATGCTTGAATTTGCTGTAGGAGATCAAGTTTTTTTGAAAGTAGCCCCAATGAAAAAGGGATTATGCGCTTTTGAAAGAAAGGAAAACTAAGTCCTAGATATATTGGTCCCTTCCAGTGACTCAAAGAATTGGTGATGTGGCCTACAAACTCGATCTACCTGCCTCAATGTCAGTATGAGCTGTCTCCAAAGTAGGTGGTGCAGTCTCCAAGTCAGTTGGGGCAGTTTGCAAGTCAGTTGGAGTGAGACTTGTATTTCTGGAAACTGCAGAGCAGGAGTGGAGACCAGTTGATATGCGGAGATCATGAAAAGCATGCTCAGCCATATCCATCTTTGGACCTAAAGCATTCATAACTGCTCTATCATGATTCGCTGTGCCAGAATCAATGTTGAATTGTTGAAGGCGGAAATGAACAAGAGCCTGGAGTTCTCCCACATAATTCATCATGCGGAAGAGATCTCTGAGCTTCAAACTCTTTTCAGTGTCCGAGACTTGAAAGAAATTCAAGATGAGATTCTCATCTTCTCGGGCTTGATCAAAAATCGGAGTGAAGTCATCGAAGAGAATGTTGAGGTGCGCCTTTACCCATCGATCAAAAACTTGAAGCTGCGCCTACAGCTTGGCTTCTACTTCACTCATGACCATTTGAATCTCAAATGCTACAGGGGTGGTCACAGGTGTCATAAGTCCTTTTCCCTTTCCAGTGGTGGTATCCTTGGGATGACAGTAAGGACATTCGACTTTGGTTGCCTGAAGCTGATGGTGCCAAGTGCCCGTTGAGAGCTCACCAGCTTGGAGGATTGGTCAGTTGGAGCCACTGGTGCAGCGAGCACCATGGCCAATGAGGCAGCTGATGCAGTTGGTTCCTCCGGAGGAGGATTTTCAGGACTTGGCTCTTGGCTAGTGATGACTGCTGCTGGGACTGCAGAAGAGATGGTATCAGAGGCAGCAGTGACAGTATTTCTGAGAGCACAGGAGCCCCTTTTCTGGTCCTGGGCTTCTTAGGAGGAAGAGGAGATGACTCAGCGGATTCGGATATGGTTTGTTCAGAATCGCTCACAACTTGAGCTGTACGTCGCTTCGTTAGACCAACCTCTCTTCCACTCCGTTGCCTATGAATCTGGAGGTACTTAGCAGTTACACGTCTGCCTGGATGAAGATTTGAGGAGGCCCCCGCCTGAATGTTTTTGTTGTCAAACAGACTGCTGAGTGGAAGAGAAAAGCCAGATTGTCCCATCCCTGAAGTAATTAGTCCGATGAGGACCTGAAACAGAACGACTGACCAGTTGACTTTTAATCCTTTGAAGATGGCGCCCATAACGTCAAACTTCTCAGGGGTGATGATATCAAAAGAGCCAGCTTTGCACAGTAGCCCCTTGGAAATAACATCGGCCAGTTGACGGAAATGACTCTTCATTAGCACCTTTTTGAATGGAGGACGATGAAGGCGAGCGTCAGAGTCGGAGAATATGGAGCGCATTTCTTCCCTAACCTCTACTGGAATAGTGGAGAAATCTGTAAGTCCAGTCGAGGGAAGACACAGGTGAGTGGCGAATTCCAGTTGTGTGATGGTAACCAGTTGTCCAGAGATGGAGGCCACCACGGAATCATCTATCACTTTAGTAGTGGCGAAGAACTCATGTAGAGCTTACTTGTAGAATGTTGGTGCCTGGCTAAGGATCACTAGAAGTCCCGATGTATCCAACTTGTGAAAAATTTCCTTTGTATCTGCATCAGAGGTTGTGGAGATTGAATGAAAATCCACATGTACAGCATTTGTGATGAAACTGGGCTGTGTATTCTTCGACATTTTGTTGATGTAGATACTGAGAATAAAAAATCCTGCAGTGTAAGAATTTCTGGGAGGGAAGTTAACGCAGTAATTTTGGGAAAGATAAGAGTAAGAAACAAAAGTAATGGCGGTTAACGAAAAGTGTAGATGTAACGTCGTACTGTAGATGAGCGGACACATGAATACGTGGCGATCATCTAACGATTGAAAAAATTTAACAAATAAATAAAAGGACAGGATTTGGGCGGGAGTAAAATAATTTATTTTTACATAAAAGTAAATTTGAAGTTACCGAAGGTTATTTTTGTCAAAGCATATTTGGTAAAGTCTGCTGGTATGTAGGGTCCGACTGATAAGGTAACATCTACTGGTATGTAGAGTCCTACTGGTACGGAAGCACCTACTGCAGCAGGCTGTTGTTTTACCAGCTGAGCTTAGATAACCAAGATAAAATTCTAACTGGAATTCCCCCTAAATTCATGCGATTACTACTGAGTAAATCCCCCCTGAGTACATTAACCTTAAATAATAACAATCATGGATTGATTTCAATTAAACCAAGAATATTTCGAAAGTAGGAAAACTTAACGTCTGGTAGAGGTTTTGTGAAGATTTCTGCTGCCTGTTGTTCGGTAGATATGTATTCTAGCCGAATTTCTTTCTTCATAACGTGATCTCTGATGAAATGATGACGGATGTCAATATGTTTGGTGCGCGTATGAAGAACCGGATTGTACGTAATGGCGATGGCAGACATATTATCACAAAATATGGGTGCCTCAGTGGATTCAATTCCATAGTCTCTCAGTTGTTGTTGAATCCAGAGCAGTTGAGCACAGCAGCTTCCAGCAACAAGGTACTCTGCCTCTGCAGTAGATGTTGTTATGGATGTCTGCTTCTTGCAACCCCATGAAATTAATCTATCTCCAAAGAAATTGACAGTATCCATTGGTACTTTTTCTGTCAATTTTGCATCTAGCATAGTCCGCATCTGAGTATCTGATCAGATTAAAAGTTGAGTCTCTTGGATACCATAGACCGACATTCTCAGTGCCTTTCAGATATTTGAGGATCCTTTTGATAGCCGTGTAGTGTGACTGCTTGGGATTTGCTTGAAACCGAGCACACATACAAACTACAAACATAATGTCTGGTCGGCTGGCTGTGTAGTACAGTAATGATCCTATAATTCCTCGATACATTGTTACTTCGACTGGTATTCCTGAGTTATCCAAGTCTAGTTTTGCAGATGAGCTCATTGGAGTGGCTGCTGCTGAACTTGTACTCATCCCATATTTTTTCAGCAGTTCTTTAGTATATTTAGATTGTGTTATCAGAATTCCTTAACTGGATTGCTTGACTTGCAATCCTAAGAAAAATGATAATTCTCCTATCATGCTCATCTCAAATTGATCCTACATAATTTTAGAAAATCTTTCGCAAAGTTTTGAGTTAGTACTGCCGAAAATAATATCATCAACATAAATTTGAACAAGCAGAGTATGGTCACCCTTTGTGAATTTGAAAAGGGTCTTGTCCACCGTGCCAATGGTAAAGTTATGCTCAGTCAAATATTTTGACAGCGTTTCGTACCATGCACGAGGAGCTTGCTTTAAATCATACAAGGCTTTGTTGAGACGAAAAACATAAGAAGGCTGCTGATGGCTTTCAAATCCAGGAGGTTGCTCAACGTAAACTTCTTCCTGGAGTTTACCGTTAAGAAACGCACTCTTAACATCCATCTGATAGACTTTAAAGTCTTTAAAAGCAGCAAATGCAAGAAATATACGAATGGCTTCTAATCGAGCTACAGGGGCAAAGGTTTCATCAAAAATCAATGCATTCTTCCTATCTGTAGCCCTGTGCGACTAGTCTTGCTTTATTTCTGATGACTTTACATTTTCATCTAATTTATTTCTAAATACCCATTTGGTACCTATTATGGTGTGATGATGTGGTCGTGGTACTAAATACCATACTTTGTTTCGCTCTGATTTAGTTCTTCCTGCATTGCTTCTACCCAGCTTGGGTCTAACATAGCATCATCAATCTTCTTAGGTTCTATGTGAGATATGAATGCAGCATGAAGAAATTCATCAATCATTTGTCCTCTGGTGCGTAGAGGAGTTACAGGGTTACCTATGACCTGCTAGGGAGGATGATCCTTCATCAAATGTTATTCTAGGTCCGGTGGAGTCCACCAATTCAGACAATAAGCACGCATTCCCTGTCATACGTCTAGAACATCCGCTGTCCAGAAATCACTCTGAGCTCCGAATTTGATGAATTCTAGCTTTCTACAATTTAAGCGATAATATGATTGGTACCCAATCCTACTTGGGTCCAAACAAGATTAGTCCTTTAGGGACCCACACTTGCAAAACCCTGAATTGTTTGGGTCTGTGGGTGTCCTGAAACGTGTGTGCATTAATGATAAGGGTGTTCTTGAGTGATATGTGCGATACTGAGTGTATGCGTGTTGTTTGAGTTTTTGGTTTCTGTTTGGAAGCATATATCTCTTTTGGACAGGCATACAATTATAATATCAGCTGGGTTTTACCTCTCGAGTGGCCTGACCAGTGGGTTTATGTTTATTTCTATACTTTTGCCCAGGTCTAGCTTTCTCTTTTGGGTCAACATAACCGATACCTTTGTGTGATGCCCGTTCCTTGATGAGCATTGGCTCAACAGATTCCTTAACCAACTCAATCGGTTCATATACTGTGCTTGATTTCACAAAGTTCATTGTCTGAATCTTGTTCCTTTCTAGACACAATTGAGTTTTGATGCCAGATGAGTTACTATCATTGTTAGAGTAGCCTATACCGGTAAGATCACCAGCAAGCCTTATTGACTCAAGCATTTCATCTTTTCTGGCAGTAGATGCATTCCATGTGCGAACCAGCTTACTGGGTTTCTGGTGTGCACATGTTGCTTCATCCCTTTCTTTATCGAGCCGACTTACTTTTTCCCTTAAGCTTTTCAACCCATTTGATTGTTCACAATCAAACTTGTTGTTTTGCTGTTCTGTTGGGACTAGTTGTTCGGTCTTGTAATTTTCAAAGGATTCATACAACATCTGATACTCATTAAGCATGTCCTGCAATGCATTAGTGAGTTCATTATGTGTAAACTCAGAGAGATTTGAATCAGTTACCTCACAGTCATCGTTGGCCATTAAACAATGAACTTTTTCCTCTTCACTCTCACTGGATGAGCTGGAAGAGTTTTCTGATTCTGACTCTGAGTCAGCCCATTTGTTCTTGTTCTCTTCAGCCACCATAAATTTCTGTTCTCTGTCCCTTCTGGATGATCTTCTACTTTCCTTAGACTTTCTATAGTCCTTGGATCCTCTCTTTTGATCATCTTTCTTTGGTTTAGGACAGTCAGCGGTGAAATGTCCTGGCTTAGGATAGTTGAAGCATACACGATCATCCTCATCTGATCTGTTTTTGAAGTTCTGCTTCCTTGGATAAGATTGATTAACTTTTTGATTCTTCTTCATAAACTTTCCAAATTTTTTGACAAACAACACCATTGCATCGTTGAATATTTTTTCAGGAGTCATCTCTGTTGTGATAGGTAGAGCTTCAGATGCAGTAAGAGCTTTGGTTGGTTGACTGATGCTGGGTTCATCTTCAATCCGAATCCCTAGTTCAAACTCATATGCTTTTAAGTCAGCAAATAAGTCATGTAGATCTATCTTGTTTAGATCTTTGGATTCTCTCACAACAATCGTTTTTACATCTCATTCTCTTGGGAGACCTCTCATGGTTTTTAGAGTGATTTCCCTGTTGGATAGATCTTTGCCAAGGCTATTGAGTTCCTTTATGATTCCAGTTACCCTCTCATCATATTCACTGAGAGTTTCTCCGGACATCATTTGATGTTTTCAAACTTCTGTAAGGTGACAGTGAGCTTGTTTTCCTTGGTTTGATCATTTCCTTCGCATATCTGAGCAATCTTTTCCCAGATGTCCTTTGCAGTGGGACACATTTTGATCTTGTTAAACATATTTTTGTCCAGAGTTTTGAACAGTATATATTTCGCCACATTGTCTAGATTTGCTTTTTTCTTTTCTTCATTTGTCCAGAAGGATCTGTCCTTCTCTACCATCTGAGGTTCACCACCAGTAATGACAGCTGCTGTATTGACTTTCAAGATCTTCATTGGTCCTCAGTGATGACGAACCACATGTCATCGTCTTGGGCCCTTAGATGTGCTTGCATACGAATCCTCCAGTCATCGTATTCATCATTTTTGAACATGAGAATATTGCTGAATGAGGCCATCAGTTTTTGGTAATTTCTCAAGATTGAGAAGACCTAAGCTCTGATACCACTTGTTAGGATCGGGGTAGTGTTTAGAAGGGGGGTTGAATAAACACTAGGTTCAATTTAGATTTTGCTCGGGTTTGCTGCAGACTGTTAAGTACTGTAGTAGCTTCTCAATATATAGCAAGTCAGCAGACACTGATTATAGTGCGAAAGACGTCTGCTGGACTTGTGAGGGATAAAAACTGAATGGTAAATAAGCAGTAAGTAAATGACACAAGTATGGTTTCTGGAAGTTCGAAGCACAACGCTTCTACGTCTCCCCTTCTTCCTTTGCAGGAAGGTTACACTAGAAGACTTGGTTTACACTTTATAGTATACAACCTTCTTAGGCACTCACACAGCTTGGCCTAAACTCCTAGCAATCACAACTTCTTAATTTGATTACAATAGTTTCTATAACACTCACACAAAATAAACTATTTAGCTTCGAGTATTCTTGAGCAGCAGACTCAGTTGAAGATAATCTGTCACGATTACAGTGATAGTGCTTGTCTGCTTTTGCTGAACTTTTAGAGAATATCAGAGAGATGATTTTCTTTTTGCGTTGAGATGTTTCTCTTTGTTTGATCAGATGGTTCAGCTAACCACTTCATTTTTCACTTGGGCGTATTTATAGACTCCTTGATTTTTAACGACAACTTGTCTATATTTGGAAGAGATCCACTTTCTTTTACCATTACATATTCTGATTGTCTTCTTTCCTATTTTGTTTAGCAACGGCTCTTTTATTGTGACGCTAATGGTGGCGGTGATATAGCATGGTGCGCCGCTCTGTTGTACCTTTGTCAGAATAGGTTGTACTTGTTTTGTCTTGTTGCTTGGTGCTCTTGCTGGATGGTTAGACTTCTGCAGGCTTTCTTCGTTCAACTGGTTGTTCATTCTTCTGTAACCAGTAGATGTCTTTGTTCAATATGACTGTCCAGTAGATGCTTGTCCAGTTGGTGTCCATCCAGTAGGTGTCCATCATGTAGGTGTTTGTCCGGTAGATGTCCATCCGGTTGGTGTCCATGCAGTAGGTGTGCATACGGTTGGTGTTTGTCCAGTAGATGTCCATCCGGTTGGTGTCCATGCAGTAGGTGTCCATCCGGTTGGTGTTTGTCCGGTAGATGTCCATCCGGTTGGTGTCCGTCCATTAGGTGTCCATCAGGTTGGTGTTTGTCCGGTAGATGTCCATACGGTTGGTGTCCATCCAGTAGGTGTTCATCCGGTAGGTGTCCATCGGTAAGTGTTTGTAACCCGGTAGGTCTTTGTTACCAGTTGATGTCCATCACCCGGTAAGTGTTTGTCACCCGGTAGGTCTTTGTTACCAGTTGATGTCCATCACCCGGTAGGTGTCTGTTACCCGGTTGATGTCCATCCAGTTGATGTTTGTCACCACCAAAACTTAGAAATATTTTCCTAACACACATTATCCGCCGAATAGTCAATAGGACCCCATGTTTACGTACTAATTATCGATCATATGGCTTTTTCAGGAATCACAGGGTATCACTTGGATTTTTGCTCGATCCACTTCAATACCCTGGTGGATATCTTGTGACCCAACACTATGTCTTCTTGTACCATGAAGTGGCACTTCTCCCAATTCAAATTAAAATTTGTCTCATCACACATGGTCAAAACTAAATCAATATTATGTAGACAAGAATCAAATGACTGCCCAAACACAGAGAAATCATCCATAAAAACCTCAAGAAAATTTTCTACCATATCATGGAATATAGTTATCATGCATCGTTGGAATGTAGCAGGTGTATTACATAACCCAAATGGCATTCTTCTAAATGCAAATGTACCATAAGGACAAGTGAATGTGGTCTTCTCTTGGTCCTCAGGTGCAATAGCTATCTGATTATACCCCGAATAACTATCTAGGAAGCAATAAAAATCATACAATGCTAGTCTCTCTATCATTTGATCAATGAAAGGAGGGGGAAGTGGTCTTTACGTATTACTTCATTTAACTTTCTATAATCAATACAGACCCTCTATCCAATGACTGTTCTAGTGGGTATTAATTCATTGTTTTCATTAGTAACAACAGTCATACCTCCTTTCTTAGGCACACATTGCACTGGACTAACCCATGCACTGTCAGATATAGGATAGATAATACATGCATCCAGTAGCTTTATGATCTCGACCTTTACAACCTCTTGCATCTTTGGATTCAATCGGCGTTGTGGTTGCACCACTGGTTTATAGGCATCCTCCATCAAAATTTTAGGCATGCACATCGATGGGCTTATTCTTTTTATGTCCGCCACTTTCCATCCAAATGCTTGCTTATGCTCCCTCAAGATCCTAAGAAGTTTTTCCTCGTCTGTTCCTGTCAAAGATGAGGAAACAATTACTGGTAATGAATAATTGATATCTAAATAAGCATACTTAAGATGAGATGGTAGGGGTTTTAGTTCAAGAGTTGGTGGTTCTTCAATTGATGGCTTTTGTGGCTTGATGATCCTTTGCCCCAACTCTCCAATCTTGATCCTTGCATGTCTTGTATGAGGGAGAGTAGCATTCAAATGAGCTACTATCTCCTTCATCTCACCACTTTCATCCAGCTCATCTGTAGACCAAGCATGCTTCTAATCCGTCCCTGTGTGATCCCTGAAACATACTAGACGGTAACATATCAACAATATCAACACTGAAACACATATGCTCATCATGTGGATGTTTTATAGCCTTAAAACATTAAAAAAAACTTGATCATCTCCTACACGTAGGATCAGTTTCCCTTGATGAACGTCGATCAATGCCCTCCCAGTAGCCAAAAATGGTCGCCCCAATATCAATGGTGTGTCCAAGCCTTCTTCAATTCAAAAACCATGAAATCCACCGTGAAGATGAATTTATCAACCTTTACTAGAACATCCTCAATGATTCCTATTGGGTATGTAATGGACCTATCCGCCAATTGTAGTGAAACCGTAGTTGTTTTTGGCTCTCCAAGCACCAACTTCCTGAAAAATCGACAAAGGCATGATATTAATACTTGCACCCAAATCACATAAAGATTTTGCAAATGAAACAGACCCAACAGTGCAAGGTATAGAAAATCTCCCTGGATCTTTTAACTTCGGAGGTAATTTGTTTTGCACAACTGCAGAACACTTCTCAGTTAACTTTATTGTCTCATGCTCACCCAACTTCCTCTTATTTGATAGAATATCCTTCAAAAACTTTGCATAACTAGGCATTTGAAGTAAGGCATCATCAAATGAAATATTTATATGTAATTTCTTAAGATCTCTAAGTACTTAGAGAAACTAGCATCTACCTTAGCCCTTTCTAATGCAACAGGAAATGGGAGAGGGATTTGTACCTGCTTGGGTGGTGTGATAGGTGAAGTAGTAGTAGTGCCCTTGTCGCGTGGTTGATCCTCGTGCTCGGTCTCATCAATTTTGTGCTCCTCCTTGGTGTTTTCAATTTGTAGACCAATCTCTTTTCCGCTCCTTAGTGAAATTGCTTTGGTTGCTCTCTAGGGTTCTTTTCAGTATCGCTAGGCAGACTACCTTGTGTTCTTCCATCTATCATAGTTGCAAACTGCCCCACTTGAGTTTCCAAGTTCTTTATTGAAGCATCCTGATTTTGCATTCTATTCTCCATGTTTGGCTTTGGTGGATAACTCAGTGGAGGTTGTGGATTCAAGATATTCTTTTGGTTGGACCAATAGAAGTTTGGATGATTCCTCAACGGTTGGTTATAGTTGTTAGAGTAAGAGTTACCCTGTGGTGGCTTGTTTCCTACAAAATTATCATTTTCAGTAGATTGCACAAAAGGAATACCTTCCTGACATTCAGTGCTTGGATGGTTGCCTCCACATAAATCACATATGATCACTTGAGCTTGCATCGTTGTCATGCTCAAACTATCAATCTTCTTGTTCAATACTTCCAACTAGGCGGCTATCGATGTCACCTCATCGACTTGATGTACCCCAATTGGTGTCTTTGGCACGTTCCTCTCGGACTGCCAGTGATAGCTATTAGAAGGCATCTCCTCAAGAAGTTCGTAGGTTGCTTCATGTGTTCTTCTCATGATGGTACCTCACGATGTTGCATCAATCATAGAGAGATCAGCAGAAAATAGACCGTTATAAAATGTTTGTACTTGCATCCAGATAGGGAAGCCATGATGTAGACATCTTCTCAGTAAATCCTTGAAGCGTTCCCAAGCCTCGTATAACGTCTCCTGATCATGTTGAGTGAATGTGGTGATGTCATTGCACATCTTTGCAGTCTTTGATGGTGTGAAGTATTTGGATAGAAATAACTGCACCATCCCATCCAAAGAATGCAACCAACTTTTAGCTTTATCTTTTAAGAGAAAGGGAACAATCTTAACATGATGGCGTCATCGGTAACACCATTATGCTTAAACGTATCGCAAATCTCCAAAAAGTTTGAGATGTGGGCAATGAGATCATCAGTGGCCGATCCTCCAAATTGTACCGAATGTTGAATCATCTGAATAATGGCCGGTTTGATCTCAAAATTATTAGCTTGCACCCTCGGTCTAGTGATGCTAGACATAGTGCCTTGGAAGGTAGGTTGTGCATAGTCCTTCATGGATCGTGTAATTGGAAATCCCTCGTCATGTTGTTCACCATTCCCTCCTTGATTATTCTCAGCCATCGGTCGAGCTTCTCTTCAAAGTCTGCGGAAAGTTCGTTCGATCTCTAAGTCAAGTGGCTCTAATATAGGGTTGTTGCTCCGTAGCATGCACCACGAAGACAACTACCTGCAAAAATCAAACCAAGGAGAAACAGTAGTAGTGAAAGAGTATAAAATGTAACCAAAGTAATATAAAAAAGAAAAATGGCTAAATTACAGTCAAGTAATCTCCTATGATATTACTTAAACTAGTCCCCGGCAACGGCGCCAAAAACTTGTTCGCTTTTATTTTTAAACAATTATTTCCAGTGTAGCGATTTTATACAGCAAGTGCACGATGTCAAGTTTTAGTATAATGATATGAAAGTAGGGATGTCGTACACATAGGGACTAGTAACAATTACCAAAGTTAATTAGCCTAACTATATTTAGCCTACGAATATTTGAGTGAAACTTAATTATTGAAAACCCAGAAATTTAGTCAATACAAACAAACAAGCGATGAAAAGCGACGAAAATCAAATGAGATGAATATCAAGACTTCGGTTCACCCATGTAATCCCCCACAATTCTCCTTTTAGTTAAGACTTCAAATTCTATGTTCTAAGGTGTCGAGTTTTCCAATTTTATCCAATATAGTATGGTCAAGTTATATTGAACCTAATATTAAAATGTAACAAGTCAATGGTCATGTACTCATTTAACATTCAATATTGCATACCCTCTTTCAATCGCGGAGCTCAAAATCGCGGTAATGCTGCCGATCAATTGCGGTAATGCTGCCGATCAATCGCGGAGCTCAAAATCTTCAATCTCGAGATTCCAGTCCTTCTTTCAACGTGTTTGATCGGTTTGGTCATTTTTCAACATTTTTAGCTCGTTTCCTCCACTTTTATGTAATTGGACCTAGATTCCTAAAATCAAGGAAAATATACCAGAAAGCGTAAAATCTTCCAGGAATCCATATAAAAACACATAAATACACAGCAAAATAAGTGTAAAAATCGCACTTATCATGCGTATCATCCCCAACCTGGTGGACAAACAGAACAAACTATACAAACTCTGTAAGATATGTTAAGAGCTTGTGTGTTAGATTTTCAAGGTCATTGGAGCAAATTTATTCCTTTAATTGAATTTGCCTATAACAACAGTTATCAGACCACCATAAGAATGGCTCCTTATGAAACATTATATGGCAGAAAATGCAGATCTCCAGTTCATTGGGATGAGATTGGAGAAAATAAACTTTTAGGCCCAGATATGATTCGAGAAATGACTGAAGTTGTATCACAAATTCAGGAAAGAATGAAAATTGCCGAGAGCCGACAGAAAAGCTATGCAGATAAAAGGAGAAGAATGCTTGAATTTTCTGTAGGTGGTCAAGTATTTTTGAAAGTAGCCCCAATGAAAAAGGGATTATGTGCTTTTGAAAGAAAGGAAAACTAAGTCCTAGATATATTGGTCCCTTTCAGTGACTCAAAGAATTGGTGATGTGGCCTACAAACTCGATCTACCTGCCTCAATGTCTCAGATACACAATGTATTACATGTGTCAATGCTGAGAAAATATGTTGCTAATCCATCGCATATTCTAAAAGAGGAACCAGTGGAATTAAAAGCAGATTTGAGTTATGAAGAAAAACCAGTAGAAATTTTCCTACGTGAAGCAAAGCAACTTAAAAGAATTCCATTGATTAAAGTTCTATGGAGAAATCAATCAATAGAAGAAGCTACTTGTGAAGGAGAAAATGAAATGAGAGCTATCCAGGACTCTTCTGGTAAGTAAAATTTCGGGGACGAAATTTTTATGATGAGAGGAGAATGTAATACCCGAGTCTAATATTATTTGATCAACTCCTATGATGCATAAAACTTGAATTTATATTATATCACATAGCATGAGAAAAATCAATTTTTTTTTATGAAGGCATGGACAAATATTGTAATTGGGTGAGTGATATTGGAACCGAATTCTAGTATAACGGCCACTACTTTCATATTTTGAGTTTTTATCGATTTTTGCCGGAAGAAGGGGAAATTAATGTTGAAGTGTATTATTTGTCTGCATGTGTATGTCGTGATAAATTGAACATAACTTCCTCGTCCGAGATCCCAATCGAGTGATTTCAAAGTCAAATAAAAGATAAGACATAAATATATAGCTTTCCTTCAGACCATAGTGGCTAACTCGGTCATTTCAGTGCCCGAATTCATGTCCAAAGTGGTATATGATTCAAATAATAATAGAAAATAAAATAAAAAAAATGAAAACAAGTATAATAAAAAATTAATATTAACCGACTTAGATAAATATGTATATAGCAATATACACGCACACACATATTGAGAATTAAGACATGGACAGAACGCACGCGAGAGAGAAGAAAGAAGGGGTCTCGCAGTTTCTTTGATTTTCTGACTTTGGAACGCCGTCGAAACTTTAAATAAGTTAGATATTTGGAATCATTGAGCTGTCATCTTCGATTTGAGGTAATTTCTCTTGGTATTTCTAGCATTTGTCAAAAGGCTAAATTTGTAGTATTAGAAAATGATGAAATTAATATATATGATAGATTAGACGATGGAAAATAGTATTTGACAAGAATTTTGAGATTATGTTGTAAGTTCAAGTTTATAGGAATTTTAATGTTATAACTTAGAATTCAATAAATTTAAAGTAATTGGCGTATAAAACGAGTTATTAGAATTTTAAATAATGATATAATTATCCTAATAGCGATATGATTGAATAAATTGCATAAATGAATTAATAAATTTAGATAGATGATAATAAATGAAATTTGATGAATTATTTGTTAAAATAAATATTTGAATTGTGTAAACTGATTGTCTACTATCTAAGAACCGAGCAATATCAGCTAGTGAAAGGTAAGTTAAAATCCATCTGCAACTACAATGCATGATCATAGTATTTATTGTTATATTATTTGTGATGTTGGTGCTTAAATAAATGCGCAATGAATTATCTTATGTATTCTTTGATGTATATTTTTAGTTGTCGTTGCTTCATTGCATTGTCTATTCATTTGCATTTGCACGTGCATGCATAATATATGAGTATATTTGATGTCTGGTATGCACGTTATGATATTGAGAAAAATGAAGATTTTTTTGGCCACTACTAGGGCACCGAGGTTTGCGAGTCAGACTTATATGATATGTTGGGTGCCGAGGGTAGGATACTCTTCAGAGGATTATGAGGGTTGATAGGGGATGTGCCCTTGGTAATCACGAGGGAATGGTCCACTCGACTTGTACTCTTTTGATTGATGCCGCATGTGGATACTTCTCAAGTGATCTAGGAGGTTGATATGTGAGTGCCTTTGGAGGTCTCAAAGGATGATCCATTCGATTGTATCAATCCTTTTGGGTGTGTGCCTATTATGTTGTTCAGAGCTCTGTTTTGATGCATAGTAGGTGGGTCAATGGTCCCAAGAAAAGTATGAATTTGAATAAAATATTATATATATTTTCGAGTGTGCATCTTGGTATACATGTTATTGATGTCTCATATATTTTAATAGCATGCATGATTTTTATTTACTAGGCATTAACTCACGTAGTTCATGCATTGTAGTGAGCATGACGATATTTGAGACTCAGACTTACTGGACAATGTGATGAGCTCCTACAGGTTTCTGAGATCCGTTGTACATGGATAACGACCTATTGGACTATGGGGTTATCTTATTTTGGTTTTTGAGTCTGCAGATCTTTTGAAAAGTATGTGGTTTTCTTATGTCATTTTGTTATTGTTTTGGTTTTTAAATCTGCGAAACTATCTTCTGTGAACTTTACTTAAAATTTTGCTCGTTGATGAGATAACATTTTGTATTAGTTAAGTTCTAAAATTAATTGTCTAAATGTAAGTTGCTCGAGGAGGGTCCAGGGACGTGAATACTTCTATAGTGGCGGAAGATACTGCGCCATATCGTGGAAAGGATCTGGATGAAGTCGATAATTCCCGTGGGTTATCTGCGAGTTTTGCTTCAGCCGATAATGGCTCTGCTCTACCTAGGTCAATTTTAAACTCCACTCCCACTTTGAAACCTTAATTTTATAGTTTAACGAGGTATCCAGGTTTGTGCCTGACTATGGCCAACAGTACTCGAACCCAGGACAAACCCCCACAAATTTCATTGGAGAACTTGTCCCACACGAAATTTGAACCTGCGACGTCGGAGGAATCTCCCCATATCACCTTAGCCCTTATCAATCCGTCTATGCCCCTGTTGTGACTTTGAAACCTTAATTGATTCTATTTTGATGGGTTTACCCATTAAATTGAAATCTACTGCTGCTATCCGTTACTATGGTCTGTTAAATCTATTTTACCTTCAACTGTGGCAAATTAAAATTGAAATTGGACTAACTTCGGTTATATTATGTGCGTCTTCAACAAATTAACTTACAGCAGCTTACATTAGCTGATTAATTCAGTTACCGATAAAACCCATATGCATCCTTGAATTAAAAATATATATATATAATATTTGTTTCTACAGAATATTCAATTTGAGAATTAAATAGGTGATGTGTCACCTAATACTTTCTTCGTTTTATGTAGATGAGATTTTAAAACAAGTTAAATTGATTACTTACTCGTGTCTTGTACCGATTGGATCTTGGCTATTCAATGGGTAGTTTTGTATAGGGTATATCAATCCCTTTATTCGAAATATGCTCATTCAACATCATTGAGAATATTTCCAATGAAATGATGAATCTATCCATAGAATACTATTTACGTGATAGCCAAGAACATTTCTCTTCTACCATACTATATTTACTACTTATGGCTCATATCTCCCCTCAAGGGAGGGTCGATGCTGGGTTATCGATGGGGTAACCCCAAAAAAATGCAAAGAAATGTGGGCCTAACAAATGTGTCCCACATTTTCAAAAAAAATTTTACCAGTATTGACCCTGCTTTTGCAATGCTTACGATGGCAGTCCTTAGATCCTACATATTTTCTGAAGAGTATTCACTGGTATTTTCAGAACCACTGTTTCAACAAATATGCCAACTTGACAGATGACAATATTTTATTCTGGCAAACTGAAAATGTATTAAGACCAGTATAATGCTTAAATTTTATTCTTTAATATCTGAATAACTATATCAACTTTATTAAATTAGCAAAAAGCACGTGTGTCGCATATAAATATTGTCTATTGGTTCTTAGATTGGTGGATTATTTTAGTTATAAAAACTATTTATGGCCATTTTCTCCCGAATTTATTTCCTCAAATTTAAATTCAGATCTCTTAATATAATTACAAAATAAAGGTATGATAGATATGAAATTATAAAATTATTTAAAATTAACATCAAAACATGTAAACCACGTAATATTGTTAAAAAATAACAAACAAGGAGTATATGACATAGTACTTCTCAACTAAAACAATATGGAGCAATGCATATTCAATCCATTATTATAATGTGAAAAGCAACGAACAAAATAGACAAATTATTGACTTTGTTTCTACTGACAATAATATTTATTTCGATAATACATAATATAATGAGGGGATCAAATTAATCTTTACTGTATACAAATGATTATCATATTAAAATTCTAATAATCAATTATATAAATTATTACAATATATTTAAATGTACCCTTCAAATATTTATTTCTTTTAATAGTCAAATGGTATTTTACTTAATAATTAATTAAATTGTCAAATGGTAATAATGATATTTAATGTCATTTGAGTTTTTCTGATTAATTATATATTTAAATTCACAATTAAATTTTGGATTTCAATGTTGTGTCCATACAAAATTCCATGTCATATTCCAGTTTGGGGTTCATTTTCAACAATTTCTTTACCTTTACCCTTTCCCGCTGTAGAATCCAGCATAAACTCGTGGTTTTCGGTTTGACAGTATATATTCCCACCAGTTTCAAAAGAAGTTTAGATGTCTCGCTGATTTGTAAATGCACAAAAGCATGTTCATCTCCCTGTACTGGTACATTGACCTGTAACTAGTGTGCAAGATTTAAAGACACCAAGTTTGATTTTTTTTCCTTTTTTGTTCCTCGTTCGTGCTTTCCCAAACTACATGTTATTTATAGAAAATATTATAGAAGTAAAGTAATTGGAAAACTTTGCCTTTTGATTCATAATTTTATAGGAATATTGAATATTGATTTATATCCTAGCTATTTTTTTATTTATAGAGAATAACATTGAATAAAAGAGCGAAATTGTTAACTGGAAAACTTTGCTATTTGATTCGCACTTTTATATGAATATTGAATTCCTGGTTTTTCATCTTAGATTTTCCTTTGCTCGTTTCTACTCTCTAAACTGAGCTCTTGCTTGTCTTCATAATGGCATTTTTCTTAGGCACAGATAATATTGCACATTGCAGATTATGAAATATCTATTGTGCTGAATTGCTCTTGTACTAATTTCCAATGACAACTACTTTTGAAATAATTCCTTGTTTACACTTTTGGAACTTTTTGTACAGTGAAAGTAAGTGATAACGGTGAAGATCGTGGGGAAGAAAGCAACATGCTTGCTTCATGTAGAGAACGCTGGTAAACATGCCTTTGTATGCCACTTCTGTTCAAATGACTGTATCTGTCATTAACTTGCAAGTGGCCATGCTTCATTGACAATTAGATTGAATTTTAAGGGCTCATGAAACTAAAGGCTTTGCCTTGCCTTTTCTAAAAGAAGAATTTAAAATATGAAAAATTTGTTTTCATATCGTCCTCATTTGTGCCTATGGGGCCTTATGTGAGGAGTCTTCACCTGAGCAATTTACGAAACACAACAATAAACATAGATAACGGAAATATTCTGAAATGTATTGATTGAAATGGAAAGAAACGTAACAAGAAAACCTAGAGAAGACATACACATGTATCCCCCTTTTTACACCCTCCTAGTGTAAACATTATAAGTCTTGGGCTTTTGATTTATTGGGCCCGCATCACCTTATGTTTGCTGAAAACAAGCAAAATAGAAGGTAATATGAAATGGATAGAGATAATAGCAGTGAATGATCAATGTTTTATCTTTTGTTTTATATGTTACTTAGGTAACAAAGTCTAATGATTGATTAATCTGCTTGCTAACATTGGCTCTAAATTTCAAATTCGATCATATCGTTACCCAATGGTTGACGAGTCTTTGAGATTAAAAGGTTTCATGTGAAACAATTACCAGGAAAATGTGTGTTTCTGTCATCCTGCGCATACATATGTTCAGTTCATAAATTGTTGCATTTGATAGAAAATGATGTAGTGTTAAATTATAGTTCTCTATGCTTGGAGCATGATGATTCCTCCCTATCCAAAAAACACAACTGGGCTTTAATACAATGCTGACTCTTAATATTCATCCACTTTCAGTGAGAGATTCCAACTGTGAACCTGCAGTAGACAGTATTAGTACCCAGTCATGTTTCTTTATTACACATCATATTTCTGATGTAACTTATATCCAAAGCAGTGAACGATCCATCAAACAGAATAGCATGTGTGCAAAGATATCTTGAGAAGAGAAAAGACGGGTATTTTAAATGATTAAGTTGCTATCTGCGTAACTGGAAAGACAGTTACTTCTGGTTCTTGTTGGTTCCTCATATCTCTGTTAGGTGTAGGTTTAAGAGCAATAGGAAGGCAGGAATAACCTCATGTACAAGCTTGGACACATACTTTAACCATCAAATTGGTAATCAATTACCAAATGAGCCCTTGGTTGGAATCAAAATAGTTTGTTCTTGCATATCCCTACTGGTTTTCCAAATTACTCCTGCGGATATAATTCAGAAGAAGTGACAAATACTCGCCGCCTCAAATTAGGCCACATTCTACCCCAAGACCACAGCGTTTGGTGGATTATGAGTTTGAAAAAAATGTTTATACTTCTTCTGGTCTTGATAATTAAGGTAAGATCTTTGACTTTGTGGTTTTGTTTTTTTCTAAGTGCTGCTATTTTTCCAATTTTTTTGCGTCATTATTTATGATTATCTATGTATAAGATATATCAATGATTTACTTCTGAATTTTATAATATGAAGAAGAACATTAAAATAACAATATTGATAAGGAAAACAATTAAAAGAAGGATCGTAACAAGAGTGGAAAACGTACACTGTTTGCTCTGTTGTCCTAGATATGGCTGATTATTCTTGATGTATCTGAATAAATGGCTTGCTGAAGGGAAAATAGAATACCATGTATTAAATGCAATAAGCAATCTTGTTAAAGTTCCACTTTTGTTTGTCAAAAATTGAATTTGAATCGCTAGGCCTCTGGAGTCAAACTTGCAGAAGTTTTGCTCTTTTAAGGCACTTGAAATATTACTTAGCCTTTCTTCACCCTTTCAATTTTTGGCGTGGATAAATTATTAGATAAGCGCTCAAGGGCAGAAAGCATAATGAAAATGGTTTTCCAAAGGCATCATCTATTGGAAAGAACCTCCTTTTTTCGTCTAGATTATTATTCATTTTCCCGTTCGATTGTTATTAAAGGGCTTTGTAATTATTATTTTGGTCACTGCCGTGAATAAGGGGGGAAATGGTAAGGGAATGGATTCAGAGACTGATGAGAGACTGTTACTTTTCAGGTTTATAGAACTCCACGAGTTGAACTGACCCACTCAATTTTGTATTTGCGTGCTTTCGCTCAAAGTGGGAAGATAAATCCATTTTCATTCTTAAAAGGTATGGTGTGCTATTGTTCCATAGTTAGGGCACTGTCATTTTCCTGCCAAATTTGTCGTACAAGTTTGTGTAGAGTAGGTGTTTGCTTCTTTCTTCCCTTTAAGCAGAGCTCCATTATTTTCGTTTTCTTCTTTAGTTGAATCAGGGTGCAGGAGGGGGATACCGTTTAGTTGGAAATCACGCTCGACAAAAGGCCGACTATGACCGTGTAAAACACCTATATTTGTATTCATTATGTTATCATGTTGACACATTCTTCGTGGACTAATGTTAATGCCAAAGTAATATTTGTTTTTGCCAAAACAATCTTAGAAAAATTCATATTATACCCCTCCAATCTTCAACTCTACTACAATAGTAATTTTGAACATGAAATCCCTCAGTTTCTGTCATCTTGAGATGTACGCAAGAGCTTACTTTTGCAAAAGACTCACAGTTCATGATTCGAAGAAAATAAAGAATCAGCTCATCATGCTTCCGTATTACAATAAAATTTTAACAAAATGAAGTATACCATTTTGACCATAACGGCACCGGGTGAAGTGGGTTGCAAAGCCACCAGTCGAAAAATTACTGGCCCCAGACTGTTTTATGAATGGCTCATCACCATCCAACCTCAGCCCCTCAGGCGACGTTAGTCTGCAAGTTATCGATTCCTTCAGAACCGCACAGCACAACCCTAATTCGTTTTCTACCTTATGGTGTAAGGTATAATCAAGATATAAGAAAGATTTAAAGAAATCTGGGATATAGATGGGCAACAACCTTCGTTTTATTCTGGAAATACTTATAATATCTATTACATTAAAACGTCTCCTTTTGGGAGGAGACGGACTTGTTTAGCCTATCATAAAGATGAGGTTTGACTCAACAACACATAAACTAATAAAAACATAACAATATTACAAATGATTACAAAATAAAGAAAGAAATAAAATATTACCAAGCTATGAAAGTCGAAAGATTACAAAGCTTGGATACTACAATATTTATTCACAGAAAACCATGGAGAATTTTCGATGTCCTTAACTTTTTGAATGAGTGCATTTATGTAGGCATGAATCCGGACTTGAACTTCGGATTCCAAATCTTGACAATTGTTGAGTGCGCCTATGAGTGCGCCTTAACTTTCACGTGGTCTGGCATCTTTGTCTGAGTGTGCCAACTTTTCTTGTGAGTGGTCCATTATTTTATCCGAGTGCGTTTAACAGTTATCGCCCTAATTTTTAATGGTTCACACGTTTTCCTTTGTCGGGGAATCTTTACATTATTGGTTTTTGTGGTCCCCGAGCTTTAGGAAAACAGGCACTATTGTCAGCAGATTTTTTGTCTTTTCCTGCCTCTGATCTGTTGGGTTTGTTATGAATCCAACATGCATAATACACAACGGAATAAAAAATTTGGATTCCAACAATGGACCTATAAGGGTGTTCATATCGGGTGTAAATAATTATACATTTGAAGCGTGTTTGATGCAGTGTATCCTCCTAACAACACGTCCTCGAGTCAGGAGCAAAACTTTTGTAGTTTTTCCTCTACGGTTTCCACACGATCAATCGATTTAGAGAAGTTGAAGATATCAAGTTGCTAGACTTAATGTTCAACAACTTGATGTTCAACTGGGACAAAGAACACACGGGTTCAAAGCAAAGTGACGGCGGGTGGTCACAAGTGGTCTGCTAGGTTTTGTCTATCGTTAATTCTCAATTAACCTCTTACTTAGCAAAAACCTAATGCAGGCATATATATACACTTATGTAAGGTGGCTACCATTATTAGTAGTAGGGTTTTCCAAAAACTCTATGGCCAATCTATTATCCCTTTCGTCTGTGTATATCCGTATATATATACATATATATATATATTTATATATATAATCGGCCCATAATAATATAACATATTATTATTATATGATTAGGACTTTTCCCAATCAACTTAGTTCATCCAATGAATTATATCTTCATTTATCGATTTAATCTTTTGTGCGACCCGTTAGGATCTTGCAACATTGGCAATGATATAAAATCTCATTTTATGTCACAAGCAAAGAGCGGTATCTAGCAACACATCAAGGCTACCCAAGTTACAAGAATGACATTGACTCGACATAACCAATGGCCTGTGATAATATTCACCATGCAACTTAATGCCTTTGTCCTACGCGTTTAGATTAAACACGAGTCATGGAATAATCATACTCGTATAGTTCAATCTTTTATTTCTTGATCCCCAAGTAGAATAGAATAAACGAATAAGCTCGATATCACATATCGACTCATTCGAGCATGGTCATGCATTTTAGTCTTACTTGATCAAGGGCTCAAACGCTTCTCCTGTTATATAGGATGGACAAATCCAATCTTGATCACTCACCATCCCTCTACATAATTCGTGGTGTATCCAATGATTGTCTTTTTAGTTTACCCTGTTACAGGTAACGTTTGACAATATCAAGATACACGACTCCTTATGTTAGGATCTCTGGTGATCTCAAGTCGTAAGGATTACATACATTATTATCACTATGAGAATTGCTTATGACATTCATATAACTATCCATGTAGCATTCTCATGTTGGGTCTGTCCAGTACATTGTTCTCTAACATGTACCCATGTGTTGATTTGATATCTCATATCCATGAACAATTCATCAATCAATACATACTAGTCTCAATGCATTATCATTATCCTAATTCATGATAATACTTGACTAGGGACAATCTTTAAGAATAATACAATATTATTCTAAGGACATTGATATATATATATATATATATATATATTCATATTACACAGACATTTGAATAATATATAATGTTGGGTTTTCGAAACCCGAATAATCTTGGTTTTGATGTTAACAAAACTTGTTATTGTGTTGCTAACATATTTCATCAAGTGTGATGTGAATAGATCATAATTATGAGCTTGATGATTAACAAAGAAATGGGTTGAAGTAAACTGAACCAGTAGACAAAAGCAAAGGTCTACTGGACCAGTAGATACAACCAGTAGACCCCGAGCGCTGTTGACTAAATCAATCATATCTCATTGCTCGGACATCGAAATGACGTGCTTCCAAATGGGTTGGATAGCCAACTCAATTCACTACAAGTCGTAATTTTGGCCAGCAGACTATATTCGAAGGTTTACATGCCGAAAACATGTATGCAAGAGCTTGCTGGTACAAAGCTAAAATAGCAGCGGACAGATTGTATCAGCTGTGGCATATCGGCCATAACTCTCAGCTCACTTATCGAAACGAGATGATTCAGTATGGGTTGGAAAGCTACAAGTCATTTTTGGAAGTGAAAGACTGAACCGGAAGATGGCCAAAAAGCTTTTGCAAGTCACGCCATGTGCTGCTGCATCCAGCAAACATACAGCAGGACCATCACCTCGTATTTCGAGCATAACTCTCTCATACAAACTCGAAATCGAGCGATTCTTGATTCCGTGGAAAGCTAAGAGAAATGGCTACAACTTTTATGAAGATCACTTTGCCCAGAAATCAACAAATCAAGAGCTATAACCAAGAGAACTCTCTCATACAAACTCAAAATCGAGCGATTCTTGATTCCGTGGAAAGCTAAGAGAAATGGCTACAACTTTTATGAAGATCACTTTGCCCAGAAATCAACAAATCAAGAGCTATAACCAAGAGAACAGAACATCAGATGTTGGGCAGCAGGGTACCATCAGACCTTAGGCCAGCGGATGCTGAACCAGCAGACCTTAGGCCTGAGGTCTGCTGGTTGCCAGCGGATGCTGAACCAACAGACCTCAGGCCAGCGGATGTTGAACCAGCAGAGGCCAGAGACCCAACCAGCAGACCTCGGGCAGCAGACTCGATCAGCGGACCCGAGCAGCAGACTTCCAAAAATAGCCCAAAAGCATAATATGATTGTTGCAATGTTTGAAAGCTTACCAAAATTGTCCCAACAGTTATATTCTTGTATCTTACGTATATATCATTATTTGAGGCTATACATACATGATTTGGAAGCTCAATAAAAGCTGATTGAAGATCAATCCAAGTAAGATCAAAGCAAACCCACTTGGGATCCAAAATGGGCAACTTACAAGAAGAAAACAGCTTGAAAGAGAGCAATCCCAGATTTTAGGCACCACTTACCTTGTTATATCAGATCTATTGAGAGATCATTTGTGCCATATATATTCACTCTATTCATTGTATTTGAGATCTTAATAGATGAGTGAATATCATTGTAACGGTTGATGATTTATCACAACCGATGAGAGGTCTTTGTATGTGAGACATTAAAGAACATACATAGTTGAGTTGCTAAGAGTTCTAGTTTGATGGGAAATTCCCAACTGGATCGGGTTTGTACAACGGGATTGTATAAATCAAAGTCTTCTAGTGGAATCCTTCCATGCGGTGGAAGAAGGGGAGACATAGAAGGATTACGCCACCTTCGAACTTCCATAAACAAATGCTTGTTTATTTACTTTAATTGCATATCTTTAAAATGTCTTTCAAAAGGTTAATCGGTTATAGAGCAGGTTATTTCGAGTGTATTCCACTCGGTTTTGTAACCGAACTCGATATAATCTCTCGATGCAATTATTTCAAGAACACGAGCTATTGAAGCTCAAGTTGGTTGAAGTCGGGTGTGGACTGGCCACCCACCCCGATCGATCCTGACAAGTGGTATCAGAGCCAGGTTGTTCTTGGAAAGCATTTTAACCGATTTTAGACGAAAATCTTTTAAAGAAAATTTCTCATGAGCATGAAATTATTTTCATAGCATAATTTTCTAAAACTTGGTGTATGAAATTTTTTAGCATAAAAATCAATTTCATTGTATTCATTTTGCACGAAAAATAATTTTAAAATCTATTTTAAAGTTTTAATTTTTGTTCAATTTGTTCTAAACTCATTTTAAGTTTTAAATTTTTATTTTGAGATTTTATCTAACACTTTTCGAAGCATTTTAGTTTTTCTGGCAGCTTGCACCGATTTTGGGAAAATTGGCATAACTTCTTGCTCGGATGTCCAAATGACAAACCGTTTTTTGCGTTGCAAACTAGACTCATACAGGATCACAGTGGTATAGGTCTTGCAGCCCAAAATTACTCGAGGAAAATCAGTTTATTAGTTCAAATTGGACTTAGTGTGCTGCCATCGTAGAAAGATGAAATGGACATTGTTGAGTTTTGTCAAAAAAATTCAAATTTGTTGTCAAGTATGCTTCATCCATCATCAAAAAAGGTTATTTTTGTTCAAAATTTAATGTGTACATTTTTTAAATTTGTTTTAGCCTACCCCATTTGCCCCCCACTTGCTCAAATTTTCAAACCTTTTAAAAATTAAGGGGGAGAGTTTAATCTCAATCCTTGAGGGGGAGTAAATTTTATTTGTCTTCCTTTTTGATTCACACAAAAGGGGGAGAAATATGTTGTTTAAAAAATATTGTTTTTCTTGTTATGCAACATTGTGCTTTAATGTTCATATTTTTATTCAAGTTTTGATCATAAAAAAGGGGGAGATTGTTGGGTTTTGGAAACCCGAATAATCTTGGTTTTGATGTTAACAAAACTGTTATTGTGTTGCTAACGTATTTCATCAAGTGTGCAGTGAATAGATCATAATTATGAGATTGATGATAAACAAAGAAATGGGTTGAAGTAAACTGAACCAGTAGACAAAAGCAAAGGTCTACTGGACCAGTAGATACAAGCAGTAGACCCCGAGCGCTGTTGAGTAAATCAATCATATCTCATAGTTCGGACATCGAAATGGCGTGCTTCCAAATGGGTTGGATAGCCAACTCAATTCACTACAAGTTGTAATTCAGGCCAGCGGACTAGATTTGAAGGTTTACATGGCGAAAAATGTATGCAAGAGCTTACTGGTACAAAGCTGAAACAGCAGCGGACAGATTGTAGCAGCTGTGGCATATCAACCATAACTCTCAGCTCACTTATCGAAACGAGATGATTTAGTATGGGTGGAAAGCTAAGACAAATATCTACAAGTCATTTTTGTAAGTAAAAGACTGAACCGGACGTTAAGATGGCCAAAAGGCTTCTGCAAGTCACGCCATGTGCTGCTGCATCCAGCAAACATACAGCAGGACCATCACCTCGTATTTCGAGCATAACTCTCTCATACAAACTTGAAATCGAGCGATTCTTGATTCCGTGGAAAGCTAAGAGAAAGGGCTACAACTTTTATGAAGATCACTTTGCCCAGAAATCAAAATCAAAAGCTATAACCAAGAGAACAGAACATCAGATGTAGGGCAGCAGGGTACCAGCAGACCTTAGGCCAGCGGATGCTGAACCAGCAGACCTTAGGCCTGAGGTCTGCTGGTTGCCAGCGGATGCTGAACCAGCAGACCTCAGGCCAGCGGATGATGTACCAGCAGACCTCAGGCCAGCGGATGTTGAACCAGCAGAGGCCAGAGACCCAACCAGCAGACCTCGGGCAGCAGACTCGACCAGCGGACCCTAGCAGCAGACTTCCAAAAATAGCCCAGAAGCAGAATATGACTGTTGCAATGTTTGAAAGCTTACCAAAATTGTCCCAACAGTTATATTCTTGTATCTAACGTATATCATTACTTGGGGATATACATACATGATTTGAAAGCTCAATAACAGTTGATTGAAGATCAATCCAAGTAAAATCAAAGCAAACCCACTTGGGATTCAAAATGGGCAACTTACAAGAAGAAAACAGCTTGAAAGAGAGCAAGCCCAGATTTTAGGCACCATTTACCTTGTTATATCAGATCTATTGAGAGATCATTTGTGTCATATATATTCACTCTATTCATTGTATTTGAGAGCTTAATAGATGAGTGAATATCATTGTAACGGTTGATGATTCATCACAACCGATGAGAGGTCTTTGTATGTGAGACATTAAAGAACATACATAGTTGAGTTGCTAGGACTTCTATTTGGATGGGGAACCCAACTGGATCGGGTTTGTACAACGGGATTGTATAAATCAAAGTCTTCTAGTGGAATCCTTCCATGCGGTGGAAGAAGGGGAGACGTAAAAGGATTACACCACCTTCGAACTTCCATAAACAAATGCTTGTTTATTTACTTTAATTGCATATCTTTAAAATATATTTCAAATGGTTAATCGGTTATAGAGCATGGTATTTCGAGTGTATTCCGCTCTGTTTTGTAACCGAACTCGATATAATCTCTCGGTGCAATTATTTCAAGAACACGAGCTATTGAAGCTCAAGTTGGTTGAACTCGGGTGTGGACTAGCCACCCACACCGATCGATCCTAACATATAATAATGAATTGTCTTTAATAAAATCATATTACATTGTATGCCAAAATCAATCATCTAATGAGTTGTCTTAGGGCATATCCCAACAAATCTCTCACTTGCACTAAGACCAATCAAACATGTACTTAATGCCTAAAGATCTAGTATGACGATCATGCTTCTGTTGTGACAGAGGTTTCGTCTGTGGGTAAGATACATTATCATCAGTTGGTACTTTGCATATTTTCACATCTCCTCTTTCAACGATGTCTCGAATGAAATGAAAGCACCGAAGTATGTGTTTGGATCGCTGATGAGATCTGGGTTCCTTAGCCAATGCGATGGCTCCATTATTGTCACAATAGAGTTAAATCGGATCTAGTATGCTAGGCATAACCCCAAGCTCAGAAATGAACTTCTTGGTCCAAACGGCTTCCTTTGTTGCATCTGAGGCATCAATATACTCAGCTTCAGTTGTAGAATCGGCTACTGTCTCTTGCTTTGAACTCTTCCAGCTCACAACACCTCCATTTAGGCAAAACACATATCCTGATTGCGATCGGAAATCATCCTTGTCAGTTTGGAAGCTTGCATCAGGGTAACCTATTACATTGAGCTCTTCCTCACCTCCATAAATCAAGAAAGTATCCTTAGTTCTTCTCAAGTACTTCAGGATATTCTTGACAGCGATCCAGTGACATTCACCTGGGTCAACTTGATATCTGCTCGTCATGCTCAAAGCATACGAGACATCGGGAGGAGTACATATCATGGCATACATGATAGATCCAATAGCTGACGCATATCGAATCTTACTCATGCGTTGTCTCTCATCTTGTGTTGAAGGACACTGATCCTTCGAGAGATATATTCCATGTGGCATAGGCACGAATCCTTTTTTCGATTCTTGCATGCTAAACCATTTTAGCCTATCAAGTAATCTTCTTGATCTATCTCTACAGATCTTGATACCTAACACGTAGGTGGCTTCACCCAAATCTTTCATAGAAAAGCAATTCCCTAGCCAAATCTTTACAGATTGCAAGTCAGGAATATCATTCACAATGAGAAGTATGCCATCTACATACAACACTAGGAAGATAATTATGCTCCCACTGACCTTCTTGTAGACACAAGGTTTATCTACGTTCTTGATGAAACCAACTGATAGGCTTAGATATTACGTGTTTTTAGCTATAATTTCTTACCGTTTTTCGTACTTTTTCCTGGATGAAATTACGTTTTTTGGTATTTATTTGCTTGTTTCAGGAAAATAGGTCGGAAATGGTAGAAATGAGCTAAAATGAAGAAAACGGGTGAAATCGAGGCGAAAAGAGAAAAAAGAGAAGAATTCAGATTTTGCAAAGCACCGATCGATCGAGAATATTTCTCGATCGATCGATCCGGGCAGAGAATTCTGCAACAAGTTTATCGAAGTGTCGATCGATCGGAACCAAAATTTCGATCGATCGATCGAGGCAGAGAGTTTAAACGCTGAAATGATTAGTGCACCGATCGATCGGACAATCTTTTCGATGGATCGAGACGCGAATTTTTAAAAATCTTATCTTCCATATTTGATGGATTCTCGGTGGTTTTAAAAGAAGATCATTTCCATATCGATATACATGATATCAAAGAGGGAAAAAGGGCCGAAAAATTAGAGGAGGAAAACCCTAGTAGCCGCCGAGAAGAACCCGAGGAAAAAACATCTTCCTCCGTTCTCCGTCCGAGCTTGAGCGAGACATTTCCGGAGTGCAAGGAAGGAGCAAGAGAAGGGATTACGGTGCAACGCACGGATTTGTTCCCACGTTTATCGTATTTCTAAACTCTGATTTATTTGATTTTCATATTCATTTGATGTTTTTGAGGTTGAGAGACAATTAAACATCTCATTTATTTGATTTGAATTGAATTGAGTTTATTTTATTGAGTTTGAGTATAATTGTGTTTGAGTTATTGATTCGAATGTGTTTGAGTGGATTGATTTCTTATTGTTCATGAATTATATGCTTAATTATATCAAAGCCTAGCTAACTTTGATTGAATTTGTGAGTTATAACCGAGATCGAGAGATAACGTTATAATACGCTACAATAATTCATGATGTATGTTTAAGATTGAGATCGAGAGATAAAATCACATACGTGAGCACTTTGAATCGAGAGATTTAGAGTAACTAGGTTTTGAAAATTTATGCAATATCGAATTAGTAAATAAGTGAACGAGAGTTACTTGTTCTAAGTTGATATTAGTTTCTTTACAGCTCGAGAGAGTGTATTTGGATAACAGCAAAACCCTTTCACCTTAAGAATCGATTCTTTAGTAGTTGCTTATTCAAACGAATCATTGACGAAAACACAGTTGAACGAATAGCTAGATAAATTTCTCGAGCGAAATTCCTTTGTATATCCGGAAGCCATTTATTTTATTTATTCTTGTTTTATTTGGATTCTTTAGTTCTAAATTTGCATTAGTTGATCTACCCATTTTTAATCGTAGGCTAAATATAATTTTACTAGTTTTATTTGGTACTTATACGTTAGTCCATGTGGATTCGACAACCCTTACTATCATTTAACTATACTAAAACTTGACACCGTGCACTTGCGGTAGAATCGCTACACTGAGAAATTTTCTGTTTAAAAAATAAGCTGTCAAGTTTTTGGCGCCGTTGCCGGGGACTAATCTGTATAATATCATACGAGATTAGTTAATTGTAATTTAGCCAATTTGTATTATTTCGTTTTTGTTTTTCTTTTTCGTTTTCGTTAGTTGTTTTTTGTTTTGATTTTGTATTTTTGTTGTTGTCTCCTTTTGTCTGATCCAGTACAGGAACCATTTCTCTAGTGCATGCTCAGAAGAGATGAACCCATTTTTGAGCCATTTGATCCTGAAATAGAGATAACTCTACTTAGAAGACTACGAGAAGCTCGAGCAATGGCCGACAATAACGATGCACAAAACCCGAGATCGATGATGGACTTTGCACAGCCAGCATTCCATGGATCTTTATCCAGCATTACTAGGCCGACAATCCAGGCAAATAACTTCGAGATCAAGCCTGCAATTATCCAAATGATACAGCACTCTGTAATGTTTGGGGGAGCTGCCACTGACGATCCAAATACTCACATCTCCAACTGTTTGGAGATCTGTGACACTTTTAAACATAATGGCGTCTCCGACGACGCCATCAGGTTAAGGCTCTTCCCTTTTTCATTGAGAGACAAAGCTAAATCTTGGTTAAATTCATTACCTGCAGGATCGATTACAACATGGGAGGGGATGACTAAAGCATTCTTATCAAAGTATTTCCCCCTTCCAAGACGGCAAAAATACGGAACGATATCACCACGTTCGGGCAATTCGACCCCGAGAGTTTATATGAGGCGTGGGATCGTTTCAAAGATTTATTGAGGAGATGCCCACATCACGGTCTACCCATCTGGCTGCAGGTACAGACTTTTTACGATGGTTTGTTTTCTGCTAACCAATCAATGATAGATGCAGCATCTGGGGGATCGATCATGCGGAAGACACCGGAAGAAGCGTATGACTTATTGGAGGAAATGGCGTCCAATAGCTATCAGTGGCAATCGGAAAGGAACACGCCACAGAAACCAATAGGAGTCCATCAAGTGGACGAAATTACTGCCATTTCGGCTCAGTTGGAAGCTATGAACCGAAAGATAGATAGCGTGGGTGCAGCAGCGATGCAAGCTCAAGCTGTCTTCTGTGATTTATGTGGAGGCGGTCATCTGAGCATTGAGTGCCAAGCAGGTAACCAATTTAATCAAACTACTGAAGCTGTGAATTTCATAGGGAACAGGCAGCAAAACAATCCATACTCGAACTCATACAACCCGGGGTGGAGGAACCACCCAAATCTGAGGTGGTCAAACCAAGAGAATGTGTTGAATCTACAACCATAGTCGGGGTTCACACAAAAACCGAGTATGGAGGAGTTGATGGCAAACTAATTTCGTCGACTGAGGTGAGGATGCAGAATCAGGATGCATCGATTAAGAACCTGGAATTGCAGATAGGGCAGCTGGCAACGTCGATTTCTGGAAGGACACAAGGTGCGCTCCCGAGTGATTCTGTGAAGAATCCGAAGGAGCAATCAAGTTAACAGAGAAGGAGCTAGAATCCGTGTGTGATGAGCCGTACTACCCAGTTCCCCCTCCGGAGCATGATGAGGACGACGATCAGTGACGATCGATGTCATGGTATGTGTTTTGCCATTACGTTTGGGGGAGTTGATAGGCTTAGATATTACGTGTTTTTAGCTGTAATTTCTTACCGTTTTTCGTACTTTTTCCTGGATGAAATTACGCTTTTTGGTATTTATTTGCTTGTTTCAGGAAAATAGGTCGGAAATGGTAGAAATGAGCTAAAATGAAGAAAATGGGCGAAATCGAGGCAAAAAAGAGAAAAAAGAGAAGAATTCAGATTTTGCAAAGCACCGATCGATCGAGAATATTTCTCGATCGATCGATCCGGGCAGAGAATTCTGCAACAAGTTTATCGAAGTGTCGATCGATCGGAACCAAAATTTCGATCGATCGATCGATCGAGGCCGAGAGTTTAAAACGCTGAAATGAACAGTGCACCGATCGATCGGACAATCTTTTCGATCGATCGAGACGCGAATTTTTAAAAATCTTATCTTCCATATTTGATGGATTCTCGGTGGTTTTAAAAGAAGATCATTTCCATGTCGATATACATGATATCAAAGAGGGAAAAAGGGCCGAAAAATTAGAGGAGGAAAACCCTAGTAGCCGCCGAGAAGAACCCGAGGAAAAACCATCTTCCTCCGTCATCCGTCCGAGCTTGAGCGAGACATTTCCGGAGTGCAAGGAAGGAGCAAGAGAAGAGATTACGGCGCAACGCACGGATTTGTTCCCACGTTTATTGTATTTCTAAACTCTGATTTATTTGATTTTCATATTCATTTGATGTTTTTGAGGTTGACAGACAATTAAACATCTCATTTATTTGATTTGAATTGAATTGAGTTTATTTTATCGAGTTTGAGTATAATTGTGTTTGAGTTATTGATTCGAATGTGTTTGAGTGTGTTGGGATCGGGGTAGTGTTTAGAAGGGGGGGGTTGAATAAACACTAGATATAATTTCGATTTCTTTTCTGGTTAACTGTAAACTGTTAAGTGTTACAGTTGCTTCTCAATAACAGGCAAGTCAGTAGACACTTATTATAGTGCGGAAGACGTCTACAAAACTTGTGAGGAATAAAACTGAAGTAATAAAGCAATAAACGAATAATACGAGAGTTGTTTCTGGAAGTTCGAAGCACAACGCTTCTACGTCTCCCCTTCTTCCTTTGCAGGAAGGATTCACTAGAAGACTTGGTTTACACTTTACAGTATACAACCTCCTTAGGCACTAACACACTTGGCCTAAACTCCTAGCAATCACACTCTTCTTATCTTTTGGATACAAGTGATTTTACAACACTCTCTACAGAATAAAACTTTCTAGCTTTGAGAGTTTCTAAGCAGCAGACTTCAATTGAAAATAATCTGTCACAGATTCAGTTTTGCGGTTTGTCTGCTCTTTGCTGAACGTTTGAAATATCAGTCGTATAGCTTTCTTGCTTTGAAGTATTTCTCTTAGTTTGAAAGTTGCTCAGCCCTTCTTCATTCTCTGTTTGGACGTATTTATAGGTTTTGTTGTCCAACGGTAGCCTTTTTGTATATGGAATGGATTGGCTTTCCAAATACCTGTTGTCTTCTTTCCTATTTTGGAAAACAACGGCTCTTTTCACTCTGACGGTAATGGTGGCGGAGATATAGCAGGGTGCGCCGCTCTGTTGTACCTTTGTCAGAGAATGTTGTACTTACTTTGTCTTGTTGCTTAGACTTCTGCTGGTTTCTTTGTTCAACTGGTCGTTCATCCTCTTAAGACCAGTTGATGTCCTTGTTCAGTGAGAGACTTTGCAGTTGATAGATATCCAGTTTATGTCTTCATCCGGTTGATGTCTTCATCCGGTTGATGTCTTTATCAGTTGATAACTTTATCCAGTTGATGTCTTCATCCGGTTGATGTCTTCATCAGTTGATGACTTTATCCAGTTGATGTCTTCATCCGGTTGATGTCTTTATCCGGTTGATGACTTCATCCGGTTGATGACTTCATACCAGTTGATGACTTCATCCGGTTGATGACTTCATACCAGTTGATGACTTCATCCGGTTAGTGTCTTTATCAGTTGATAGCTTGTCCGGTTGGTATCTATCCAGTTGATGTCTTCATCCGGTTGATGACTATCCAGTTGATGTCTTCATCCGGTTGATGACTAGTCCGGTTGGTGTCTATCCAGTTGATGTCTTGTCCGGTTGGTGTCTATCCAGTTGATGTCTTTACCCGGTGAGACTTTAATATCCGGTAGGTGTATTCACCCGGTAGGTCTTTAGCATCCGGTTGATCTTTAACATCCAGTAGGTGTTTGTAATCACCAAAACTTAGAAATCGTTTTCCCAACAATTTCCCCCTTTTTGGTGATGACAAAACTAAGCAGTAATCGATTTCCTACTAGAGTAAATAAGATAAGAGTCCTGAAAATACTTGAAGACATCATGGAAAAGAAATTTTCATTAAATATAAGCAGATTACAAGTTGTAATCAAACTGGACAATTGAGAGATAAATTCATCTTTATATAAGATGAATTCTTACACTTTGAATAGAATCTAAGACAAGTCTAGTTTTACATAAAATAGATGATACATGACAAATTTCTCTTTAAATAAACAAAGTAGACCGGAAGGCTTCGATCCATCTAGTTGCGGAGAGGAAGAGCTCGATCCACCTTGTTTCAGAGAGAAGGTCGGGAAGAGGAAGAGTCATATGAATATTCATCAGGCAGCTCCTTTAGTTTTTATGGAATCGCCTAATAAAAATATTCTATCTCTGTCGATAATACTCTATCTCTGTCTTCCCCCTTTTTGTCATCAGCACCCAGGCATCTGCTGTTAGTAGTTCCTGACTGATGAGGAGCACCAGAACAGGATCAAAGCGCTGAAGCTTATCAGAGCTGGGTTAGATAAGTAATCAACCCATGAGGGGTTGATTTAGATAAGTAATAAACCCATGAGACGGGAAAGGATCTAACAGAAAACCAGGGAATGAGAAATAACTTAAAAGTAAGCATGATGAGTGAATGTGTGTTATTGATCAAACAAGAACCTCTATTTATAGGAAAGACAAGGTAGCAATAAATGTGAATGCATTTATGTTAAATAGTGAATACAGAGAAACAGTCAATTTAACACAGAAGTAAATAGGAGTAAGTAAGAGAGAGTCAGAAAATGATACTATTTGCGCCCTAACCAATGTTTGGAATAGTCGCGTTTGTCGCTTGGCGGTTGGCGCGGACTTCGAGATCTTTGTTGAGCAGTGGGTCTGGACTGAGGGAGTGCTCCAGTTGCAGGGGATGAATGAGCAGCTGAACTTGAAGCTCTCTGAGAAGAGGGAGCAGTTCGACTGGGTTCAGGCAGCCTGCGGATAATTTTAGGAGCAGCAGGCAGACTGTTGCAGATATCTTGAATTTGAGATGCAAACGCTGCTTGCATGGTGGCCAATTGATCAGTCAAAATCTTTTTGGCGTCGTCAATCTTTTCTCCAAGAGCCATTGAGGTGGCAGTATGAAGAGATTCATTGTTCTGATTGATCTGAAGACGCGCCTGGCCAATATGAGAAACTGCTTCTGCAACCGCATTCTCAGCAAAGGTTTGAAGTCTAGTGACAGTAGTAGTTAAACTACTTAGGTCAGCGTAGACTTGCTGGAATTTAGAGTCCGTTTGCTGCTGAAGAGTTCCTAAAATAAGAGTTGCAGCCCTCTCTTCCTGCTTAAGCTTATGAACATCATTGGTCAGTGCTGTAATAGCGGTGGAGAGATGAGCTAGCTGGGCAGCGATGTTTGGTGGCTCGTCCAGAGGGTTTGTGAAGACAAAGAAACCCTCGGATAGTTCCTGATCCATGGACGGATCGCCGGTAAGCATTGGGATATCAGCAGCAGGGGCAAGCGCATTGGGATGAGCAATGACGACTGCAGTGGATGGTAAAGTAGTAGCGTCAATATGAGGGGCCGCAGTTGAGGCGGAGATAGCTACATCCACAGTTCCAGTTTCTTCCACGTGCGGAGCATCCAGTTCAGCATTGGCTTGATCAATCCCAGCAGCAGACGCTTGAGTATGATCATTGGAATGAGATGATTCACTTGGTTCATTATTTGCAGAGGAGATGGTGACCAGCTGAACCACATTCTGAATAACTGAATCGACATTGGTGTGATCAACAATCATTTGGTGGGGCTGTTGATCATGTGGAGAGCTGGGAGCAGAGTATGCTGCTTCCAAAGTAGTTGGTGTGGCGTCTGCTCCAGTAGGAGAGGTCTCCAAAACAGTAGAAGTAAGCTCCACAGTAGGAGGGACAACCTCTAAATTTGCAATAGCCATTTGTAGATCTGGCTGATCTGGGCTTGCAACAATTTCAGAAGAGGAGCATGAATGAATCCCAGTGGATATGCGAAGATCATGAAGAGCAAGCTCAGCCATTTCCAGCTTGAGGCCTAGAGCGTTTAGAACTGCTCGATCATGATTCGCTGTTCTTGAATGTCCATCAAACACTTGAATGCGGGATGAAACAAGAGCTTGGAGTCCGCCCACATAGTTCATAATACTAAAGACATCACGCAGCTTCAAACTTTTCTCAGGTTCGGGGATTTGAAGATAGGTCAGGATTTTGTTTTCATCTTGCTTTGCCTGAGCCAGAATAGGATCGATATCATCAAAGCGAACCTGTACTCGAGCCTTTACCCAACGATCAAAAATCTCCAGTTGGGGTTCCAGTTGGGCTTTAACTGCATCCATGACCATTTGAATCTCGAATGCAACAGGAGTGGACACTGGGGCAATAAGAGATTTTCCTTTGTCAGCTGGAGTGGCCTTGGGATGACAGTAAGGACAAGTAGACTTGGGTGTCCTGAAGCTGATAGAGCCTGGGGCCTGCTGAGAGCTCACCTGAGCTGAAGGAGTGTCTATTAATGGAGCAGACACCATGGCTAATGCAGCAGTGGGTTCCCCAGTTGAAGGGATGACAGGGCTGGGTTCTCTGTCAGAAATAACACCTGTAGGTCCGGCAGAGGAGATAGTGTCGGAGGCGGCAGTGTCTCTCTGACGGGCATCTGGAGGAGCAATTTTTCTGGTCCTTGGCTTCTTAGGAGGAGGAGGAGGAGGAGGAGGAGACTCAGCGGATTCAGAGACAGTCTGTTCCGAGTCACTAATGACTTGAGTCAACCGGCGCTTTGTTGCTCCACCTTCTCTGCCACTTCGTTGGCGATGAAGCTGAAGGTACTTGCGAGTGACGAGTCTCCCTGGATGAAGATGAGAGAGAGCCCCTGTCTTGATGTGTTTGCTCTCAAATAGACTGCTTAGTGGGAGAGCAAAACCGGATTGACCCTTGCCAGATACGACGAGGCTAGTCAGTATTTGAAATAGTACAGCTGACCAGTTGATCTCCAACCCTTTGCATATAGCACTCATGACGTCAAACTTCTCAGGGGTAATTATATCAAATGATCCTGCCTTACAGAGGATCCCCTTTGAGATGATGTCTGCCAGTTGTCGATAGTGGCTCTTCATTAATACCTTCCTGAAAGGAGGTCGTTGAATACGATGGTCAGAGTCCGACACTGTGAGCCGCATCTCTTCTCTTAGGTCTGCCGGAATAGTCGAAAAGTCAGTGAGTCCAGTGGAGGGTAGGCACAGATGAGTGGCAAATTCTGGTTGAGTGATGGTGACTGACTGCCCAGAGATGGATGCCACAACGGTGTCATCCACAACAGTTGCTGTGGCAAAGAATTCTTGTAGTTCATCCTGGTAAAATGAGGGAGCCTGGCTTAGGATCACTAATAGCCCTGAGGTATCCAGCTTTTGAATTAAATCCTTTGTTTCCTCATCAGATGAAGTATATATGGAGTTAAAATCGACGTGAACAGCATTTGTGATAAAACTCGGTTGAACAGTCTTCGTCATTTTGAATGATTGAGGTGAAGGAGCAGCAGCAATCTGTTAAAGGAAATTTTCTGAAAGAGACGATTGTTGCAGTAAGATGTTTGGAGAAGATGAAGAGAAGAGAAAACTAAAGGCGGTGAAAAAGGAAGTATATGTAACGTCGTACTGTAGATGAGCGGACACATGTATACGTGGCAATCATCTAACGATTAAAAAGATTTTAACCAAAAATAAAGGACAGGATTTAGGCGGGAGTGAAATAATTTATTTTTACACAAAAGTAATTTTGAATTCCGACGTTCATTAGGTTAATTAGTATCGAGGGTTATTTTTGTCAAAGCATATTTGGTAACATCGACTGGTATGTGGGGTTCGACTGGTAGGAAAACATCTACTGGATGCAGAGTCCTACTGGTACGAATACCCCCACTGCAGTTGACCATTGTATTACCAGCTTAGCTTAAATAACCATGATAAAATTAAAACAGAAATTCCCCCTAAGTAAATGCAACTAAACTAACAAATTCCCCCTGAATTCATTACCCAAACAAAATAATCAAGAAGTAATTTCAATTAAACCAAGAATATTTCGAAGTAAGAAAACTTAGCGTCCGGTAGGGGTTTTGTGAAGATGTCTGCTGCCTGTTGTTCTGTGGAAATGTACTCCAGCCGTATTTCCTTCTTCATAACATGATCTCTGATGAAATGATGACGAATGTCAATATGTTTAGTACGAGTATGAAGAACTGGATTGTATGTAATGGCAATGGCAGACGTATTGTCACAGAAAATAGGAGCCTCTGTGGACTCAATTCCATAGTCTCTGAGTTGTTGCTGAATCCATAGCAGTTGGGCACAGCAGCTTCCAGCAGCTAGGTACTCTGCCTCTGCAGTGGAGGTTGCGATGGATGTCTGTTTCTTGCATCCCCATGATATTAACCGATCACCAAGAAATTGACAATATCCACTGGTGCTTTTCCTGTCAATTTTACATCCAGCATAGTCAGCATCTGAGTATCCAATGAGATTAAAAGTTGAGTCTCTTGGATACCATAGACCAACATTCTCGGTTCCTTTTAAGTATTTTAGGATCCTCTTGACAGCAGTGAAGTGCGACTGCTTGGGATTTGCTTGAAACCGGGCGCACATACATACTGCAAACATAATATCGGGTCGGCTGGCTGTCAAGTATAGTAAAGATCCGATCATGCCTCGATACATTGTAACTTCGACTGGTATTCCTGAATTATCCAAGTCGAGTTTGGCGGATGAGCTCATTGGTGTAGCAGCAGCTGAGCTGGTACTCATTCCATATTTCTTCAGTAGCTCTTTAGTGTACTTGGACTGATTTATCAGAATTCCTTCACTAGATTGCTTGACTTGCAATCCTAAGAAAAATGATAACTCTCCCATCATGCTCATCTCGAATTGTTCCTGCATGATTTTAGAAAATCTTTCGCACAGTTTTGGATTAGTACTCCCGAAGATAATATCATCAACATATATTTGAACTAGCAACGTATGATCTCCCTTTGTAAATTTAAAAAGGGTCTTGTCCACCGTGCCAATAACAAAGTTGTGCTCTGTCAAATATTTTGATAAAGTTTCATACCAGGCACGGGGAGCTTGCTTTAGACCATACAGAGCTTTATTCAGACGGAAAACATGAGATGGCTGCTGATGGTTTTCAAATCCAGGAGGTTGTTCAACATAAACTTCTTCCTGGAGTTTGCCGTTAAGAAATGCACTCTTAACATCCATCTGATAGACTTTAAAGTCTTTAAATGCAGCAAATGCAAGAAATATGCGAATTGCTTCTAGTCGTGCTACAGGGGCAAAGGTTTCATCGAAATCAATGCCTTCTTCCTGTCTGTAGCCCTGTGCAACTAATCTTGCTTTATTTCTAATTACTGTTCCGTTTTCGTCTAATTTATTTCTAAATACCCATTTGGTGCCAATTACAGTGTGATGCTGTGGTCGTGGTACTAGATACCATACTCTGTTTCGCTCAAACTGGTTTAGTTCTTCCTGCATTGCTTCTACCCAACTTGGGTCTAATATAGCTTCATCAATCTTCTTAGGTTCTATATGAGATATGAATGCAGCATGAAGAAATTCGTTAATCATTTGTCCTCTGGTGCGTAGAGGAGCAAGAGGGTTACCGATGACCTGCTCGGGTGGATGATCCTTCTTCCACCGGAGCGAAGGTCCTAGTGGGTTGAGTTCTTCAGTTGACTGGATGTGAGTAGGTAAATCAGAGATTCTGATAGACCCATCTTTCTCATTGGTTCCTTCAACTGCAGTAGAGGTGGATGCCACTGTTTCATTGATGGCTGGCTGCAGTGCTTGTTGGCCAGCAGACTCCTCTGCTTGAGCTTCAGGGATTTCTGGTTCTAAGGAGCAGTCAGCCCTGCTTCTGTAATCAATCTCATCATCAACATTTTCGTCAATATAAGTGCTTTCCAGTCGATTACTCAAGTTGTTGATTTGTATATCGGATAGTGTACAGTCATTAGGTTCATCAAATTTTACATGCACTGATTCTTCTACATTAAGAGTTCTATTATTAAATACTCTGAATGCCTTACTAACTGTAGAATAGCCAAGAAATATTCCAGCATCAGATTTGGCATCAAAGGCGGTGAGATGAGTCTTTTCATTGTTGTGAATAAAACATTTGCAACCAAACACATGGAAATAAGAAATATTTGGCTTACTGCCATTCCAGATCTCATAAGGGGTTTTATTGGCTCGCTTATTAATCATCGATCTGTTCTGCGTATAACATGCTGTGTTGACAGCTTCCGCCCAAAATTTCTGCGATATTTCTGATTCCGCGAGCATAGTTCGCGCAGCTTCTTTTAAAGTGCGGTTCCTACGCTCAGCAACTCCGTTTTGTTGAGGAGTTCTAGCTGCAGAGTATTCGTGTTTAATACCAAGGTCATCTAGATATGATTCGAGTGATTGATTGGTAAACTCAGTACCTTTATCACTGCGAATTCTATCTATCCCACACGATTTCTCATTTTGGAGTCTTTTCAGTAATTTGATCAGCTTTGGAGTAGCCTGATCTTTACCACTTAGGAACAAGACCCACGTGAAACGAGTGTAATCGTCTATTAACACTAGGGTGTACTTCATTCCCCCTAGACTTGTTACTGGTATAGGACCAAACAGATCCATATGCAGCAACTCTAGGCACCGAGAAGAAGATTTACTCCCTTTGTTCTTAAAGGAGGATCTGATTTGCTTACCGAGTTGGCATGCTGCACAGATCTTGTCCTTTGAGAACTCAATTTGGGGCAGTCCAACAACTAGATCAAGTTTACGCAGACTAGCAATAGTTTTAAAATTTAAGTGACTCAACCGTTTGTGCCAAAGCCAATTTTTGGAAGTATTCTGGGCAGCTAAGCAAGTAAAGGAAGTAGGCTGATTAAGATTCCAATCAATTTTATATGTGTTATCATGCCTTCTTCCTATAAGTAATACATTGCCATCAGTAGATTTAATTGTGCATGAATGCTGATTGAATTCTACGGAATGACCATTGTCACATAATTGACTTATGCTAATCAAATTATAGCATAGATTTTCAACTAAGAGAATATCTTTAATGATGAGGTTACCGTAGATAATCTTACCCTTACCTACGGTTCTACCTTTCGCGTTATCTCCAAACGTTATTCTGGGTCCAGTGGAGTCCACTAGTTCAGACAATAAGCTTGCATTCCCTGTCATATGTCTAGAGCATCCGCTGTCTAGGAACCATTCTGAGCTCCGAACTGGATGCATTCTAGTTTCCTGCAATTAAAGCGATAGACTGATTGGTACCCAATCCTACTTGGGTCCTGGTAGGATTAGTCCTTTCGGAACCCACACTTGTATGACCCTGAATGACTTAGGTCGGTGTGTGTTCTGAAATGTGTGTGCATTTATAAATGTAGGTGATGATTTTAGCTGTGGAGTGTGATAATATGTGTATGCATGTGCTTTTGGTTTGTAGTTCCTGTTATTCAGCATATACCTCTTCTGGACAGGTTTACAGTTGTAGTACCAGTTGGGTTTAACCTCTCTAGCTGCTCGACCAGTGGTTTTAAGTTCATTTCTGAACTTTTGCCTTGGTTTAGCCTCTTTGAGTGGTTCTACATAACCGATACCTCTGTGCTGTACCTGTTCCTTGATGAGTGTTGCTTTAACAGGTTCTTTAACCAGTTCATACGGGTCATATACTGTGCTAGATCTTACAAAGTTCATTGATTGAACCTTGCCTTTTGTTAGACACAGTTGAGGCTCATTACCAGATGATCTGCTGTCATTGCTATTAAAGCCTATGCCAGTTAAATCACCAGCAAGCCTTATAGACTCAAGCATTTCATCTTTTCTGGTAGTCGACGCATTCCAAGTGCTAACCAGTTTGCTGAGTTTCTGGTACGCACACTTGGCTTCATCTCTTTCTTTCACTAGGCGACTGGCTGCTTCCCTTAAGCAATTCAACTCCCTTGATTGTTCACAATCAAGTTTGTTTTCAAGCGTTTTAGTTGGAATTGAGTGCTCAGTCTTATAGCTTTCAAAAGATTCGTATAGCGTCTGATACTCATTTATCATGTCCTGCAATGCATTGGTGAGTTCATGATGTGTAAATTCAGATAGGTTGGTTTCATGTACCTCATTTTCATCATTCGCCATTAAGCAGTGGACTTCTTCGTCTTCACTCTCGCTGGATGAACTATTTGACTCCTCTGATTCTGATTCAGAATCAGCCCATTTGCTCTTACTATCTTCTGCCACTAAAACCTTTTGATCTCTGTCCCGTTTGGATGTTCTTCTGGTTTCCTTGGATTTTCTGTAATCCTTGGATCCTCTTTTGTGATCATCCTTTTTGGGTTTAGGACAGTCTGCGATGAAGTGCCCTGGTTTGAGACAGTTGAAGCATACTCGCTCTTCTTCTTCTGAATTTCCTTTGGAGCTTTGCCTTCGAGGATATGATTGATAAGGTCTCTGGTTCTTCTTCATGAATTTTCCAAATTTCTTTACGAACATTGCCATCGCATCGTTACACATCTTTTCTGGAGTCATTTCAGTAGGAGTAGGCAGAGACTCAGATGCAGTGAGAGCTTTTGTTGGTTGACTTGTACTTGGTTCATCTTCAACCCGAATGCCTAATTCGAATTCATAGGCTTTTAAATCAGCAAACAGATCATGTAGATCTATCTTGTTGATATCCTTCGATTCTCTCATAGCAATGGTCTTGACATCCCATTCTCTTGGTAGACCTCTCATCACTTTGAGAGTGACTTCTCTGTTGGGTAACTCCTTACCCAGACTGCTTAGTTCATTTATTATTCCAGTCACTCTTTCATCATACTCGTTGAGAGTTTCTCCATTTATCATTTTGATATGCTCAAACTTTTGTAAAGCCACAGTAAGCTTGTTCTCCTTGGTTTGATCATTTCCTTCACAGAGTTGAGCAATCTTTTCCCAGATCTCTTTGGCTGTTGGGCACATTTTGATTTTGTTGAACATATTTTTGTCCAAAGTTTTGAACAAAATGTCTTTAGCCACGTTGTCTAGGTTTGCCTTTTTTTTGTCTTCATTTGACCATTGAGATCTTTCCTTTTCTACCATTTGTGGATCACCACTTGTGATAAAGGCAGCTGTATTGATTTTCATGATCTTCAACGGTCCTTCGGTGATCACATACCACATATCATCATCCTGAGCACTTAGATGTGCTTGCATACGGATCCTCCAGTCATCATATTCGTCTTTCTTGAACATTGGAATCTTGCTGAATGAGGCCATCAGTTTTTGGTAAATAGTAATTTCTCAAGATTGAGAAGACCTAAGCTCTGATACCACTTGTTGGGATCGGGGTAGTGTTTAGAAGGGGGGGGGTTGAATAAACACTAGATATAATTTCGATTTCTTTTCTGGTTAACTGTAAACTGTTAAGTGTTACAGTTGCTTCTCAATAACAGGCAAGTCAGTAGACACTTATTATAGTGCGGAAGACGTCTACAAAACTTGTGAGGAATAAAACTGAAGTAATAAAGCAATAAACGAATAATACGAGAGTTGTTTCTGGAAGTTCGAAGCACAACGCTTCTACGTCTCCCCTTCTTCCTTTGCAGGAAGGATTCACTAGAAGACTTGGTTTACACTTTACAGTATACAACCTCCTTAGGCACTAACACACTTGGCCTAAACTCCTAGCAATCACACTCTTCTTATCTTTTGGATACAAGTGATTTTACAACACTCTCTACAGAATAAAACTTTCTAGCTTTGAGAGTTTCTAAGCAGCAGACTTCAATTGAAAATAATCTGTCACAGATTCAGTTTTGCGGTTTGTCTGCTCTTTGCTGAACGTTTGAAATATCAGTCGTATAGCTTTCTTGCTTTGAAGTATTTCTCTTAGTTTGAAAGTTGCTCAGCCCTTCTTCATTCTCTGTTTGGACGTATTTATAGGTTTTGTTGTCCAACGGTAGCCTTTTTGTATATGGAATGGATTGGCTTTCCAAATACCTGTTGTCTTCTTTCCTATTTTGGAAAACAACGGCTCTTTTCACTCTGACGGTAATGGTGGCGGAGATATAGCAGGGTGCGCCGCTCTGTTGTACCTTTGTCAGAGAATGTTGTACTTACTTTGTCTTGTTGCTTAGACTTCTGCTGGTTTCTTTGTTCAACTGGTCGTTCATCCTCTTAAGACCAGTTGATGTCCTTGTTCAGTGAGAGACTTTGCAGTTGATAGATATCCAGTTTATGTCTTCATCCGGTTGATGTCTTCATCCGGTTGATGTCTTTATCAGTTGATAACTTTATCCAGTTGATGTCTTCATCCGGTTGATGTCTTCATCAGTTGATGACTTTATCCAGTTGATGTCTTCATCCGGTTGATGTCTTTATCCGGTTGATGACTTCATCTGGTTGATGACTTCATACCAGTTGATGACTTCATCCGGTTGATGACTTCATACCAGTTGATGACTTCATCCGGTTAGTGTCTTTATCAATTGATAGCTTGTCCGGTTGGTATCTATCCAGTTGATGTCTTCATCCGGTTGATGACTATCCAGTTGATGTCTTCATCCGATTGATGACTAGTCCGGTTGGTGTCTATCCAGTTGATGTCTTGTCCGGTTGGTGTCTATCCAGTTGATGTCTTTACCCGGTGAGACTTTAATATCCGGTAGGTGTATTCACCCGGTAGGTCTTTAGCATCCGGTTGATCTTTAACATCCAGTAGGTGTTTGTAATCACCAAAACTTAGAAATCGTTTTCCCAACAGAGTGGATTGATTTCTTATTGTTCATGAATTATATGCTTAATTATATCAAAGCCTAGCTAACTTTGATTGAATTTGTGAGTTATAACCGAGATCGAGAGATAACGTTATAATACGCTACAATAATTCATGATGTATGTTTAAGATTGAGATCGAGATAAAATCACATACGTGAGCACTTTGAATCGAGAGATTTAGAGTAACTAGGTTTTGAAGATTTATGCAATATCGGATTAGTAAATAAATGAACGAGAGTTACTTTTCTAAGTTGATATTAGTTTTGATATTAGTTTCTTTACAGCTCGAGAGAGTGTATTGAATAACAGCGAAAGCCTTTCACCTTAAGAATCGATTGTTTAGTAGTTGCTTATTCAAACGAATCATTGACGAAAACACAGTTGAACGAATAGCTAGATAAATTTCTCGAGCAAAATTCCTTTGCATATCCGGAAGCCATTTATTTTATTTCTTGTTTTATTTGGATTCTTTAGTTCTAAATTTGCATTAGTTAATCTACCCCTTTTTAATCGTAGGCTAAATATAATTTTACTAGTTTTATTTGGTACTTATACGTTAGTTCCTGTGGATTCGACAACCCTTACTTTCATTTAACTATACTAAAACTTGACACCGTGCACTTGCGGTAGAATCGCTACACTAAGAAATTTTCTGTTTAAAAAATAAACGGCCACCTACTCTTTGATTGCATCATCAAAACGAAGATTCCAACTCCGAGAAGCTTGCTTTAATCCATAAATGATCGTTGTAGCTTGCATATCTTTTCAGCATCCTTTGGATCGACAAAACCCTCGGGTTGTGTCATGTACACATCCTCAAGTAAATTTCCATTAAGGAAAGTTGTTTTGACATCTATCTGCCAGATTTCATAATCATGAAATGCAGTTATAGCAAGTAAGATCATAATGGATTTAACCATGGCAACTGGCGAAAAAGTTTCATCATAGTCAATACCATGAATTTGTTTGAAACCTTTAGCAACCAGTCGTCCTTTAAAGGTTTGTACATTACCATCCATATCAGTCTTTTTCTTTAAAATCCATTTGCACCCTATGGGTCTTACACCTTCAGGTGGGTCAACCAAAGTCCATACTTGGTTTACATACATGGATTTCATCTCAGATTTCATGGCCTCTTGCCATTTCTCAGAATCAGGGCCCATTATAGCTTCTTGATAGGATGACGGCTCATCCTCATCAATGAGTAGTAAGTCACCTTGTTGAGTCACAAGAAATCCATATCTCTGTGGCTCCCGGTGAACTCTTACAGACCTACGCTGGGCTTGTGTCTCTTGAGCAGGCATTTCATCCACAACAACTTGTGGTGACTACTCTGTTTCCATCTCAATATCATGTTCAATGTTTTCTTGTGGTTGAACTTCACTAAGTTCTATTTGTCTCACACTGGTTCTTCTAAAAATAAATTCTCTTTCAAGAAAGACACGTGTACGAGCAACAACTACTTTATTCTCGGTGGGATAATAGAAATAGTATCCTTTCGTTTCCTTAGGATACCCCACAAATAAACACTTATCAGATTTGGGTCCAAGTTTATTGGAGGCGTGACGTATCACGTAAACCTCACAACCCCAAATCTTCATAAAAGACATACTAGGACGTTTCCTAGTCCATATCTCATATGGTGTCTTTTCAACTGATTTAGATGGAACACAGTTCAGTATAAATATTGTTGTTTCTAAAGCATGTCCCCAAAAGAAAATCGGAAGATCTGCATGACTCATTATAGATCGAACCATGTCCAACAAAGTTCGATTCCTCCTTTCAGATACGCCATTCCATTGTGGAGTATACAGAGGTGTGAGTTGTGGGACTATCTCACACTCCTATAGATAGTCATGAAACTCTTGGTTTAAGTATCCACCTCCTCGATCTGATCGAAGGATTTTGATACTTTTGCCAAGCTGGTTTTGTACTTCATTCTTGAAATCCTTGAACTTTTCAAAGGTTTCATTAGGTACACATACCCATATCTACTGAAGTCATCAGTAAATGTAACGAAGTATTGAAAACCTCCTCTAACTTGTGTGCTTATTGAGCCACATACATCACTATGTATGAGACTCAATAAATCACTTGGCCTTTCAACATATCCCTTGAAAGGAGCTTTAGTCATCTTGCCCATTAAACAAGATTCACATATTTCATATGATTCAAAATCAAATGAATCTAAAGCTCCATCCTTATGAAGTTTTGATATGCGATTCTCGTTTATATGGCCCAAGCGACAATGTCACAGATAAGTTGGATTAGAATCATTATTCTTAATCCTTTTAGTATTTATGTTATAAACATGCATATCAAGATTTAAACCATAAAGATCATTAATCAATTGTGCACTAGCATAAAACATCTCATTCAAATAAATGGAGCAACATTTGTCATTTATAATAAATGAAAAACCATTCTTGTCCAAACAAGAAATTGAAATAATGTTTCTAGTAATCGACGGCACAAAATAACAATCTTTTAAATCTAATATTAAACCAGAAGGCAAAGTTGAATAATAATCTCCTATAGCTAATGCAGCAACTCTTGCTCCATTTCCCACTCGGAGGTCAACTTCGCCTTTAGCCAACACTCTACTCCTTTTGAGATCCTGCACATTAACACAAATGTGAGAACCACATCCAGTATCTAATACCCATGATGAAGAAGTAGATAGATTGACTTCTATAACAAAAATACATGAAGTAATGAAATCTTCAAACCTTGCAGTCTGTACCCTAATAGTTAATTCCTTTAAGAGAACACTAAGGCTTCTTAAGATCTTCCATGTATAACTTGCAGTTTCTCTTCCAATGTCCGGTCTCACCGCAATGGAAGCAATTTCCTTCCTTGGCCACTCCTCCCTTTGGCTTAAGTGCAGTAGCATGAGGCTTAGGTTTGACAAAGACTTTCTTGTTCCTTTTAATGCCTTTTGCTTTAGCCTTTCCCTTGCCCTTATTCACAATAAGAACATTTGTGGGCTTAGACTTCTTTGAGTTTGCTTCGTAAGTTCTTAACATACCAAGCAACTGTGGTAGAGTCTTCTCAATTTCAATCATATTGTAATTCAGAACAAATTGACTATAGCTATCAGGCAACGATTGCAAGATCACGTCAGTGGCCAACTCTTGGTCCAACGGAAAACCCAGTTTCTCAAGATTCTCTATGTATCCAATCATTTTGAGTACATGAGTTTCAACAAGGGTTCCTTCTACCATTCTGCACTGAAATAACGTTTTAGAGACGTCATACCTCTCTTGTCTAGCTTGTCGTTGGTAAAGTTGCTTTAGATGTTCAATCATATTGAACGCATCCATTTCCTCATGTTGCTTCTGAAGCTCAGAGTTCATGGTTGCAATCATTAAACAACCAACATCAAGTGCGTCATTTGATGCTTCTTGTAAGCATCCTTATCGGCCCTCGCGGCCGTAACGGGAGGTTCCTCAGCAGGTAAGGGTTCTTCAAGGACATATTACTTTTTCTCTTGTTTGAGGACAATCCTCAGATTCCTATACCAGTCTAGGAAATTTGTCCCATTTAATTTGTCCTTCTCAAGGACCGATCGCACAGATAGTGTGCTAGTAACGTTGTTTGATGCCATGGATATCTACAATATAAATATGCATAATAAGTTTATGATTTTAATCATTTAATAAGGTCTTATATTAAATGATACTCCCACTATTTAGTTAAAAAAACATCAACCCTCAAAAACTATTAGTGGGCCAAGATCCATATTTCAACTAACCTTGAGTTAGCTTTGGCTAATCACCCAAGACTCGGTTATTTAGGTAGACAACGCTTTGTCAATTACATCACATGTAACTCTTGGATGGTTGGCGAACAACACTTGTTCTAATTCATCTAATGAATTATTACCCAACCCCATACCTCTAGGTTCCCAAACCTATTGAGATAACGCTAGTTAAGTCGAACCCAATGTAAAATAACACGGATATCACTTTTATCCTATCGCGCCTGACTAAGATTGTCATGGCACTTTGCTTTGGTAAACCCACACATGTTCAATCGAAGTCTGACGAGTACTTTAATTGGAAGGCATCTTGATTGACTTAATATTATAAGAGGGATTTAAAGATCTCATTATTTTATTAATATTGAAAATATGTCTGGTACATATACATATATATATATATCTACATATATGTATATCAATCATCAATATTAAATATAAAACGATAAACATGCATCACATACATCAACATAAAATAAACGTGACATGGTTATAGCCCCAACTACTGATTTTCTCAAGCCAATGAGAAAATCTAAAAGGTCAACCTAAGGGTACCTTCTCCAAACACCTCTTTGGTCCTTTTGTGAATGGCCTCCTCGTCTCGGCACCATTGTCCAACGTCATAGATCTCCATCAACAAACTTTAACTATACTATATAACAATTACATGATATAGAGAAGTCCTGGAGTTACATTCGAGGGCGAGAATAGGGAAGGGAATACATTCAAAAAATATAGAGAAGGCACGACACACAGGCCGTATTTAAAATTACAATCATTCACAAAATTCATATCTAATAGGTCATATGGCTATAACAATGCACCATGCTCAAACAACACATAAAACATGCTTGGACATAAATGAATTAAATTCTAAACATTTTAAAATTTAATTTTAAGTTAATAAAACTGTAAAATAAAATAACGGAAATTATTGCACGGACATCAAATGTCTTGGACCCCGCGTACGAGAGGGGCGCCCACGCCCGCCCACTCATGGGGCTGTCGCCCGCCCCTTGTTGGGTGCGGTTGCCCGCCTTGCGAACCCTGTTCACTCGACTTTCGAGATACGATCGTCTGCCTTGCGTGCTACGTTCGCCCGACTATCGAGCTACGTTCGCCCACCTTGCTAGATCAGTCGCGCGCACACATGTATCCAATACATAAAATTCATCAATATATCATATATATTTTTTACGATGATCTCCACAAGCGTATTACAAAATATCATATATGTTCTTACAGTTTCTAATTAGCATGAAAGCAATAACTCATAATCTGATAAAACAATTTATCATGCAACCCCGATATGAGCTTCGTACACGGCTCTGATGCCACTGTTAGCAATCCAACATGCATAATACGCGGTGGAATTAAAAATTTGGATTCCAACCATGGACCTATACGGGTGTTCATATCGGGTGTAAAGAATTATACCTTTGAAGCGTGTTTGATGCAGTGTATTCTCCGAGCAACACGTCCACGAGTCAGGAGCAAAACTTTTGTAGTTTTGCCTCTACGGTATCCAGACGATCAATCGATTTAGAGAAGTTGAAGATATCAAGTTGCTAGACTTGATGTTCAACTGGGACAAAGAACACACGAGTTCAAAGCAAAGTGACGGCGGGTGGTCACAAATGGTCTGCTTGGTTTTGTCTATCGTTAATTCTCAATTAACCTCTGACTTAGAAAAAACCTAATGCAGGCATATATATACACGTATGTAAGGCGGCTAAAATTATTAGGAGTAGGGTTTTCCAAAAACTCTCTGGCCCATCTATTATCCCTTTCGTCTGTGTATATCCGATTATATATATCTTTATATCACATATATTTATATATATATAATCGGCCCATAATAATATAACATATTATTATTATATGATTAGGACTCTTCCCAATCAACTTAATTCATCCAATGAATTATATCTCCCTTTATCGATTTAATCTTTTGTGCGACCCGTTAGGATCTTGCAACATTGGCAGTGATATAAAATCTCATTTTATGTCACAAGCAAAAGCGGTATCTAGCAACACATCAAGGCTACCCAAGTTACAAGAATGTCATTGACTCGACATAACCTATGGCCTGTGATAATATTCACCATGCAACTTAATCCCTTTGTCCTATGTGTTTAGATTAAACACGAGTCATGGAATAGTCATACTCGTATAGTTCAATCTTTTATTTCTTGATCCCCAAGTAGACTAGAATAAACGAATAAGCTCGATATCACATATCGACTCATTCGAGCATGGCCATGCATTTTAGTCTTACTTGATCAAGGGCCCAAACACTTCTCCTGTTATATAGGAGGGACAAATCATATCTTGATCACTTAACATCCCTCTACATAATTCGTGGTGTATCCGATGATTGTCTTTATAGTTTACCCTGTTACAGGTAATGTTTGACAATATCAAGATACACCACTCCTTATGTTGGGATCTCTGGTGATCTCAAGTCGTAAGGATTACATACATTATTATCACTATGAGAATTGCTTATGACATTCATATAACTATCCATGTAGCATTCTCATGGTGGGTCTGTCCAGTACATTGTTCTCTAACATGTACCATGTGTTGATTTGATATCTCATATCCATGAACAATTCATCAATCAATACATACTAGTCTCAATGCATTATCATTATCCTAATTCATGATAATACCTGACTAGGGACAATCTTTAAGAATAATACAATATTATTCTAAGGACATTAACATATATATATATATATATATATATATATATATATTCATATTACACAGACATTTGAATAATATATAATAATGAATTACCTTTAATAAAATCATATTACATTGTATGCCAAAATCAATCATCTAATGAGTTGTCTTAGGGCATATCCCAACATGGTGTTGATCGGAATCCTTTCCCGAATTCTGGTTATTTCTGCTCCGGGCATGCTTGGCAAATATTATCAATCAATCGGCCAATATGTGACATGTTGCAGAATTTTCGGTAAGTTTCTTTTCTTGCGGGAATCTTGTTTTCCCAAAGAATTCTCCTATTTGTTTCGAAGGGTTCTTCAGTAAATCTCATTGATGTTCATGTCATGGAATTCAGCATGAAAGTATCGTTGGCTGAATTCTGTTGTTTTCATATCATTTCCCTCTAAAGTTTTCATTATCACATCAAACTTGCCCATTCTTGAGTTGGCCTTATAGGGTGTGGGTAGGATGCCCCCGAGTAATGGCTCCTGGGTTTACAAATGGAGATCCTTTCCTCTTGTATCATCGTACATCCCAGATTGTATATAGGTATTAGTCGCAAAATAAACCTTGTTCATGGCCTATTTTCCATTGTTACGGCCTGGATTCCTCACCCATGAATCTTCCTGAATCCTTTTGTGAAGGGGAGCCTATTTTTCCTCGGAAAACCGTTTGGCCGACAAATGGTGATTCCAAGCAGCTAGGCCGCCTGCTTGATGATAGAGATAAAGATCAAGATCAAGAGATTTAGTTTACACTTAAATTTGAATTCCTTATCTCTTGTAATCAGTTTACAATCTTTTGTAATCTCCTTAAGATTTAGATTAGATTATAGGAAATCTGTAACCTATTTATATTGCCTCATTAATGAAATACAGTAGCAAATTCTCCAACTTCTATTGCTCTATATGGTATCAGAGCCTTGAACAAACAATCTCTTCCTCCTTCTCCAATCACACGATTACGCCCTACTCTACAACTCTCAAATTTTTTTTTTCTTTCGTCTCATCTTCCCCACATGGCTGCTGTCCACCACGGCGTTACAATACCCAATGACAAGGAACCCACCAAACCTTTCACTATCATCAACATATCAGCCTCCAACATCATCAAACTCACACCTACCAACTATCTATCCTGGAAATTGCAAATTGAGGCTGTTCTCATTGGGTATGACCTCTACAAATTCATTGATGGCTCTCATCCTTGTCCTTCTCCCACCATTCAGAATACTACAGAGACAGTCCCGAATCCAGATTATTTTCCATGGATTCGTCAAGACAAATTGATCTTTGGAGCACTAGTTGGCTCTATCACCCCTTCTCTAGTTCCGCTCATCCAACAAGCAACCACTACTAGTGACGCTTGGATCACACTTGCAAACACCTATGCTCGTCCCTCACGAGGCCACATTAAACAAATTAAGGATCAAATCATATCTGTTGTCAAAGGGTCATTGAAAATCACTGACTACATACAATTCATCAAAACAAGGGCTGATGAACTCGCTGCACTGGGAAAACCTATGGATCATGAGGACTTAATTGAGAAGATTCTCGATGGACTTGATAATGACTACAAGTCCATTATTGATGCGATTGAAGGTCGTGAAACACCTATCACAATTGAAGAACTCCATGAGAAATTGATCAACAAGGAACTCTCCCTACGGCTTCATCAATCCTCCACATCGCCTCTTCCCGCTACTGCCAATGCTGCCACTCGCTACACATCTGGACCATCACGGACTAACCCCAAGAGGTCTTCATGGCAACACACTCCAATTGGCATTCCTCATGCCCAAGCTTCTTATGCACCTCGGCCCAATTACACAGCACCACGTCCATATCTTGGAAAATGTCAGGGTTGCAGAACGCAAGGACACACCGTTCAAAACTGTCCCTTATTCCGATTGGTTTCCGTCTCAAACATGCCTTCGGCTCCCTCTCAGCACCCACAGTGGCCTCAACGCCCGCATGCACAAAACTGGCATCCACATGCTCTTGTTGCAACCAACCCCGCCTCGCCACTCCTAGTTGGCTTCTTGACAGTGGGGCATCGCACCATGTTACTACGGATCTGGGAAATCTCTCACTTCATACTCCATATGCTGGCTCAGACGACATTATGATTGGTGATGGCACGGGTCTTCCAATTACCCACACTGGTTCTATCTCTTTACCCACACCCCCTAAAACATTCTCTCTACATAATGTTCTATGTGTTCCTTCAATGAAAAAGAACTTAATTTCTATTTCTCAGTTTTGTCATAACAACAATTCTTCCATTGAATTCTTACCCACTTCTTTTCATGTAAAGGATCTGCGAACGGGAGCAACACTTCTATCGGGACGCTCTAAGGATGGTGTCTATGAATGGCCGGTTTCCAGTAGTTCATCCTCTTCCCCACTAGTTGCATTTTCTAGTATTAAAATTCGTCCGAGTGGCATCATAGGCTAGGTCATCCGTCTGTTTCAATTCTTAGGGATATTATTTCTAGTTATCAACTGGATGTGTCGAGTCCTTTTTCCTTTCAATTCAATTGTAATGCTTGCCAATGCAATAAAAGTCACAAGTTACCATTTTCACATTCAACCCTTGTTTCTCATTCCCCTTTACAAATCATTTTCTCTGATGTGTGGACTTCACCCATAATTTCATTTGATGGATTCAAGTACTATGTTATCTTTGTTGATCACTATACAAAATATATTTGGTACTATCCTCTTAAACGCAAATCTCATGTTCTTGATGTTTTTACGCGTTTCAAAGCTCTTGTCGAAAAATTCTTCAGTCAGAAAATCATCACACTCTACTCTGACAATGGGGGGGAATACCAAGCCCTCTCTCAATTTCTTACCACACAAGGGATTTCTCATCTCACCTCCCCTCCACACACGCCTGAACACAATGGGTATGCCGAACGACGTCATCGTCATATTGTTGAAACAGGTCTATCTCTGCTATCTCATGCATCTATGCCACTCACATATTGGTCATCATCTTTTGCCACTGCTGTTTATCTGATCAATCGCTTACCCACTCCCACCCTTTACAACCAGTCACCCTATAGTACACTATTTCCATCAACGCCCAATTATTCAAAACTTTGTGTATTTGGGTGTTTATGCTATCCTTGGCTTCGTCCTTACTCCCCTCACAAACTTGCACCTAGGTCCATCCCGTGTGTTTTTCTTGGGTACTCTTTGACCCAGAGCGCCTATCTGTGTCTTGATCCATCCACATCCAAAATATATACATCCCGCCATGTCAAGTTTGTTGAGTCGACATTCCCCTTTTCCTACCTCAAGTCTCATCTTCCTCGCCCCACTGATGACACTAACCTTCAATGGTTTCCTTCTGACATGTCAATACCGGTCACCAGCACACCATCCTCGCTCCCGACATGTGCTGCTCCATAGCGCCGATCGGTGCACCTCTTGTTTCCTTACTACCGCTGTCAACTTCAACTTCCCCCACAATACAGCCCAATGACTTGCCTCCACCTCCCAACCCAGACGAGTTCAGCCCTGCAGTCCCACAACCAGCGAACTCTTCCTCTACCACCGCACCAAATTCCCCACCTAGGCCAATTATAACAAGATCCAAAAACAACATCCACAAACCAATCCAAAAACTAAACCTAGCGGCCCAACTCACACTCTCTGACGTTGAACCAACCTCTGTCACCCATGCCATCAAAAACCCCAAATGGCGTCAAGCTATGTCAGAAGAGTATGATGCCTTGATTCGGAATGGTACATGGGAACTAGTTCGACCTGATCATGCTCAGAACTTAGTCGGGTGCAAATGGATATTTCGCATTAAACGGTTATCTGATGGCTCGGTTGACAGGTACAAAGCTCGCTTGGTTGCTAAGGGCTTCCACCAGCATCCTGGCGTGGACTATCATGATACCTTCAGTCCTGTTGTGAAACCAACAACTGTTCGCCTTGTACTCAGTCTTGCAACAAGCCGAGGGTGGCCACTTCGCCAACTCGATGTGAACAATGCATTCCTACAAGGCAATCTCACTGAGGATGTCTACATGGCGCAACCACAAGGTTTCATTGATCAAGACACTCCTCATCATATATGCAAATTACGCAAGGCAATCTATGGCCTCAAGCAGGCGCCTCGTGCTTGGTATCACGAGTTGCACCAATTCCTCATTTCTTCTGGTTTCACCAACTCTCATGCTGACACCTATTTGTCCTCGCTAAAGGGGGCACACTTCTATATCTTTTGGTCTATGTCGATGACATAATAATTACTGGGGACGATCGTAACGTCATGGACAAGTTCATCTCACTCTTAGCACACAGATTCTCTCTCAAGGACCTGGGTGACTTAACCTACTTCCTTGGTGTTGAAGTCATCTCTCATGATCATGGAATCCTCCTGTCCCAGAAACGTTATATTATGGACTTACTTGCACGAACCAAAATGACTGATGCAAAACCGGTCAACACACCACTTGCCACCAACCCTACGCTTACTCTGCACTCTGGGGCGGCACTCTCTGATCCCACTGACTACAGGGCCATTGTTGGCAGCCTACAGTACTTGCTACTTACACGCCCCGATATTGCCTATGTCGTAAATAAGCTTTCTCAGTTCATGCATAGACCTACCAGTGATCATTGGAATGCTGCTAAACGCCTTCTTCGCTATCTTTGTGGCTCAGCTGATCATGGAATTACACTCTATCGTAATTCTCCGATCTCCATCCATGCATTCTCTGATGCGGATTGGGCCGGCAACAAGGATGACTTCACATCCACTAGTGCATACATTGTGTATCTTGGCCGTAATCCCATCTCTTGGAGCTCCAAAAAGCAGCGCACTATTGCACGTTCATCCACAGAAGCCGAGTATCGCTCTGTTGCCGCTACCGCTGCTGAACTCTGTTGGCTATCCTCCCTACTGTCTGAACTAGGAGTCACCTCCCTCATTCACCAATCATTTATTGTGACAATGTCGGTGCCACAAATCTTTGCTCTAATCCCGTGTTTCATTCACGCATGAAACATGTGGCCTTGGACTATCACTTCATTCGTGAGCAAGTTCAAACTGGTGTGTTGCGTGTCACTCATGTCTCCTCGGAAGATCAACTGGCTGATGCACTCACAAAACCGTTGCCACGCACATGCTTTCAACTACTGAAGTCCAAGATTGGACTCACCGATCGGTGCTCCATCTTGCGGGGGCATGATAGAGATAAAGATAAAGATCAAGAGATTTAGTTTACACTTAAATTTGAATTCCTTATCTCTTGTAATCAGTTTACAATCTTTTGTAATCTCCTTAAGATTTAGATTAGATTATAGGAAATCTGTAACCTATTTATATTGCCTCATTAATGAAATACAGTAGCAAATTCTCCAACTTCTATTGTTCTATACTTGATATATCCCCGATCATTTACAAGTGTCTTTCCCTTTGATGTCATTCTCTGACTCGGTAGATTGACCATTATGTAGTGATTTAGAAAGTCCCCTCATGCAGTCCAAGGTAAGGGCCATGAATTTGGTCATCTCATCAAACATTTCATTGAAATCATCATCGACCAAAATCTTTGATTCCTTCAAAGTTTCATTAGACGCTAGCTTCGTGTTGTTTTCCTTCTGAACTTCATTCTCCAAATCATCCATCATCTTACTCACAGATCCTCCACTGGATTCACCATGTTCCTCATGCTGTTGTGACACCTCTAGAGGTTGATTCTTCCATTCCTTATCAACATTTCCACGAGTTCTCAAGGATGGTCCCACTGGGCGTGCCATTTGTTTTGTCAGAATTTGTGTTGCTAACGTGCCAGGCACTCAAGCGTGCCAAAATAAAATGTGAGCCTCGATTTGATCGTTGCTTATGATCTCATCGATAAAACTCAAGGAATTAAAGGAATTAACTTAAAGGATTTGCACGAGATTTGAAAGGAAATTCTTCAATAAACATAAACACATGATTAAGCTATTGAGAATCAAACTAAACATCATTTACAACCTAGGAATCGGAAAGCTGAAGGATTCGGAAATTAAACTACGGAGATCTACAAATTACAAGCTGGAAATCGTAAAAACTAAACAAAAATCTGAGAGGTAGACTTTGCATGAAATTCACAATAGTGTTTTGTTGGATTGATTGTCGGTCCCTTCCCAAATGCCTTGGATTTTCCTTTTGTTCCTTCCATTCTTGGTGGTTTCATTTCCACTCTCACCGTTATGTTGGACGTGGGTTAGTGCCCCTGCTTGTAAAAGCAAGACTATGCCAAACCTCTTCAATTTGCTCCAACTTGTCCTGTTAATCCTTTCTTTTAGCTGAAACTCGTCATATATTATTGAGTTATACCATGCTCAATTTGCGGGCCAACACTTTGGTTTTTAGAAAGATTGTACATATAATTTGAACAAAACAAATGCCTCTGAGTGATGTTTTCTGGAACCATGAGGAATGCAATGAACTTAGAATGCCAAGAAAAAGCGATAAACTATATCGGTCATATGACTTTCTTCTTACTTGAGAGAGTTCATAATGCCTACTGTTACCCCTCCTTTTGGTTCGCGTTGGTAACAAATGAATTTATGTATGGGAAAGTATGTGTTGTTTTGCGGAGTCGCAATTGGGGCCGGAATCCGGAGGATCCTCTCGTTTTTCTTCCTGGATCTCCGATGATTGGATCCCTTCTTAGAGGAAGGCTCTCTCCCTTTTATAGGGGGGGGGATGCCAAGGGTTCTGGTCTGCCGGGGATTCTGGAGACAATATCTGAAACCGAGGGGGGACCACAGATGGGGGACCATCTACATCTGTTGCCTACTTCGTACGATCCTTTTGCTCTGCTGATTCTCTGTGTCCGCGAATATGCTTTTCGTATCTGCAGTGCTTGGCCGCCCTTTGATTGGTTAGCAGGTCCAGCTTTTGCTTTAATAGGTGTCCGATTCCTGCAACCCTAGTCCCGGTACACAGGACCACCCTAGGTGGTCCCAGCTAGCCTATCATGTCCAATGACTGCCCGTCCCGACCTATTGAGGAAACCGCGCCTCAGCCCGGCTGCCTTGCTAAAGATAGGCCGTCCTGCTTTGATGAGGGGCCGCGCCTCAGCTTGGGCGGCATGCTCCCTGGCGGACCTCCCCGGCCTCTTGGTGTACTTCCTCGCCACCCCGGCTCGGAAACGATAGTGGCTGCTGGACAGAGGTGATCGCGCCGCAATAAGCTTGGTAGGGCCGGGTCGGGCGGAGAGCTCGACAAGGATAACCCGGGATGGGCAGTGAACTTTCTTTGTTGACTAAATGGGCCCCCCACTGATGGCCCAAATAAAGTTCGGACCCTCAAGACCTACTGGGCCTCCAGAACCAGGGATATCATCAGTATCCCCCTCTAGTCGAGCTAGTGCAGCGCTGCCTCGACTAATGGGCTTGTGGCGAACTTTATTGGTTCTTGACCCCCGGTCCTTTGACTAGACAACTTCTGGCCTCGGGGTGACAGCTATCCCGTACCAAACCCTAGTAAGCCGTCAGGCCACGTGCCCGTATCTGGTGCTCCGACCGTTCATCTCCCTTCATCTGCATCGTTGGTTTGGGCCAGGCTTTCCTCGGCCCACGAGCCACATCTTCTATAAATTGAGGCTCTCGAGTCATTTTCCCCCATTTGCGCTCTAGGTCGGATCAATTGCCTCTCCCAAAAACCCTGTAAGTCAGCTCTGCCTTCCTTTGTGTTAATGTCGCACTCTACTTCTTCCACTTCCGGTGCCCTCTTTCGAGGGGGGGACGAGGAGGCCGAGGGGTCTGATCTACCCAGTCCCTCGGGTCGGAGGTCAGATGCTCCTGAGGGGGACATTCCCGAGGTGGTGCCCCTCCGACAAGTCCCTCCTAGGGTATTTGACCCTAGTCTCCCCACCTTCGAGGTTCTCGACCCGAGGAGCCTGGCCCAGGCCGGACTTCCTTGGTACGAGATCCTCGACTCGTGTGTTTCCCCTGAGGCCGAGCACCTTCTCCGCACGTGGTTTATCCCCCCAGATCACGACGTACGGGTCCCTAGGGCTGGTGAGCGTCCGCACCTCCCCCCGCCCGAGTACTTTCCCTTCTTCCTCGAGCAGCTTAAAAGCGGACTCCGCTTTCCTATCCCCCTTCCCTTCCAGGAGTTCTCCCACTATCACTGCGTCTCTCTGAGCCAGCTCACCCCCAATTCCTACCAGAGCCTAGTATCTGTCATTGCCCTCTTCCGATCCTTGGGTCTGCCTTTCTCCCCTACCCTTCTTAATTATTTTTTCCAAGTTAAGAAAACCCCCTCTCCCGGGGCGTTTTACTTTGGTGCCCGGACCTTTTACAAATTTCTAAACAACATCCCGAGCTCCCGTAAGGGATGGAAACAGAGCTTCTTTTTTGTCAAACCACCACGACGCTGGGCTTGTCCAATGGCCTGGCGAGATACCCTACCTACCCCTCGACCTCTGCCCAAAAAATACAAAGATGACGTGTTCTTCCAAACGGTTATCTCAACCCTTGGGGGTCGGCGTTTTGATTCAGCTGCCCTAATCAGGGAGGACGTACTCAGGCGTTTTGGGCTGAGCTCCTATCCAGACGTCCCTGGTGGTACGTTCTTCCTCCCCGGCCCCGCTTATGATATTTAAATATATACATTTATAGTTATTATTTTTTATTTTTGTCTGAGCTGAATCTTTTGTCTTGTAGATAACATGTCTCTCCAGCAGCTACTGTCCACCATGGCGTCTCAGAAAAAGGCCGGGAAAGGTGCGGCCGGGGCGGGCCCTTCGAGCCAACCCCCCAGTGCGCCCGATGCTCCCCCAAACCACCCGTTTCCAGTGGCCAGCCCTCCTCGCGCCGAGGAGGTTGGGTTGGAGACAGGCCTGAGGAAAAGAAAAAGGGACGGAGGTGCAGCTAGGGTCCGGACGCGGGAAGAGGTGGCTACCCTCCCCGGTTATTCATGAGATCGACACCCCACCTGCTTCCCCCCCCAGTCATCTATCAGTCGCTCCTGCCGACCCGGGTTCACCAGGGGTACCAGTGGGCTATACCCGAGATGTCAGCCTTATCAACTCTGCCCCTTCAGGTCTGTCCGCCCGGATTGTCGAGTGTCTGACCTCCTCCGCTGATCAGCAAGTCTTGTCCGAGCTGAGGTGGAAACCCCTAGCAGAGGAAGGTGTATCCCGGGCCCTATCAGTAAGTTTTTTTTTTTTTTTTTTTTTTTTTTTTTTTTTTTGCTGAGTCCCTCTCCCCCTTTTCTCTGCAGGGCCTAGTGATGATGTGCGAGAGCCTTCGCCGGGGTGCAAACTACGGCCAATCAGCAAGAGACGCAAAGAAAACAGCTCGGGAGGCAAAGTCAGAAGCTGAGAATGCTAGAGCTAAATCCGAGGCGGACGCTGCCGAACTGGAGTCTTATAGGGCCTCGATGACCCGACTTCGAGCGGAGGCAGAACAGCTCCGTGTTGCTCTGGCCGGGAAGGAGCGAGAACTTTCCCATGTCGGGGCTGAGTTTGAAAAGGTTAGGTCCGAGTTGGAGTCCTATGTAGCAGGTGAATCAGACCGACGCGAAGCCTTTATTAAGTCGGAGGAATTTACGAGCATGCTGGCCTCCAAGGCTTTTAAGTTTCTGGACCTCGGCTTCGAGGGGTGCAAGGGCCAGTTCAAAGCCCAGGGCTTCCCGCCCAGTGACCAGGACCCTGACGACTTCCTGGACCTTAATGCCATCATTGCCAGCATCCCCCCCCGACTTCATCAAGTAGTCTGAACTGCTTTGACTTAACCGTTGTATCTCTTTTTTTTTTTTTTTTTTTTTTTTTTTTTTTTTTTTTTTTTTTTTTTTTAATGTGCCTCGGAGGCACCCCTTTGTACTGAAGTCATTTGAATTTTGATTGCCTTGACTTGTTAGGAATTGGTTTCTCGCAATTTTACGAGCGTCCCGACCCCTTATATCAGCCGAGCCAACCCGTGATTTCACATTGGGATTGATCCAAACAATACAACTTAAACATAATTCCCCGGGCAGAACTGGATGCCGCATAGCGCCTTCGTGTAACCGCGACTAACATAATTCTAACAAAATTAAATCTTAAAACAGTGCTAACCTGTTAATCCACATACTCCAAGATGCACAAAGGATCAATCCGACCCGACCTCAGGGAATAATTATTTCCAAGCAGATGATGTCCTCCTGACCCGCGCTCCTACACCCGAGCTTTATGAGGCAAAGAGGACCTGCACTTTAAATTGGTGCCAGGGCCTCATACACCTGGGCTTTAGCATGCAGGGCGGACCTGTGCTTTAAATTGGTGCCAGGGCCTCATACACCTGGGCTTTAGTGACAGGGATGACCTGCACTTTTAATTTGTGCCAGGGCCTCATACACCTGGGCTTTAGTGACAGGGATGACCTGCACTTTTAATTTGTGCCAGGGCCTCATACACCTGGGCTTTAGCATGCAGGGCGGACCTGTGCTTTTAATTGTTGCCAGGGCCTCATACACCTGGGCTTTAGTGACAGGGATGACCTGCACTTTTAATTTGTGCCAGGGCCTCATACACCTGGGCTTTAGCATGCAGGGCGGACCTGTGCTTTTAATTGTTGCCAGGGCCTCATACACCTGGGCTTTAGCATGCAGGGCGGACCTGTGCTTTTAATTGTTGCCAGGGCCTCATACACCTGGGCTTTAGTGACAGGGATGACCTGCACTTTTAATTTGTGCCAGGGCCTCATACACCTGGGCTTTAGCATGCAGGGCGGACCTGTGCTTTTAATTGTTGCCAGGGCCTCATACACCTGGGCTTTAGCATGCAGGGCGGACCTGTGCTTTTAATTGTGCCAGGGCCTCATACACCTGGGCTTTAGTGACAGGGATGACCTGCACTTTTAATTTGTGCCAGGGCCTCATACACCTGGGCTTTAGTGACAGGGATGACCTGCACTTTTAATTGTTGCCAGGGCCTCATTCACCTGGGCTTTAGCCTGCAGGGCGGACCTGCATTTTTAATTTCGGACAAGAGGTTTAAAGGAAAAATTCATTAAATAACAGCGTTCGTACATTGAATTGAAATAACAACAAAATGCCTAGGAATAATATTTTCTGAGGTGATATGCATTCCAAGGTCTCTTTAGGCGTCGGCCTCCGTCCTCCTCCAAGTAGTACGACCCGGAACTCAGCTTCTGGACTACTTTGTATGGTCCCTCCCATCGGGGGTCAAGCTTTCTTACCTCCCCTGCTGGGTTGACCTTTTTGAGGACGAGGTCCCCTACCTGAAAATTTCGGGGTACCACCCTTTTGTTGTAGGCCCTGATTATCTTGCTGCGGTAAGCCTCCATCCTTATAGCCGCCCTTTCCTGTTTCTCATAGATCAGATCCAGGTCCAGAGCCCGGCTTCCCTCATTGTCGTCATCATATGCCTGGACCCTGGCAGAGGTCTTTCCAACCTCAGCTGGTAGCACGGCCTCCGTTCCATATACCATGCTGAAAGGCGTTTCTCCAGTTGGGACGCGAGCTGTCGTTCTGTAAGCCCACAACACACTTGGTAACTCGTCCACCCAGTCTTTGCCAACCCCGTACAGTCTGGCCTTCAAAGCTTGCACAATTGATCGGTTGGTGACCTCTGTCTGCCCGTTGCTCTGTGGATAACCTACTGATGTAAAGGCTTGTTCGATCTTCATTTCCTTGCACCAAGCCATTAACCTCTGCCCCTGGAACTGCCTCCCATTGTCTGAGATTAATTTCCTGGGTACTCCAAAGCGGCAAACTATATTCTTCCACAGAAAGTCCAGCACATTCTCCTCGGCGATCTTGGCTAAAGGCTCGGCCTCGACCCATTTCGAGAAATAATCTACAGCCACCAACAGAAATTTCTTTTGCTTCGGGGCCACCGGGAAAGGTCCCACGATATCCAGGCCCCATTTATCGAAAGGACAGGCCGACGTTACCGCTTTCATGAGGTTTGCTGGCCTTGACTGGAACTTACTGTTCCTCTGACAACCCTCACAAGTGACTACAGTCCTGATCGCGTCATTCCTCAGGGTAGGCCAGAAATACCCAGCAAGGAGAGTCTTTCTGGCCAGAGCCAACCCCCGAGATGGTCCCCGCAGCATCCCTCGTGAATTTCTCTGAGCACATATTCTGCTTCTTCCGAGTTGAGACATCGGAGGAGGGGTCCGGCAAATGACCTCTTATATAACACATCCTCTATCAGAACAAAACGGAATGCGTGCCTCTTTAACCGTCGGGCTTGGTTCTTATCAGCGGGTACTTCCAGCTTTTTCAAGTAGTTCAAAATCGGGGCCATCCAACCCAACACCTCGGGGGCCTCGGTGACGGGCCGAGCTGCCGGAATCAACTCTGTCTGAAATATGTACTCCCTCTGCGACAAAGGAACCCAGGATGTTGACCACTTGGAGAGCTCATCGGCCTCCTGATTATCCTCCCTAGGGATCTGCACTATGCTCCATTCCACGAAACTTTCTGACATCTCCTGTATAGCCTTCAAGTATTCTATCATCTTCTCGCTTTTGGCTTCGTAATTCCCTTTCACCTGCTGAGTGGCCAGCTGGGAGTCCGAGTGAAGGATCACTCGGCTGGCACCGACCTCTTTTGCCAACCTCAGCCCGATCAGTATAGCCTCGTACTCTGCTTCATTATTAGAAGCCCGGAAGTCTAATCTGATAATGACCTTCATTTTCTCACCCGCGGGGGATATCAGAACAATCCCCACTCCACTGCCTTCACTGTTAGCTGCTCCATCCACGTACACCTTCCAGGGCTCCTCAGCTTCAACCTCTATCATTTCCGCGATGAAATCTGATAAAGCCTGGGCTTTGATGGATGACCGAGGTTGGTAGGTTACGTCGTACTCGCCGAGCTCGATTGTCCATTTCACCAATCTACCCGATACATCAGGCTGGGTCATTATCCTCCCCATGGGGCTGTTGGTTAGCACTGAGATGGGGTGTGACAAAAAGTAGGGTCTCAGCCTCCTTGCGGTTAGGACCAAAGCTAATGCCAATTTTTCGACCTCTGGGTATCTGAGTTCCGCCCCTTTCAGTGCATGGCTGACATAGTACACCGGCCTCTGGTCCGTACCGTCTTGTTTTATCAGTACCGAGCTAACAGCGCTTTCTGTAGCAGACAAGTAGATCCATAACCTCTCGCCGGGCTCCGGCTTTACCAGGACTGGTAGCTCAGCTAAGTGCTTCTTCAGGTCAGAGAAAGCTTCCTCGCACTCGTCGTCCCAAGCGAACTTTTTCGCCTTTCTTAGCACTCGGAAGAAAGGGTAACTCCTATGAGCTGACCTAGAAATAAAACGAGCTAAGGACGCAATCCTCCCTGTCAGTTTTTGCACCTCTTTTATGCTGCGAGGTGAGGTCATTTCTTGAATTGCTCTAACTTTTTCCGGGTTGACCTCGATTCCCCTCTCTGTTACCATGAAACCCAAGAATTTACCGCTCTTCACACCAAATACGCACTTAGCTGGATTTAATTTCAGACCAAACCTGCTTAGTGTGGCAAAAGTTTCCTCTAAGTCGGGCAGTAGGTCTGCCTGGCCTTTAGATTTTACCAAGATGTCATCCACATAAACCTCAATGTTCCTTCCCGCCTGGTTTTCGAACACTTTGTCCATCAACCTCTGGTATGTGGCCCCGGCGTTCTTGAGGCCAAAGGGCATGACCACATAGCAGAATGTTCCATCCGACGTGATAAAACTGACCTTATCTTGGTCCTCTTTCGCCAAGGGTATTTGGTGATATCCTTGGTACGCGTCCATGAAACTTAACAGCTCATACCCCGAGGTGGAGTCCACCAGCTGATCGATCCGAGGTAGTGGATAACAGTCCTTGGGACAGGCTTTGTTCAAATTACGAAAGTCGATGCACATCCTCCATTTTCCCGCCGACTTGGGAACCAAAACCACGTTTGACAACCAAGTGGGGAATTGTACCTCCCTTATCTGTCCGGCCCTCAGCAAGGTCTTAACCTCGGCTCGGATAATTCTGTCTTTATCTGGTCCAAAATGCCTCTTCTTTTGCCGGGTTACTTTTACTTCTGGATTGACATTTAACCGGTGCTGGGCTACAGAGGGCAACACCCCTGTCAGCTCGGTCGGGGACCAGGCGAATATTCCGGCATGCTTGGACAGGCAATTCGACAAGTCGTGTTTCAGGACGCTGTCTAGGTCAGCCGCTACTCTTGTGGTTTTATCGGGCTGTCCTGGGACTAATATAATTTCCTCTTCTCCGTCCCTCATCGCCTGCACCTCCTGCACCATCTGCACCCCCCTATCCTCCCGTCCTTCATCACCGCCCCTTCGGGATCTTTTCACCTCTAACTTCACAGTTTCCGCGTAGCATTTCTTGGATGAGGGCTGGTCTCCCCTAACTTCCCCCACTCTTTTTCCTACAGGGAACTTGATCTTTTGGTGGAAGGTGGAGGCCACAGCCCTGAATTCGTTCATAGCTGGCCTCCCCAGAATGATGTTGTATGAAGATGAGGCCGCCACAATGGTGAATGTGACCAGCCTGGTTTTCCGATCTTCTTTACCTCCCAGGGAAAGGGGCAGGGAAATCTGACCGAGGGGGTACACGGTGTGCCCAGCGAAGCCAAATAGTGGGGTGTTGATTGGCTCGAGTTGATACCCTCCTAATTCCATCTGCCGAAAAGCTTCATCAAACAACACGTTCACGGAACTACCTGTGTCTACAAACACCCTCCCAACCTCATAATTGGCAACAGTGGCCCGTATGACCAGGGCATCGTTATGGGGTGTGCAAATGTTCTCCAGATCATGCGGCCCAAAACTGACAACCACCTCCTCCTCGGCTCCACAAATCCCTCCTACACTCAGGGTCTCTCTCCTGCTGACAGCCTTCCTAGCCCTGTTGGAATCCCCATCCGTTGTCCCGCCCGAGATCATGTTTATGACTCCCCGCTTTGGGGAGTCAGCGCGGGTAGGGTTGACGTCATTTAAGCTCCTTGGGGGTCCTCGAGCACGTCCTCTACCACGGAACGGAGGACGGAAGTTGGTCCGTCCCCCTCTCCCTCTCGTCCATGACGGTCCTCGACCCCTTCCCCGAGGAAGATTATCCCCTGGTGGGACGGGTCGGGACAACAACTGCTTGAACTGGGAACTGTTCTGTATTGCCTTCTCGAGCTCCTCATCCAAACGATGGCAATCTTGTGTGGTGTGCCCAGTCGCTTGGTGGAAGATGCAGTATTTCTCCGGGGCCTCCTTGCTCGGCTCCACACTAGCTGGTGCCGGCTTTTGCAACACCTGTTTGTCTTCACATATGCGGACGGCCTCCTCCTTGGAGACCTTCAGCGGCGTATAATGGGAAAATCGACCGAGCTGTGCCCCTTCCACTGGCCTCTTCTCGCCCTGGTTGATCCGTTTTTCCCCAGTCCTCCGCACTTCCTTCCTCCTCAGTTGCTGGGCCTCCTCCACGTTGATGTACTTCTCCGCTCGGGTGAGCAGATCATCATAGGTAACAGGAGGCTTCTTTACCAATGATCGGAAGAAGTCTCCTCCTCTCAGGCCTTGGGTGAAGGCGCTGATCAGGATTTCCGCCGGGCAGGCCGGTATTTCGAGTATCACAGTATTGAAGTTTTTGATATACTCCCGCAACGACTCATCCTCGGCCTGCCTCATCTCGAACAAGCTCAGAGAGGTCTTCTTATACCGCTTGCTGCTGGCATACTGATGCAAGAACGCGGAGCTAAATCCGGCGAAGGAAGTAATGGAGCCCGGCTCCAACTGATTGAACCACTTCTGGGCCGACCTCACCAAAGTGGTTAGGAACACCTTGCACTTAAGGCGATCCGAGTAACAATGTAGCATGGCAGCATTTTCGAACCTGCCCAGGTGTTCCTCTGGGTCCGTGCTCCCGTCATATTCCCCCGCATTGGGGGGTCGGAAGTTATTTGGGAGTTCCTCGTTGACTATTTCACCCGAGAAAGGGGTTCCCCTCCTGACAGAGGTACCCCCCATCCCTCTCTTCATCCTCTGGACCTCGTCCTTCAGCTCTTCCACCTGGCCCTCCAGATCCGGAACAGCAGTCACTTTAGGCCGGGAAGTTGCTCCTTGTTCGGGATCCTTCATCTGCTGGGAGCTTTCCCCGTGCACGCCCTCGGACGGACCTTCCTTTTTCCTCATGGTTTGCTCCACCGTAACTGCAATCAGTCTTGTGAGCTGCTCCAGTGTCAAAGCTCCCACTGTCATGTTTACCCCGGGCAGTGGCTGCTCCTCGCCATTGGTGGAGGCGTGGTGCTCTCGATTTTCCTCTGCTTCCGTTCTCCTTGTTCTTACCATCGCATCAACGTCTCTTGCTCAAATTTTCCCACAGACGGCGCCAATTTGTTACCCCTCCTTTTGGTTCGCGTTGGTAACAAATGAATTTATGTATGGGAAAGTATGTGTTGTTTTGCGGAGTCGCAATTGGGGCCGGAATCCGGAGGATCCTCTCGTTTTTCTTCCTGGATCTCCGATGATTGGATCCCTTCTTAGAGGAAGGCTCTCTCCCTTTTATAGGGGGGGGGGATGCCAAGGGTTCTGGTCTGCCGGGGATTCTGGAGACAATATCTGAAACCGAGGGGGGACCACAGATGGGGGACCATCTACATCTGTTGCCTACTTCGTACGATCCTTTTGCTCTGCTGATTCTCTGTGTCCGCGAATATGCTTTTCGTATCTGCAGTGCTTGGCCGCCCTTTGATTGGTTAGCAGGTCCAGCTTTTGCTTTAATAGGTGTCCGATTCCTGCAACCCTAGTCCCGGTACACAGGACCACCCTAGGTGGTCCCAGCTAGCCTATCATGTCCAATGACTGCCCGTCCCGACCTATTGAGGAAACCGCGCCTCAGCCCGGCTGCCTTGCTAAAGATAGGCCGTCCTGCTTTGATGAGGGGCCGCGCCTCAGCTTGGGCGGCATGCTCCCTGGCGGACCTCCCCGGCCTCTTGGTGTACTTCCTCGCCACCCCGGCTCGGAAACGATAGTGGCTGCTGGACAGAGGTGATCGCGCCGCAATAAGCTTGGTAGGGCCGGGTCGGGCGGAGAGCTCGACAAGGATAACCCGGGATGGGCAGTGAACTTTCTTTGTTGACTAAATGGGCCCCCCACTGATGGCCCAAATAAAGTTCGGACCCTCAAGACCTACTGGGCCTCCAGAACCAGGGATATCACCTACAAAAAGTGATGGTTTTGTATTTTTGAAACGACTAAACTCGACAGAGAATTTTCAACAAAATAATTAGTTGACTACTTAGTTACATGGTACTTTTGCCAATGAGCTTGTGTGCCCATTCCGGCAATTTGTCAAACAGATAACGGGCTTCTAGCAGCCATACAAGTTAAACGGACCCTATTCTCGTGCAAATCTCTGTATACAAAAGTAGACAGAAGAAATGGAGGAACATACTCTGGTTTTTTTAAAAAAAAAATTTTTAACAATGTATCCAGGAAATGGAGGAACATACTCTTTTTTTTTTTTTTGCTTTTTTTTTTTAACAATGTATCCAGGCTTGCTCCTGACTAATCCTTGGGTGACGACACCGGCGCCTCAGGACTGTCACTAGGTAAATCGAGGGATGTGCATGGATGGCAGGTTTCTGATGGAGCGGACCAACAGGACCCAAACCCAGGACAAAACCCCCACAATATTTCAGTGGAGAATTTGTCACACACGAAATTCGAATCTGCGACGTCGGAGTAATCTCCTCATATCACCTCAGTCATTACCAATTTGTCTATGCCCCTGGGGGCGATCGAGTAACATACTTAGTTGTGTACAAGAGTGCCGCCACCGCATTAGCCATCCATGAAGCGGAGATGGAAAAGAGAAACGATGAATTATTCTCAAGCAATGCATCGGCCCTCATCCACGGTGATGAATCTAACAAATCACAGAATAAATTGGTCCTATCGCATTCAATGATTTCAAACATACTGAATCTTATCCATACAGTTTTAAAGCTTTACGGGCTGAAATATCGGCTAAATTATCAAAATAATATAAAAAATTTAAAAAATTATAACATATCATATTATCATACTACAAAAAAGGGATAATACATGATGATACCCCCTAAATATGGATACACAACCTGTTGAGCCGACTTGATCAGCCTTGCATTACTTGACCTTCCTCAAAAGACCTCGCCTCTTGTTTCGTGCTCTTTGTTATGGCCGACATGTTTGGCCGACGTGTTTCACCTCACCTGTTGGCTCTTCGTCAAATGGTCTGGCGACCACTTTTGGGACCCGAGCTCTTCTCATTCCCGGCTTGACACGTGTGCACAAGAAGGAAACTGAATCCCCTAAATTAGGTAAGTCCTAGATCTGCGGAGCAATATCAGGGATTTGATTGTATTCACAAGATCTTAACATATCTTGGTAAGATTTGGATAAACATGGAAGGAGTCCTTGCTGCATGGTAACTATTGGGTCTCCGCCTATAAATACCAGGTTTGGGGTATCAACTAAATAAATCAATAATTTTCTTTCACTTACTTTACAAGTGTATACTTTCTCAGATCCTCTCGCCTGACTTGAGCGTCAGAGAGGACCTGCCGGAAAAACTTTCGGCCCCTTTCTTACGTTTGTTCAGTGATTTCAGGATAGGATCCTAAGTGATATTGAAGTCACTGTTTGTATCAAAGAAACATGGAGGTATTGTTCACCTCATACTGATATCAGAAGGTAATCACTCTTTTTAGTGATATCAATTGGCGCCGTCTGTGGGAATCATCTGAGTTTAAGGCATAGATATGGCTGGAAGACGGGGACGTGGACGAGGAGTAAGGAGAAACGTTGGGGAGAGGAATTCCTGAGAATGAAAATCCTAATACCCCTCCGCAGCATGATCAACCACCCCTCGTACCAGAAGCGTGGAAGATTTGACTATGGATCAACTGGCACAGTTCATCAAGCGAACCATGCAGAATACTTTCTTCCAACACCCGGCTCCACCACCTCCGGAACCTAACCAGGTACCACCACCTCCGGAACTTAACCAGGTACCACCACCTCCGGAGCATAACCAGGTACCACCACTTCCTGTTCAACCAGAGCAGGTTCCTGAACCTATGGGAAGTGGTGCAAACACACAGGTGGAGCCTCCATTATTAGATCCGATGGAAGCTGTGTGGGTAGAAATAAGGTGTTTAGGTCAACACCTAGGGGGCCGACCTCAAATGGTTAGGAGAGAAAGCCCTTTCTCACAAGCCATCCTAGGAGAGGAGCTCCCACCAAATTTCAGACAACCTGCAGGTGGAGAATATGATGGAAGTATAGACCCAAAGGAACACCTCGGAAGATTTGAGAATGCTGCCTTGTTATATAGGTATTTTGATGCGATCAAATGCCGTGTTTTCCTTATCACTCTGGTAAGATCGGCACAACAGTGGTTTAACACGATTCGTTCCTTTGAGGAATTTAGTTCTGCCTTTCTGAACCAGATTGCTAGTAGCAAGAGGTATCAGAAAACTTCTCTGAGTTTGTTCACTGCTAAACAAAATGAACAAGAGTCCTTGAGAGAATTCGTACAACGCTTCAATGGGGTGGCCTTAGAGGTCCCCTCGGCAACGGTGGATGTCCTCATTAATGCCTTCACACAAGGACTTAAGGCTGGGGAATTTTTCAAATCACTTGTAAAGAAGCCTCCGCGCAGTTATGATGAGCTTCTTGGCCGAGCTGAAAAGTATATAAACCTAAAAGATGCTCAAAAACAGAAAAGGGCTGATTTAAGGCCATCAAAAAGGAAAGAGAAAGAGGTAAGCAAGAAGAGATCTCCTGATAGGTTCGACGAGATCAGTCGACCCAAAAGTCAATTTACTTCCCGCACACCTCTAACTATGAGTCTGGAAAGAGCTATGGAAGTCTGTGATGATAGAAGGAAATTGGAAAGGCCAAGGAAATCTAAGAAGGGTCCTCGTTTGCCTCCATCCGATAAATATCGTGGATTCCATAGAGAATATGGCCACATATCTAATGAATGTCAGAAGCTTGAAGATGAGGTAGAACGAATCATTAGAAGAGATTCTCAAATAAAAACTCTTCTAACAAAGATGCGAGAACCTTATAGGAATACTGACAGAGGTCGATACAAAGATAGTAGGAGAGAGAGAGCGGCATGGAATGGCCAAGCTAGATCCCATGCGTGGGATGTTCCTCCTAGAGAAACAGATAATCCAAGAAGGAGGGTTGAACAGGTGGAGAATAACCCTACCCGGGGAACTATCAATATAATCTCAGGGGGACCAACTGATGGGGACTCAGGTAGAGCTCGGAAAAGTCATGGCAAAAGGTTGGAAAGTTTTGAAGTTTCACAAGAGATGAGTCAAATAGATGAGCCTATCATAAGCTTTGGCCCTGATGATCTGAAAGGAGTTGTGATGTGACTAGAAATAGACACATCTTTAGTGCTTAATTGTCTACGATTTGGTAGGTTTTGATGGATAAATTGATACGTATGCTACCTAATCGTATATTTGTGTAATTATAGGTACAATCGAAGAAAACGAGCTAAAAATGATGTGTAAAGACCAAGAAGAGACATGGACATGACAACGACTCAAAGTTGATCAAGAAAAGGGCAAAAACGTAATTTTGGAGATGGCAATCGATCGCCCGGAAGAGGAAATCGATCGCCTATGGACAGAAACATTTTCATCAAATTTGAAGAGTCAGCGATCGATCGCGAAGAAGTGGCGATCGATCGCCAAAGTCTACTGGAGCTCGGCGATCGATCGCCACTTTATAGCGATCGATCGCCTCAAGGGTTTTTCCGAAAAAAAATAATGCAGCGATCGATCGCCACATTCAAGGTGATCGATCGCCGAAGAGTCCGAAAATTAGGAAATTAGGTCTTTTACCATGTTTAAAAGATTGTATCCCATATTTATCACTTCCATACCCTAAAACTCGAAGACAAGCCTCATTAGCAGCAGTTTTTGATAGTTTTTCATACTTTTAGAATTTTTGGAGATTTTAGATTAATTTTCTTTCAAGTTTTCTTCAAGAACAACGAAGAACGGAACCGGAATCGACAAGCCGGAATCGTGATTTGTATTAGTAATTTCTTTCCCTTTATTTATTTAATGTTTTCCATTGAATTTTTATTGTTTTTAGATTTAATTATGCTAGGCTAAAACTCTTCGATTCTTGGTTGAAGGGACACCTACTTTTGGATTCAAATCTTTAATGAGAATTTGGTTTGATTGTTGAATTAGATTTCAATTTCAATTTGTTTCTCAGTTTTCGAATTCCATGATTGTTGTGTTTGTGTATTAGACCGATCACCTAATATTCAATTGCATAATCAATAGTTTGTTAAGAAACAACTAAGATCAATAATTAACCGGCTGTAGGTGTTGTTGAATTCTTAGGAGAAACGGTTGAGTAATCAATTTTAACGGCTGTAGTTTTCATTGATTAGATTATCGAACTCATTAGTTTTGAAAACTATCTTTGATTTAATCATTAACGGCTGTAGTGGTGATTAGAGATTTGGTAAGGGTTGAATTGAATGCTGTTTTCTCTTTGACTACGAATAAGATGAGTAGGAATTGAATTTCCAATCGATAGATAATTGAAAGAATTCGAATGTTTTGATTTGATGACTAAAAGATAATTTTCCAAAAGTACGGTTACCTGGAAACCAAGAATCGCTTCGCTCTCATAAGTTTAAATCATCTTAGTTAATTTCGTTAATTAGTTTAATTATAGAATTTGCTTAGTAGTAATAATTCATCCTAAAACCCCCTTTTGTTACTATTCGTTTTTGGCACGAAATAAATTTACCTTCCCTGTGAGATCGATCCCTACTTCCACTACTACATATTTTTGTCATTAACTGAAGAAGGGTTAATGTGGGCGTACACGATAAACGCTACCAAATTTTGGCGCCGTTGCCGGGGAAGGCAACATTTATTTTGTGTCGATTTTTTTTTTTTTTTTTTTTTATCCCGCATTACTACTTTGGTTTGTTAATGAGTACAGGTGGATCGTTCAATCACGAAGATAACTTTCACTACGATCCTGAGATTGAGAGGACGCTACATCAGAGGAGACGAGACGCACGAAGAATTTTAGAACAAGAAGAGGAGGAAAGGAACAACATGGCTGCAAATCAAAGCTTGAGGCAGTTGGCGAATCCTAACTTGGATCAACAACCGCTCTGCATCAGTTTCCCTGCTCTGGTCAATAACGTAAACTTCGAACTTAAATCTGGTTTAATTCACTTATTGCCATCTTTTCATGGTCTTGCAGGTGAAAACCCGCATAAGCATTTGATGGAGTTCCACGTGGTGTGCACTACCATGAAGCCGACCGGAATCACTGAGGATCAAATAAAGCTAAGAGCATTCCCGTTTTCTCTAAAGGACGCTGCAAAAGACTGGCTCTTCTACTTACCATCCGGATCGATCACCACGTGGACTGACTTACAAAGAGTATTCCTAGAAAAGTACTTCTCAGCTTCAAGGGCAACGAATTTGAGGAAAGAGATATATGGTGTGAAGCAGCTCTACGAGGAATCACTACACGAGTACTGGGAGAGATTCAAGAAGTTGTGCGCAAGTTGTCCACAACACCAGATAAGTGAACACCTTCTCATCCAATACTTTTATGAAGGTTTACTTTCTTCTGACAGGAACTTAGTGGATGCGGCAAGCGGAGGAGCATTTATAGATAAAACAGCGGAGGAAGCTAGAAGGTTGATAGCTAACATGGCGGCCAACTCCCAACAATTCGGATCTGTGCGCCATGGACAACCGCAAAGAAAAGAGGTAAACGTATCAAACTTAGAACAACAACTGATAGACCTCACTTTTCTTGTGCGTGGTATGGCAGGTGGAAATGTATGAAAGACAAAGCCGTGTGGAATCTGTCTGGCTGCGAACCATTCCACAGACGCATGCCCCTCACTACAAGAGACAACCACGGAGAACGTAAATGCTGCAGGAGGATTCCCAGGCCCCCCACAAAGGAATTATGACCATCCACCAAACAACTACAATCAAGGGTGGAGAGATCATCCGAACCAAAGCTATGGTAACCAACAGATGAACCAACCTCCACCTTACAGACCGCCATATCAGAGACCTCCACCACCGCCAGTGCACCCTCCTTCTGACAGGTTAGAACATAGCATTAAAATTATTGCTGAAAAAAGCTTACAATTTCAACAGGAGACGAGGGCAAGCATCCAGAGCCTGACCACTCAAATGGGACAATTGGCAACTTCAATCAGCAAGATCGAAGCGAGGATTTCAAATGGACTGCCGTCACAACCAGAGATGAACCCCCGGGAAAATGTGAGTGCTATCACAGTGAATGTGAATGAAGATGCAGCTGAAGAAAAGGTGGTACTGACGCCACCCCAAAAAGAAGAGATCACGGAGACAGAGACAGATGTTGAAGAGCCAATGCAAGGGGAGGAACCACGAGGTGAGTTCCCTAAACTTTCTGAATATAAATTACCACCCCCTTTCCCCCAAGCATTGAAGGACAATAGGAAAGGTGCCAGACTCAAAGGGCTCTACAAGATGAGTACACGCTGCAAAGAGCAAGCCCCATTGCAGGAGACCGTGAAAGAGGATCAAAGCAAGGAACACAAAGGGCATCCCAAGGTCGAGCTCAATGACAATGTTTCGGCGGACAACCAAAGAAGCATCCCCATTAAATGCAAGGACCCAGGTATGTTCTTTATCCCATGTGAGATTAGGTCTATGAGGATTGAGAAGGCTATGCTCGATTTAGGATCGTCCATAAATGTCATGCCTTACTCAATGTACTCTCAACTGAAAATGGGACCTTTAAAAAGAAATAGCGCAGTTATTCACTTAGCTGATAAATCCACGGTCAAACCTAAGGGGATAGTAGAGGACGTAGTTGTGCATGTAAAGAACTTGGTCTTAACAGCCGATTTCTATGTCTTAGACATGAGAAATGGTGATCCTTCTAGTCTAATTATTTTAGGAAGACCATTCTTGAAATCATCAAACTCAATAATCAATATGAATAGCGGTTTGATAACCATGGAGTCTAATGGTGAAATTGAAAAATTCAACATGTATGAACCCATTAAACCTCTTGAGCATTCTAGTTACGCTATTGATGTACATGATGACTATGATTCTGATTTTGATAATGATGAGTTGTGGGATATGGGAAAGGCCTGATGGCCTTGACAAGAAGAGAGGTATGGATCCTCCTCCTGTGCATTCTGTTCATACTATTGCCGCTTTATCTACTCATGATACTGCTGACCCTGTTATTTCTCAATTTCAGGATCGTACCATTGGAAAGAAGCACCATCCGGATCGACCAAAGCAAGCAACAAATGCTCGTCGGGCCACCGACGTTAAACAGAGGCGCTGCTTGGGAGGCAACCCAAGGGGAGTTAGTTTCCCTTTTACCCTTTTATTTTTATTGCTTGTTAGTTGAACTTTTCTCTTCTCTTGTCTTTTTGCCTTACATTGGGGACAATGTAAGATTTAAGTATGGGGGAGGGATTAATAGTGTGTTATTGTTTTTCCTTATTGCAAAAATACAAAAAAAATCGAAAAATTTGAAAATTTTGAGCTCATAGCTAGTAATGAACACATGCTTAGAATCACTAGCCCATGATGAAACCTAATTGATATCATGCATGCTTTTGAACATATGTGAATTGTTAACTTTGGAACACTTTGAACTTTAATGCAAAGTGTACTTTAACTTAGTAAGTTGAATATTTTGAGCACATTATTGTCATGACTTGTGAAGGTGCATAACTTAGTGAAGATTGTGTGAACTTTGTAATAGTCTTAAGAAGTCTCTAATACATGCTAGAACTTAACTACATGCTCTTTGAGGCGTATTTCTAGACTACTTGCAAACATGAAAGTGATATAGGCAATCTTTGATGCGTTTGAGCCTTTCAAGCCTACCATGTAAACAAAATCATTCTCTAGTACCTATTTTGAGCCTTAAATGTAAAAGAATGGTAGTATGCTAAGCATACTAAAGACCCCCATTCAACATTTCTGGACTAGCTTATCATCCTACCCTTTAAGCCTAAATGTGATTTTAATCCATACCTTTTAAGGGAGTATGATGTATTTCATTCAAATGCACTTGGGAATCATTGAAGTATATTTGTGAGCTTAATTGTCAAAAGAATGGAATGCATGAAAGAAAAAGGGATGCCTTGAAAAAAATAGATAAAAATATGACTCCAAGGGGAGCCAAGGCACAAAAGAAGAAAAGTGTTGAAATAAACCTTGTGAAAAAGAACAAAGTTGAAAAATTCATACAAGAAGAGAAGCTTTTAGTATGCATTTCATCATACTCTCTTGTTTGAATATCCTTACCCTTTCTTTCATAAGCCAATACCTAGGCCAAGCTACAAGCTAATAAAGACCTACTTGATTTGTGTTTGCAAAGTAGCTAAGATAGTGGAGAAGAGTGTGCAAGTGAGCTTATACTTGTGTTAGTGTATGACTTGAACTATTATGGCTTTGCATATTTTGGATCTATAATTTGTACACAACACTTGTTTATGACCACACACACAAGTTCACTACTTCGTTGGGTACGAAATGTTTAGGGATTGAACTTGTTCCACTGTTAACTTCTCACCGCCGTTCATTATTATGCATGTTAAAATTGTTGAGGCATTAAAGTGAGGACAAGTTGCTTTGTTATGAATCTATGAGCCAAACAAAAATATTGTAGTTTTATTTGTTTACTCGAGGTCGAGTAAAGAGTAAGTATGGGGGAGTTTGATGTGACTAGAAATAGACACATCTTTAGTGCTTAATTGTCTACGATTTGGTAGGTTTTGATGGATAAATTGATACGTATGCTACCTAATCGTATATTTGTGTAATTATAGGTACAATCGAAGAAAACGAGCTACAAATGATGTGTAAAGACCAAGAAGAGACATGGACATGACAAGGACTCAAAGTTGATCAAGAAAATGGCAAAAACGTAATTTTGGAGATGGCAATCGATCGCCCGGAAGAGGAAATCGATCGCCTATGGACAGAAACATTTTCATCAAATTTGAAGAGTCAGCGATCGATCGCGAAGAAGTGGCGATCGATCGACAAAGTCTACTGGAGCTCGGCGATCGATCGCCACTTTATAGCGATCGATCGCCTCAAGGGTTTTTCCGAAAAAAAATAATGCAGCGATCGATCGCCACATTCAAGGCGATCGATCGCCGAAGAGTCCGAAAATTAGGAAATTAGGTCTTTTACCATGTTTAAAAGATTGTATCCCATATTTATCACTTCCATACCCTAAAACTCGAAGACAAGCCTCATTAGCATCAGTTTTTGATAGTTTTTCAAACTTTTAGAATTTTTGGAGATTTTAGATTAATTTTCTTTCAAGTTTTCTTCAAGAACAACGAAGAACGGAACCGGAATCGACATGCCGGAATCGTGATTTATATTAGTAATTTCTTTTCCTTTATTTATTTAATGTTTTCCATTGAATTTTTATTGTTTTTAGATTTAATTATGCTAGGCTAAAACTCTTTGATTCTTGGTTGAAGGGACACCTACTTTTGGATTCAAATCTTTTATGAGAATTTGGTTTGATTGTTGAATTAGATTTCAATTTCAATTTGTTTCTCAGTTTTCGAATTCCATGATTGTTGTGTTTGTGTATTAGACCGATCACCTAATATTCAATTGCATAATCAATAGTTTGTTAAGAAACAACTAAGATCAATAATTAACCGGCTGTAGGTGTTGTTGAATTCTTAGGAGAAACGGTTGAGTAATCAATTTTAACGGCTGTAGTTTTCATTGATTAGATTTATCGAACTCATTAGTTTTGAAAACTATCATTTATTTAATCATTAACGGCTGTAGTGGTGATTAGAGATTTGGTAAGGATTGAATTGAATGTTGTTTTCTCTTTGACTACGAATAAGATGAGTAGGAATTGAATTTCCAATCGATAGATAATTGAAAGAATTCGAATGTTTTGATTTGATGACTAAAAGATAATTTTCCAAAAGTACGGTTACCTGGAAACCAAGAATCGCTTCGCTCTCATAAGTTTAAATCAGCTTAGTTAATTTTGTTAATTAGTTTAATTATAGAATTTGCTTAGTAGTAATAATTCATCCTAAAACCCCCTTTTGTTACTATTCATTTTTGGCACGAATAAATTTACCTTCTCTGTGAGATCGATCCCTACTTCCACTACTACATATTTTTGTCATTAACTGAAGAAGGGTTAATTTGGGCGTACACGATAAACGCTACCAAGTTGCAACACCACAAAATGATGCTCTAGTGGTCACCGTAACCATTGCGAACTATGATGTAGCAAGGATCTTTGTTGATACGGGGAGTTCAGTTAATGTTTTGTTCAAAGACACTTTAGAAAAGATGCAGAGAGAATGGTCAAAGTTTGAACTATTACAACTCCTTTGTATGGGTTCACGGGGCATGCAATTCAGCCTCTTGGACAGATCACCATGCCCTTATCTCTTGGTCATGGGATGTCACGAATAACCAAAATGATTAATTTTACAGTGGTGGAGGCTCCTTCCTCATAAAATGCAATCCTTGGCCGACCTGCTATGAAGGACTTTAAAGCAGTGGCCTCTACATACCATCAAAAACTCAAATTCCCGATAGGTAGAGAGGTCGGAGCTCTGTGTGGTGATCAGAAAACAGCCCACCGATGTTACGTTGATGAGGTAAAGAAGAAATGAAACGACCCCGTAGAGAGGTCGGTTGTATTGAAAGAGCTGGGCGTAAAACCCCTACTGACGAGGGTATCCCAAATAGCTTGGAGGAAGAGCCCGAAATAGTTACACTCGGCATGTCAGATAAGAAAGTAAAGGTAGCCAAAGACTTACAAGCAAATATAAGAGCAGATCTCATATCGTGTCTCATCAGGAATGAAGATATATTTGCCTGGAGGGCTCAGGACTTAAGGGGAATCAGCCCCGACATCCTAAAACATCGTGTAAATATACTTTCAGGAGCCCAACCTATCAAGCAAAAGAAAAGGCACTTCGGACCTGAAAAGGATAAAGTAATAAGAGAACAAGTGCACGAACTCCTTCAGGCAGGTCACATTCGAGAAGTACAATTCCCAACATGGCTCTCAAATGTAGTTCTTGTACCCAAGAGCTCGGGGAAATGGAGGATGTGCATAGACTTCCGAGATCTTAATAAGGCATGCCCAAAAGATTGTTACACACTACCAATGATTGATCAGTTGGTCGACTCCGCTGCAGTACATCGGTACTTGTGTTTAATGGACGCTTATCAGGGATATCATCAAATCCCTTTGGCCGAGGAAGATCAAGATAAGGTGAGTTTCGTCACCTCAGATGGGACCTTCTGTTATGTTGTTATGCCATTCGGACTTAAAAATGCCGGGGCTACTTATCAACGATTAATGGATAAGGTGTTCTCAGAACAGTTAGGCCGAAATGTGAAAGTATATGTGGACGACATTCTGGTGAAATCTAAAAGGGGCACCGATCTGATAACTGATCTATCAGAGACTTTCTCCACTCTCAGGTCCTATGGGTTAAAGTTAAATCCCCAGAAATGCGTGTTTGGGGTAAAAAGCGGAAAATTTCTGGGCTACATGGTTACAGAGAGGGGTATTGAAGCTAATCCAAAGAAAGTCAAAGCTATCTGTGAGATGACTCCTCCGAAGAATCTTCAAGAGGTACAACGCCTCACTGGAAAGATCGTCGCTTTGTCACGATTTATCTCCAGATCAGCCATTAGAAGTCCTCCCTTTTTTAAGATACTCCGAAAAGCTGATAAGTTTGAATGGAATGAGAAATGTGAGGAAGCATTCGAAGGGTTAAAAAAATACTTGGCTGAACTCCCTATACTGGCAAAGCCTATACTCGCTGAAAGGTTATTTATCTACTTATCATCAACTGAGGAAGCAATCAGTTCAGTTCTAGTAAAGAAGGTGGAAACAGATCAGCTACCTATCTATTATTTGTCTCATGCTTTAAAACGTGCTGAGTTGAGATACTCATAAATTGAAAAGTTGGCCCTAATGATGATTACGACAGTTAGGCGACTCAGGCCTTATTTCCTGTCACATCCTATAACGTTGTTAACAAATAGCTCTCTGGGAAAAATACTCAGTCGTGTAGATATCTCTGGACGGCTGGTCAAATGGACAACTGAGCTAGTAGAGTATGACATACAGTACGAGCCACGCACGGCTATCAAATCTCAAGCTTTAGCAGATTTCATTGTGGAAGATATGCATCCTGAAAGAGAGGAGTTATGGAAAGCATTTGTTGATGGAGCATCTTGTAATGAAGGAAGTGTAATTGGGATCGTGCTAATATCTCCTAGTGGAGATGAGGTCCAGCTGGCGGTGCGATTAGACTTCCGGGCTTCAAACAACGAAGCATAATATGAGGCAGTATTAACCGGATTGAGGGCTGCTCAGAACGTTGGAGCTAAGCGCATATGTATCATCTCTGATTCTAAACTAGTAGATCAACAGATGAATGGGGTCTATGAGGTGAAAATGAGAAGTTAATTCGATATGCAAGCACGATAGAAAAAATTAAAGAGGGATTTCTAGAGATAATGTTCAAACAGATCCCAAGAGAAGAGAATAGAAAGGCTGACAGCTTGGCAAGAATGGCTAGTACTCTTCGCACTTGGCAAAATAGAGAGGTAGTGTTTCAAGTTGAATTAACCCCAAGTCAGGAAGATCCATCTGAATCTCATGAAGAAAATGATTGGAGAATAGATCTCTTAGACTATCTTATCAATACTAAGCTCCCGAATGATCCCAAGAAAGCCTAGGCAGAGGAGTCAGAGGTTCATACTCATTGAAAGGAGTCTTGTACAAAAGGTCTTTTGCTCGACCACTGCTGCGTTGTTTGGATCCGAAAGAATCAGATTATGTGTTCAGAGAAATCCATGAGGGGTGCTGTGGGAATCATTTAGGAGCACATTTCCTTGCAAAGAAGGTGCTTCTCGCTGGATACTTTTGGCCTACAATTTAGAAGGACTCTACAACTATGGTTGTATCTTGTGATAGTTGTCAGAGACACTCTAGACTTTAGCATCAACCAGCCATGATGATGAAAGCGGTTGTGGCAGCATGCCGTTTGATCAGTGGGGCATTGATATAGTAGGTCCTTTTCCAACAGGAAGAGGCCAAAAAAGATTCTTAATCGTGGCTGTTGATTATTTTTCAAAATGGGTGGAAGCTGAGCCCTTAGCCAGAATCACTGAAAAAGAAGTCTTCAACTTCATCTGGAAAACATTGCCTGCCGATATGGAGTCCTGAGGAAGATAATCTCTGATAATGGAAGACAATTCCAGGAAGCTCTACTTCGGGCATGGTGTGAAGAATTAAAAATCCATCAGGCCTTTACTTCCGTTGTTCGTCCTCAAAGCAATGGTCAGGTAGAGGTCACCAACAGGTCTCTAGTACAAAACATTAAAGCTGGGGTGGGGGAGCAAAAGGGAATTGGGTGGAGGAGCTACCCAATGTCCTGTGGTCCAATCGAACTACACCAAAGACAGGAACATGTGAAACACCATTTAGTATGGTCTATGGAAATGAGGCAGTACTCCCAGCTGAAATTGGAGCAGAGTCATCAAGAATACATTTCTACGACGAGCAAAACAATGAGAGAAGAGCTGCTGATATTGATTTAATAGAGGAAAGAAGGGAAGCTGCTGCCATCAGGATGGAAGCCTATCGTAGTCATATTGCACGGAGATACAACCGGCGAGTTGTTCAGAAGACTTTCCAAGTCGGAGACCTAGTGCTGAGAAAGGTGCAAGAAGCGCAAGTGGTCAAACTAGATCCGAAATGGGAAGGACCGTATAAAATTATGGAAAAACTAAGCTCAGGAGCTTATTACCTAGAAGGCCTTGATGGGAAGACATTAAAGAGACCTTGGAACGCATACCACCTTCGCAAATATTATTCTTAATACATGTCTTTTAAATTTCCTTTGTTGCATGGATTATATTTTGGATAATTAACTCTTTCATTATTTTAATAAAAGTTTGAGATTTTTTACAATTCATGATCTACATCACAAGGGTTTTCACCCGACCTCAGGAGCACGTTTACGACGAGCTCACCTCAGCCCTGATTACGCCAGGCCCAAGGGTTTTCACCTGTAAGGCCCTCGTACCGTATTATCGAAAATCAGGTTGAGCTTCTCAACAATTATGTGATTCATCCTATGTCAATCATATGGTTGAGAATAAACATGAGGAATATTAGCTTTGCTAATAACTTGATATCATATTTAACAGTTTATAAATGTGATGTCCCGATATTTGATAATGAGAATTAAGTACAATTTGTACATTATTTTGTTAATTAGTTAGAAATTAATTAACGAGAATATAATCTAATTAATGAGAGTGGAAATTGATCTTGTATATGTCAATTGACAGTCGGGTCAGAACATGATGAATGAAAAATATATTTTTGGAATATTCGGATTAACACCGAAAATTTATTAAAATAATTTAATAAATATAAAATTTGTATTAAATTGAAAGATTTAATTTTTGTGATTCAAATAAGGACACAAAGTTATGTGTGGACTGTACATGTGATGTACAAGCACCAATACACCGGTGACATCCCGATGTTCATAATTGGTCGGGAATTAATATATATTGGTGTTGGACGTAAACACATAGCAAAAACGTGCAAAAACACACACACACACATCGCGGACACACAGTAAAACGTGCGAAAACACGCACAACCTCGCGATTCACCGACCACCTTGTATTTATCCGCTCCGTTCGCCGCCGTCCGACCACCTCTAGACAAGACCGATATACCACCGTGTTCGCAACTCTCAGACGAATCTTTACATACCAAATAATCGAGTTTTGGTGTTGGAAAAGTGGTTCGATTTTGATCTGGAACGATGAAACTCGTGCAGACTAGGGTTTGAGCGATTTTGATTCGATTTCTTCGATTCAACAACGAATTGGACGAATCCAATGCACCGAATATCTTCCTTGCACCTGGACGAAACTTTCTACACCGGTCACCGCCTCTACCGCCGCCGGAGCTCGCCGGAATCGGCTGATATGCGTGCGTGTACTGTGTGCGAAAATTGGGTAAAACTCGATGCTCGATTTTTCGACTTTGCTTCGATTATTACCAGTTAATTTGGACTATAATTGTTGAATAATAATTTGAATTGGTGAAAAATAATTTAGCAAATTAAATTATGATGTAATCGCATCAATTTAATTATCCTAAATTGGTTAAGCTGTGACTAAAATTGATAACCCATTTTTAATGATTGGTTTATTAAATTGTGAATTTCTATTGATATACAGTGACTACTTCGACCCTACAAGCTCAAGTACCCTTGTAGATCGAGAAAGAAAGGTATGTTGCGATCGGGTAACATACGACAGGTATCTGTATCATTTGATATATGATTTGTTGACTTCTGTGAATTACGTGAGATTATGTGGCTACGTGATTTTATTTAAATTATGTGGCATTCATAGCATGCATGATTGGAACATCGGTGTATGAAAATAAATATTTTGTTAACACACATCATTTTTATACATACATCGATGCATGACATACACGTTGAGCTATATCCTTGAATACCCAGATATTTCTTGGATTCTGATATCAATAATTGGGGATTGGTACTGCGATACTATGTTGGCATTACATGGCCCGATATGCATAGGGAATCGTGGTCCCCTTTGATTGATATGATTTGTTGAGACGGGGATTGGTGGCACCTTGCTGATGTCATCCGTCTGGATATCCCTATATGATTATGTGATGTCAGGACCTGGGGTTGGTGGCGCTTTGCCGACATCCATCCGTCTGGATACCCTATAGGCTTGACAGGCTCGAGCTATTCTGATATGGTTGGACTTTCGTTTATTGATTCAGATATACCCAGTGGATGGGTGTACGATATGATACCGACATGACATGACATGGCATGCATCGCATTGCATTGCATTGCATCATATATCACATTTTATAGATACATGACGTATATTCCATGATAGTTCCATATTGGGCTTTTGCTCACCCCCAAGGGGGGCTGTTGTTGTCTTTGTGTGTGGACAATGGCAGGTTATACAGGTGGCTAGGACCCAGAGAGGGCATGTCTGGTGGAAGCCACACTTGAGAGGTTTATTCTTTTGTTTATCCCAGTATTATATGTATATGTTACCAGGGGTTTATCCCTGTGGTGTGTGAGGAGTTTATGTATTTTAATTTATTTCACCCACTGTGGATATCTGTTTAGTAGTTTGAATGGTGTATGCTGGATATGAACTGATGATATACATATTTTCAGTATATGTCTATTGGTATGGGTGGTATGTTCCTCGTGTAATGAGGTCATGCCAAAATTTTTAGGGCCACATTTTAATAAATGTTAAACAAATCTTCCGCTGTTTACGCTATAATTATCATTGTGTGATAATTAATCACATGATTAGGATTGGGCCCTCACAGTATGGTATCAGAGCATAACTGGGAATGCTCAATTTTGAGTCTTGTGTACACTTGAATAGGCACAAATAAATGTGTGCGCTTGTGTTTGAATTATTTGACTTATTTGCTTTTACTTGGCTTGGCTTGCCTTGGTATGATGTTACATGAGATTGATATGTGAATATGTTGATTTCGTGTAGTAGTGATATCGCTCACGATATTAATACTATACGATTGTGAATAAACTGTTATATGTGGCAGCATGAGGTAGGGAAAGAGTGTACTCCGAGACCTACTATTAATGAACTGCTGAATTATTTTTGATTTTGTTTGACTAAATTAATGTATAGTATGGGTATCGCTTATGGTATTCATTCTATATAACTTGGATGTAAATGGATGTGGTTAGAGCAATGTAATTGCTCCTAAACCTATTGGAAGTAACAATCTCGAACGAGAGATTTGTTGTGATGTAATGTCCTTGGATTTGATAGAGTCGCCTAAATTTTCAGCACTGAGAATGGTGGAAAGTGTGAGATATTGGTTTGATAAGATGATGACAGATGGGGTTTAACATTGTTATAAATAGTAAAGTGATGAACACACATCGTATAAAACATCGTTATATGTTTTGAAGTTACGACTATGGGAGATATAGATTTTGAACTTTTGGAAATAGTATTGGGGATTTTATCCTTCGAATAATTTTTCATGTATTTTGTTGTATTTGAAATGAAATTGAATATTGAATTGCAACAAGTTATCTGTTGCAAAATGTGCATTGATTGTTTTGTCTTAATTTGTCTCCTATACGTGATAAGTTTAGAGCTGGGTATGCAAAAGTCAGCTTACCTATCAGCTACGGAGATATCATAAGGAGATTAACATGGCAAAAATTGGTCTTGGTACTTTATATTTAAGTGGGGGAGGTTATTTTCTCTGATCAAATGATATCTGGTTGAGTACTACTTGTTTTTAAGGAAAGTCTATTCCTTATCCGTATGAGATGTTATTGTTGTTTGGATAATAATATGATTATCCGGTGAATGATCGAAACTACTTATGATCACTTTCATGATGTAGTTTGATTTCTTCGCTTAATATATGTGTGGAATTTTATAGCCTGGTTGTCCAAGCTGAAATTCCTTTATGTTTGTGCGATTTCATAATTCGATTACTAAAAGGTAAATTATGAGTAATTGGTTGTAATACAGATGCAGCACAGATGTGTGACACGTACTTATTACAGAACGAATGTATATCTGTACCGACTTGATCTGGACTCTGGGCAAAGAATTAAATCAATGGTAACATAGTTGATTAAATTTTTGTTGTCATAGACATGCCCGGATGTGGCATGGATCCAATATTTTAGCCAATTTTATTATTTCATACTCGGAACTGACATGACCTATGCACGTATGTGTATGGATCTCGTGTTCAAGGAATGCTGATTTTCTTTGTTATGGATTTGGATAGAATTTGCATGGACCCGAATATTATCTCGGCATAGACTCCATGCATTGTGGTCAGGTTTTGGGAAAGAGTCCTGCATATATTTCCAGAGAGATGAATAAGAATATCTATTTGGGAATCATGACTATTTCAAAGCTTTTTATGTACATAACATGATTCGACTTGAATGAGTCGAAATTATTATGATATTTTGTATGACTACGAATTGCAGTTCTTTACGTCTGCTAATGGATCTGCACTCTGAGTAGTATCAGGTGTCAATCCAAAGCCAAGATATGCCGATAACTATCTTCAAAGCTCGATATATGGTTAAGCCATACGAGTCTTCTAATTGTCAATATTTTTATGGACTCGATGAGTCAAGTGTTTAAAAAAAAAAAAAAAAAAATCTTTGATTTGATTGTGATTGTTCCTATTAATGAGCTCTTGGTTTTTCCAAGATGAAAATATGATGTATTGAATATCTGAAAGTTAATATTTCAGATTCTATGTACGAAATGTGTCTAATCAGCTGTCCAATCTGAATTTGGATTGCATTGAATGGTAACCTTGTAATCATGCTATAAATGAACTAATACTTGTAGGATATCTGAAATTACTATTTCAGTTTCCTATGAAGAAGTGATGAGATATGGCAAACTATCCAAATGAAAATTTTGGATGAATAAAGTGATACTCTTGTGCCACGTCATTGTTCGACATGGTATTCCTGTTGCTCCAATTAAGGTTAAAGCAGTGTTAAACTGGCGAAGACCTACTAATGTTCCTGAGGTCCGATGTCCATGGGTTTAGCGGGATTTTTAAAGTTGTTTTATCGAAAAGTTTGTTTAAAATTGCTAAACCTAGTACTCAGCTGACACAGAAAATTTTAAAATCATATTTGGTCAGATGAGTGTAAAGAAAGTTCCGTAAATTGAAGACGAGACTGACCACTGCATCTGTACTTACTATTCCTTATGGCCAGAGGATATGTGATTTACACAGATGTGTTATTTTTTAAAAAGGTTTGGGTTACGTCTCGCCAACTTAAATCTTATGAGATTTGATACCCTGTACGTGAGTTAGAATTGGCGGCAATTGTTTTGCTTTAAAGATTTGGACGCCATTGTTTAGACGGGGAAAAATTCATTATTTATTCGGACTACAAGAGCTTGAAATATCTATTCTCTCAATCTACTATCTATATGAGGCAACACATGTGGAGAGATTTCCTAAATGGTTTATCTTCTGTTGTTCAAATCACCAAGGTACACGTAAATGTTCGTATCTCAGGTTAGATATTTGATTCTTATCAACGATTTTATTGTATGATTGATTTTTTATATCAAATGCTCAACGAAATAGTACTTTGATTATGTAATCCGAAGAATTATTATCTTTGGGATATATATCTGATTTTAGCTTTTATTTAAAGAACACGGTCAATTGACTGCCCATGAGACTCTAAAATTGTCATGTACATATTTTTGATATGTATGGTATATGTATATTACATGGATCGTTTATACATTCATGGACCAAGATTGATAAAATCATTTGTCTTGATTATATTTGTTTAGTACCCAGAATTTATTTTCAAACATTTGCAACATTGTAGAATGCAAAACGGATATTCTAGATTGCAAGGACTACATAGTATTTGTAGACTGGCAATCACACTTCGTATATTATTTAACGTACTAAAGACTGTCGAGAGTATTTTATTTTCTCGAGTATGTCTGAGTAAAAGTTTGGTTTTAGTTTGAAATTCTGGTATTCAGTTCATAATACATTTGAGTTGAGTATATGTTTGACTATATGTTGTATATATATATTATTCGAATCCTTAAGACATTGCCATAAGATTCGGTGGATGCTCAAAGGATGGAAAGTTGCCCAGACTCAGTAAGCTAGTTATAAGAATAAGTGTGGATGTTTCTGAAAATGGTAACATACTAATCATTTTCAAAAATCTCTAATGTTAAAGGTATGTTGAGTTTTGTGAATATTTGTAATATGTTTCGTATGAATTACGAACATTACTTGATAAGTATTCTTCAATCTGATGATGTTGAATTTAATTATTTAACGTTCTGCACTGAATAATTACTTTTGTGTTCTATATTACAAAGATGGTTTCTTATAACCATTCTAGATAATAAACTATACTCGTCCCTCGAGATTCAATGCATTAGTAATTGATTTTGATTCAGCTTTATGCTAAATGAATTGAGTTATGCAGTTGATATTTTTCCGATTATAGTATTGACATGTACTGTAATTGATGAATGATTTATGATCTGCACTTGTGATATTTCGAGGACGAAATATTTTAAGTGGGGGAGAAATGTAAGGCCCTCGTACCGTATTATCGAAAATCAGGTTGAGCTTCTCAACAATTATGTGATTCATCCTATGTCAATCATATGGTTGAGAATAAACATGAGGAATATTAGCTTTGCTAATAACTTGATATCATATTTAACAGTTTATAAATGTGATGTCCCGATATTTGATAATGAGGATTAAGTACAATTTGTACATTATTTTGTTAATTAGTTAGAAATTAATTAACGAGAATATAATCTAATTAATGAGAGTGGAAATTGATCTTGTATATGTCAATTGACAGTCGGGTCAGAACATGATGAATGAAAAATATATTTTTGGAATATTCGGATTAACACCGAAAATTTATTAAAATAATTTAATAAATATAAAATTTGTATTAAATTGAAAGATTTAATTTTTGTGATTCAAATAAGGACACAAAGTTATGTGTGGACTGTACATGTGATGTGACGTAAACACATAGCAAAAACGTGCAAAAACACACACACACACATCGCGGACACACAGTAAAACGTGCGAAAACACGCACAACCTCGCGATTCACCGACCACCTTGTATTTATCCGCTCCGTTCGCCGCCGTCCGACCACCTCTAGACAAGACCGATATACCACCGTGTTCGCAACTCTCAGACTAATCTTTACATACCAAATAATCGAGTTTTGGTGTTGGAAAAGTGGTTCGATTTTGATCTGGAACGATGAAACTCGTGCAGACTAGGGTTTGAGCGATTTTGATTCGATTTCTTCGATTCAACAACGAATTGGACGAATCAAATGCACCGAATATCTTCCTTGCACCTGGACGAAACTTTCTACACCGGTCACCGCCTCTACCGCCGCCGGATCTCGCCGGAATCGGCTGATATGCGTGCGTGTACTGTGTGCGAAAATTGGGTAAAACTCGATGCTCGATTTTTCGACTTTGCTTCGATTATTACCAGTTAATTTGGACTATAATTGTTGAATAATAATTTGAATTGGTGAAAAATAATTTAGCAAATTAAATTATGATGTAATCGCATCAATTTAATTATCCTAAATTGGTTAAGCTGTGACTAAAATTGATAACCCATTTTTAATGATTGGTTTATTAAATTGTGAATTTCTATTGATATACAGTGACTACTTCGACCCTACAAGCTCAAGTACCCTTGTAGATCGAGAAAGAAAGGTATGTTGCGATCGGGTAACATACGACAGGTATCTGTATCATTTGATATATGATTTGTTGACTTCTGTGAATTACGTGAGATTATGTGGCTACGTGATTTTATTTAAATTATGTGGCATTCATAGCATGCATGATTGGAACATCGGTGTATGAAAATAAATATTTTGTTAACACACATCATTTTTATACATACATCGATGCATGACATACACGTTGAGCTATATCCTTGAATACCCAGATATTTCTTGGATTCTGATATCAATAATTGGGGATTGGTACTGCGATACTATGTTGGCATTACATGGCCCGATATGCATAGGGAATCGTGGTCCCCTTTGATTGATATGATTTGTTGAGACGGGGATTGGTGGCACCTTGCTGATGTCATCCGTCTGGATATCCCTATATGATTATGTGATGTCAGGACCTGGGGTTGGTGGCGCTTTGCCGACGTCCATCCGTCTGGATACCCTATAGGCTTGACAGGCTCGAGCTATTCTGATATGGTTGGACTTTCGTTTATTGATTCAGATATACCCAGTGGATGGGTGTACGATATGATACCGACATGACATGACATGGCATGCATCGCATTGCATTGCATTGCATCATATATCACATTTTATAGATACATGACGTATATTCCATGATAGTTCCATATTGGGCTTTTGCTCACCCCCAAGGGGGGCTGTTGTTGTCTTTGTGTGTGGACAATGGCAGGTTATACAGGTGGCTAGGACCCAGAGAGGGCATGTCTGGTGGAAGCCACACTTGAGAGGTTTATTCTTTTGTTTATCCCAGTATTATATGTATATGTTACCAGGGGTTTATCCCTGTGGTGTGTGAGGAGTTTATGTATTTTAATTTATTTCACCCACTGTGGATATCTGTTTAGTAGTTTGAATGGTGTATGCTGGATATGAACTGATGATATACATATTTTCAGTATATGTCTATTGGTATGGGTGGTATGTTCCTCGTGTAATGAGGTCATGCCAAAAATTTTAGGGCCACATTTTAATAAATGTTAAACAAATCTTCCGCTGTTTACGCTATAATTATCATTGTGTGATAATTAATCACATGATTAGGATTGGGCCCTCACATCACCCGACCTCAGGAGCACGTTTACGACGAGCTCACCTCAGCCTTGGTTACGCCAAGCTCAAGAGTTTATATCCCGATCTCAAAAGCTGTTTTCCACGAGATCACTTCAAACCCTAACATAGCCGAGCTCATACGTGCTTGGTCCTATCTGTTTTTACTTTACCATTACGTGGTAATGTTAAACATAGTCGAGCTCATGCTTGCTTGGGCCTATCTGTTCTTACTTATTACGTGGTAATGTTAAACATAGCCGAGCTCATGCGTGCTTGGGCCTATCTATTTTTACTTTACCATTACGTGGTATTTATGTTAAACATAGCCGAGATCATGCGTGCTTGGTCCTATCTGTTTTTACTTTACCATTACGTGGTATTTATGTTAAAACATAGCGAGCTCATGCGTGTTTGGTCCTATCTTTTTTACTTTACCAGAGCTCATGCGTGCTTGGGCCTATCTGTTTTACTTTACCATTACGTGGTATTTATGTTAAAACATAGCCGAGCCCATGCGTGCTTGGTCCTATCTTTTTTACTTTACCATTACGTAATAATGTTAAACATAGCCGAGCTCATGCGTGCTTGGGCCTATCTATTTTACTTTACCATTACGTGGTATTTATGTTAAAACATAGCCGAGCTCATTCGTGCTTGGTCCTATCTTTTTTACTTTACCATTACATAATAATGTTAAACATAGCCGAGCTCATGCGTGCTTGGGCCTATCTGTTTTACTTTACCATTACGTGGTATTTATGATAAACATAGCCGAGCTCATGCGTGCTTGGGCCTATCTGGTTTTACTTTTACCATTACGTTGTATTTATGTTAAACATAGCTGAGCTCATGCGTGCTTGGGCCTATCTGTTTTTACTTTACCATTACGTGGTATTTATGTTAAACATAGCCGAGCTCATGCGTGCTTGGTTCTATCTGTTTTTACTTTACCATTACGTGGTAATTATGTTAAAACATAGCCGAGATCATGCGTGCTTGGTCCTATCTGTTTATATGAAAAAAAATAAGAAAGGGTGGGATTGTCATAAGGCAGCCCCAGGGCCCTAAAAATGACTACGAGGCTGCATAAAATACGGAATGAGTTAGGAGAGAATTGACTAAGGTTAAGCTGATAAAAAGAGCTGAACTGTTGAAAGAACTCAGGAAGAGGAAAACGTAAACCCCCTCCATATTGCCACGGTAGAAGGTGTAATAACCCTCTGGAGGCTGGTGCGGTCTTTGAGAAGAAGAGGGGGATAGAAATTCATGGTCAGAAGGGGCTTTGCTAAGCTTGCGTATTTGGGCTTCGTCTGAAGCATCCAAAGCAGGAACATACAGTTCATACCAAGGATGCCTATCAGGAGGGATTCCAATCTATGATGAGGGCTGGCCTCAGCAAGTTAAAGTTCATGCCCGGCAGAGGGCCCATCGCCCTGGGAATCCTCAGTCCGTATACCTTCCTCGGCCTGTACAAACTCCTCAGTTTGTACAGTCTCCTCGCTCGGACAACTCCCTCGGGGAGGTCAATCCCTGAGGGATAGAAGGAACCGTACTGATCCACCGCCCTAAGTTCTTCTTCAGTTAGAGGAGAAGGAAATATTCGATCAGAAGAAGAAGACATTTTCAAATAAAAACGGCTGAGAATAAACGTACCTAGATGTTTTCATAAATAGAAAATAAATTGAGGCAAGAGAGGTCGAAGCCGAGCTGTTTCGAGTTGCAAAAAACGGATAATGGGGGACCAGGCATATATATATATAGTGGGCTTCCCCGAATCCTGATCGTTGATCTCCGAGACATTGAACGGTCAGGATTTACCTCGGAATACGAACAGACGCCCCCAACAGTCGGAATTTTTCAAAAATTCAAAACAAATAGTTGTTACTTCCCGCTTAAACTTTATATATCAGAAGAGGTCGGCTCGGCAGGATAACTTAGCACATACGAACTTCTAGTCTGTGACGTCAGCTCGAGAGGGAGGGGGACTGTGATACCCCCTAAATATGGATACACCACCTGTTGAGCCGACCTGATTAGCCTTGCTTGACCTTCCTCAAAAAACCTCGCCTCTTGTTCCGCGCTCTTTGTTATGGCCGACCTGTTTGGCCGACGTGTTTCACCTCACCTGTTGGCTCTTCGCCAAATGGTCTGGCGACCTCTTTTGGGACCCGAGCTCATTGACCGAGCTCTTCTCATTCCCGGTTTGACACGTGTGCACAATAAGGAAACTGAATCCCCTAGGTAAGTCCTAGATCTGCGGAGCAATATCAGGGATTTGATTGTATTCACAAGATCTTAACATATCTTGTTAAGATTTGGATAAACATGGAAGGAGTCCTTGCTGCATGATAACTTTTGGGTCTCCGCCTATAAATACCAGGTTTGGGGTATCAACTAAATAAATCAATAATTTTCTTTCACTTACTTTACAAGTGTATACTTTCTCATATCCTCTCGCCTGACTTGAGTGTCGGAGAGGACCCACCGGAAAAACTTCCGGTCACTTTCTTACGTTTGTTCAGTGATTTCAGGATAGGATCCTAAGTGATATTGAAGTTACTGTTTGCGTCAAAGAAACAGGGAGGTATTGTTCACATCATATTGATATCAGAAGGTAATCACTCTTTTTAGTGATATCACATGATATGGTCCATCTTGTTTGCACTTATTCCCGATTTAGTATCTATTGTTTGCACTGACTCGATTTTGTCCCTTTAATTTTCTAATTTATCTCAAATCAGTCATAAACGTTAAATGCACCGTAAAATTAATAGAAAGGGGCTGAATTGGGTCACTTAAAACTTCAGGGACTGAATCGAAAATTGACACAAACATTAGGGACTGATTCGGGCAATTTAAAAAGATTGGGTGACTTAATTTTTAAAAAAAAATTGATAATAAATTCCATAAATTTTTAATTATTATAGTAATTAATATGGTTACTTTATTTATAATTTTTTGTAAATTTTTTTGATTTAAATAATGATATGATATATTAAATTCTACATAAAACTATTTTTTCACTCAAACAAAACAAAAGAAAATTCAATAGTATATTCATATACAAAATATATGTCGATGGCTATTTTACTTATTAAACAAGATATATTTTCGATTTCATTAAATTATATATGTCAGATGTGTCATCAATTTATAAAACAATTATTTTATTTTTGATAAATTAAATAATTTTTTGATAAATTAAATAATTTTTTTGATAATTAAATTGCTTGGATAAATAATTCCAAGGTACTAATATTTTTTTGTATAAGTGATGTAATTGCCCATAAATTATAATTTATTATCAGTAAAGTAAATAGAAATCAGACGTTAGAAGCTAAAAAAGCATTCAGTTAGTAAAAACTTAAGAATGAAATTAAAGTAGTTAGTGAAATTTTTTAACTAAAAAGATATTCTAGATAAATGTAGCCAAAAATAATAGAAATTTTGCGAAAAATTTAATTTATCAAAAAAAAATTAATTCAATATCAAATTACCTGAATCAGTCCATAATGTTTACGTCAATTTCTGATTCAGTCCCTGAAGTTTTAAGTTACCTGATTCAGTCCATTTTTGTTAGTTTTAACGGTGTATTTAACGTTTAGGACTTACTGATTTGGGACAAGAAAACTAAAAAGAGTAAATCGGGTCAGTGTAAACAATAGGACTAAATCGGGAATAGTACAAACAAAATGGATCATATCATGTATTATCCCTACATAAAATGTTTACATATTTACCATAACCGTTTTCTAAAATACGATTTCTTTACAAAATTAATTTTGTAAAGAAACTGTTACATTACAAATATTTGTAAAGAAACTGTTTTATAAGAAAACGGTTTCTTTATTATTCAAAAATGAATTTGTACAAAAGGCTGGAAAATTGGTTTTTTATATTAATAAAGGTGAAACCGTTTTTTGCAAACATGGTTCCACCTTTAGTTTTTCAAAGAATTTTTTTAAGCATTATATCATTGTAAATCAAAGGCAAACAACTTAGTAAGCATAATCAATTAAAAAGCTTTTTTTATGAGGATGGGATTCAATGTTATATATATATATATATATATATATATATATATATATATATATATATATATATATATATATATATATAAGGAGTGATTAACATTTTAATCACTCACTTATCATGCGTTTGATAGGTGATATAAGGAGTGATTAACATTTTAATCACTCACTTATCATGCGTTTGATAGATATGATAAAAAAGGTGATAGCTCGTCCCCCGCATTTGTGTCGGATCCGGCCGCACTGTGTAGATTCTAATCATTCCTTTGATGGTTAAATAATACCTTGGGGGATTGAATGATAGTAATTGATTATATTTTTTTCTATAATATCTTGAATTTAAATAATTAGAAAATTTAATAATATTTAAATATAATCTATAATATGAATAATATTGTTAAATTTAATAATTTAAAAATATACTACTTGGTTTATCAAAATATCCCTTTATGAAAATAAAAACAAATAAAAATCCAATGGTATAATTATTAAGATTTAATTCATATTATTAGTTAACTATATAAATAATTATTACACCGTATTATTAATTAATTAAAAATGACGTTATTAATTTAAGTGGTTTGATATACGTTATGTCGATTCAATTATATCTAAGAAAAAAAGTTTAGTAATTGTATTTGTTTTAGGTTAGAAGTCCAATTGTAATTGCAAAGTCCATTCTAATTTTCAAAGAAAAAAAAGATCCGTTCTTGTTAATTATGCTAAATTAACTGTGTCAATACCTTTTTCTAATTAATTGTTTGAAAAATTCGTGACCCGCTCACTCCAATGATTTCAAAGCCAAAAGTTTACATTTAATGACACCGTTTTGTATAACAAACTTTTTACAAAAAGTTTAAATAGAAACCATTTTTTAAATAAAAAAAATTAAACAGAAACCTTTTTTTCAAAAACGGTTTTTATATAAATTAAAAAAACAGAAAAAGGTGGTTTACCATAATTGGATAAAATACCATTTTACGGTGTTTTAGGAATTAAATTTATTTTGCCAAAAAAAAAAAAAAAAACCCTGAAATATACAGTACTTTTTATCAATAAAATATTTATGCAATCATAAGCGGAAAAACGTACAATCATTTGATGGAAAGTCTTCTTGAACCATTTACGATTACTCTTCATAAAGAAACTAATACGGAGTCAATCACAAACTCTATTTTCTTCAGCCTACACCATGTCAAGGTCAAGCAGTAGTAGGAGTAACACCCTTCCCAGTTAAACGATTTCATTGTTGCTGTTTTTAAGGGCATCATCCACCATCCATTTGGAAAAGAAAAAAAGATTTCAAATAGATGGTGGATGATAGGGAAAAATGCATTTTTGGTCCCTTATGTTTCATTAGTCAGCATTTTTGGTCCTCATGGTTTCAAAAATGCAATTTTGGTCCTCTATGTTTCTTGTTTCAGCGATTTAGGTCCTTTATCTTATACCACTGTAATTTTAGTCCTCTAATTATCAGAATCCACAATTTTAGTCATTTATATTTTAAATCTGTAATTTTAGTCCTTGATATTTAAGTTTTAAAAATTAAAATAAATTCTATTCTTGATATTGTGTTTTGAATTGATTCAAATTAAGTTTTTATGATAAAAAAATTTAATCCAATTATCTAATAAATGTTTATTAAAATGGATTAAATTTGATTTTTTTAAATATAAAATCATATATTAAAATTTTTGGGATAGATTATAAAAAAGGTATTTACGCAAATAATTAAATTAAAATATTTTATCGGCTGGAATATATAAATAAATTATTTAAAAAAAAATTAAATATAAATATATATTTTCTACTTTCAAAAGATTAAAACAAATTGAAAAATGAAAATCAAACCAAGTTTTAGCATCTATCTAGCCGTGTAGCAGTTAGACAAATAATGTTTGTCCAATAATTTCATTAACATTATTTGTCTAACTGCTACATGGCTAGATAGATACTAAAACTTGGTTTGATTTTCATTTCTCAATTTGTTTTAATCTTTTGAAAGTAGAAAATATATATTTATATTTAATTTTTTTTTAAAATAATTTATTTATATATTCCAGCCGATAAAATATTTTTAATTTAATTATTTACGTAAATACCTTTTTTATAATGTCATAATCTATCCCAAAAATTTTAATATACGATTTTATATTTAAAAAAATCAAATTTAATCCATTTTTAATAAACATTTATTAGATAATTGGATTAAATTTTTTTATCATAAAAACTTAATTTGAATCAATTCAAAACACAATATCAAGAATGAAACTTATTTTAATTTTTAAAACTTAAATATCAAGGACTAAAATTGCAGATTTAAAACATAAATGACTAAAATTGCAGATTCTGATAATTAGAGGACTAAAATTACAGTGGTAAAAGATAAATGACTTAAATCGCTGAAACAAGAAACATAGAGGACCAAAATTGCATTTTTGAAACCATGAGGACCAAAAATGCTGACTAATGAAACATAAGGGACCAAAAATGCATTTTCCCCATAGATGATACCCCTGAGGACAGTGCCCTTAAGGGCATCATCAAACAAACCCAGTTAAACATAAAGGCAACTCAAGAACCAGGAGGCTATGCCTGACATACAACTCAAGAAGCCTCTACATATCAAAATTAAATATAATGCAAACCTTTTAATCTTAAGTCGGTCATTCATATTGATTCAATTCCACTTGAATTAACCATCTATTTTATCAGTCACTACACATCTGCAATGCAGGATTGCATAGAACACAAAGATCAATGCACCAAAAACATTCGAAGAAAATTCTACCACCATTGAAAGCTCAAAACAAAACTAAAAATTGACATTGCAGGCTTAAATTCTCAAGCAAGCTGTTTCATTGATTCATAGAATTCCACAAAAGAGTACATCTAAAAGAACAAAGAACTATAAAGATTACAACCGTGATTCATCTCCTCCTAAGCCCAGAAGAGCCAAACATTTCTAATCAAGAAAATTCTAAACCAAACTATGCAGCATACTTCTTCTTGGGAGACTTGGCAGCTTTGGAAGGAGATTTAGGCACCTTCGCAGCGGTCTCTCCACCACTCTTCTTAGGCAATAGCACCGGGTTGATGTTCGGAAGCACGCCACCATGGGCTATCGTGACTCCATGCAGCAACTTTCCAAGTTCTTCGTCGTTCCTCACAGCCAAGAGAACATGTCTAGGGATGATCCTGTTCTTCTTGTTGTCACGAGCAGCATTTCCAGCCAATTCCAGCACCTTTCACCAAGAATCAAGTTGCAAAAATTTCAGATTTAAAGACCCAATAAACACAGAAAAAGAAAAAGAAAAAAAAATCTTAAGCATGGCCCAACCTGCAAACCAGCAGAATGCATCAAGAAAATGTAACAAAATTGGCTAAGTTGACAAATTATAGGGAAAATCGAATCCATCAACCACGAAATTCGATGTCCCGTTTGTAAACTTTTGGCATAAGAGATAATCAAAACCAGAAACTTCATTGCAATTTCAATAATACAAAAATTCGAGCTAAAAACAGATCGGAAACTGAACTGGAGGATCTACAGCATAAAATCTATACCTCAGCAGGCAAGTATTCAAGAAGCCAAGTGGCAAATGATTGAAGAGAAAAAAGCTTAAAGCACACACCAACAGGCATACTAGAAGAACCCTTTAAGAAAATGCACCACAAATTGGATGGAAAATCAACAAATCCAAATTCACGAACTATAGAGCAAATCAAGTCCCTCAACCACGAAACCCCAATGTCGAACTCAATGTACCATTTGTACAACTTGAACAAATAGTGAATTAAAACGAGGAACTTCATTTCAATTCCGAAAATCAAATCCTAAGCCCACTACTAAAAACAAGTTCAAGCCCCTCAACCACAAAATCCCGACGTTTAATGTCCCATGTGTAAAATTGAACAATAGACATTTAAGAACACAACGAAATCTAAATATAAAATTTTGAGATTACAGAGAATCAAAACCAGGAACTTCATTGCAACTCCGAGTATCAAATTCGAGAGCCACAAATAAAAAAAGTTTTTTTTAAAAAAATAATAATAACAGATCCAAATCAGAACAAAAGGATCTAAAACACGAAACTAGTACCTCAGCGGCTAAATACTCAAGAACAGCTGCCAAGTAAACGGGAGCTCCTGTTCCAACCCTCTGCGCATAACGGCCTTTCTTCAAGTAACGCCCGATTCTCCCGACCGGAAACTGTAAACCGGCTCTGACAGAACGGGTCACCGATTTCTTCCTCGGGCCGCCGCCCTTCCTCCCTCCGGCACCCTTCTTTACTTTTGCTGTGGTCTCCATGAAAAAGGATTTTGACCCCGAAAAGGAATATGTAAATGAATTCGTTGATAATTTAGCGAAGTCGTGAGAGTTTTTATAGCAGTGGTGGTGTTGTGAGGTTTTCTGTTCAGGTGGTGGGAACCGTTGGATTCGGAAAACAATCGATGGCGTTGGGTTACTTGGGGTGGAGATCCCCGTGATTGTAAATGGACCAATAGAAAGATAATTTCGATATTTGAATTTGTTTTATAAAAAAATGAACTTGAGTTGTGCCCACAATGGTTTATACTTTATAGTTTACTAGTGTTATTCTGCACGCGTTGCGTGCATGGACGGTCAATTTTTTTATAAAAGAATGTGATAATTGTAAAGTCCTTTTCTATTTTGGGATTTAATATATTTTTTAAATTATTTTTTTAGTTTAGTTGTTTATTTGTCTTTTTTAACAACTATTTTTTTGGACTTTAATATTTTTATTTGATTTTGTTATGTAGAATGGTAATATTGTAAATATTAAGATTGTTAGGGGCATTTTAGTAAATTTGGTGGCATACCAAGAGGCTAAATGTAGGTTTAGGTACCTCTTACTTTATATATAGGTATAGATAGTTCGAATGCCTTTTTTCATTTGGGAAATTATCAAAATGGTCCTCTTAGTTGATATATTTGAGTTTTGATCCTTTAAATATTTAAAATTAGATCTTGATCTTGTAAATTTGTTTTTTTAGCTTTGGTCATATTTCCTCGAGTCAGTAATTTTTATTGCCACATCATATTTTTGGAAAATTATTCTACCTAAACATGCATTTATGCTTTGGCTTTGTGCTAATTGAAAATTAGCTACAATGGACCGCTTATCTTTCATGCGGGATAAATTTTGTTACATCGTAATCTAGATTTGGAATATATTGACCACATGTACTTCTCATAAGGTGTTTATCGGATCGGGTCATCCGGCATGCCCGAAATCGAAACGGTTAGCCTGGTTCGGAATCGGAACCGGGCTAACCGATTCCGGACCGCCCCAGAACTAGTAAAAAATCGATCCGGGGCGGTTCCATGCCTTCAAAACGGTAGCACCATCGGTTCCGATGCTACCGGATCGGTATAAAGTCATTGCCTTGCTGAATGTTTGAAGAGCCGTTGCCAAACGTTCACATTTTATTTTAAAAAAAAACTATAAATATGTGTGTTGTACTTTGTAATTCCTCACAATTCATTCTTGCAAAGTTATATACTTCAATCTCATACTTCAACCGGCAATGAATTTGTCTGTGTCAATTCCTGAGTTAAATGGAAGTTATGATTGTTTTGCTGACCTCAATGTTGATGGTTCATCTATGAACGTCGAACCGCAATAACCCGAACAACCTGTCGAACCTCCTGCTGCCCAAGCCCAAGAGATACAACAAGTGGAGTCAACTGGAGCCACTATAGCAGCGAGTAGATTTTGGCCCGTGCCAAAAGAAGTAAGATATGAGATCACTTTGAATTCGCTCAAAAAGAATGTACTAATGAATCTGTTGCAATATGTAAATTATGTAAGATACAATATTCATATAAAGTTGGTGGTTCCAATGGAGGCATCGAAATATTTAAAAAATACTTATTAAAAAAACATAGTTTTGATGAGACAACATTACAACCATTAGGTAGAGAAGCAACACAAGCACAAATTGATGTTCTCACTGGCACGAATTTTATTTTAACTGCTGAAATTAACCGTATGTCACTTGTTAGATATGTGATTAGATGTGAACTACCGTTTAACTCCGAATAACAATGCACAAATTGATGTTCTCCTTTAGTATTTAACTTGTTTGATAAGTTTATAAAATTTAGAGATGACTATGACTTGCATGTTTTTCTAGTGCAATGGAAACTAAATTTATAATGTATTGGGAACAAATCTCACACGTGCACTACATCGCAACATTGTTAGATCCTAGTCAATGTTTATTTTGATTTGAGATATTTTTTGAATATTATGCTAATTTTTTTGGGAAGGCTGTTGACGATCAAAAGAAGTGTACAATACAATCTCTCCCAAATACGTTTCAATTGTATTATAATCAACAGGCAAGTGAATCATCGCAACAAAAGGCTGTTGAAGAACAACCCCAAGTTCAATCTAAAGGTGGGGTTATCAATTTGCTTAGGATGCTAGGCAGGAAAAAACTTAAGGGAAAATGATCTTCTATTAGCACGTCGACTGAGTTGCAAATTTATCTGAATTATCAACTTCTAACGGAAGACAACTTCGAAGTATTACAATGGTGGAAGACAAATGCAGCACAATTCCCTATCTTAGCCCAAAATGGCTAGAGACGTGTATGTGGTACAAGCTTCAAGCGTCGCTTCTGAATCGGCATTCTCAACATGTGGCCGAATTATTGGAGAATACAGAAGTAGATTATCTGCCGATTCGTTATGCATGCTCACATTACTTAAAAATTGGTTTGAAGCAGAAGTAAGAATAGAAGAGATGGGGCGGTTGACGAATTCGTAAATCATTATGACGAGCAAGAAAAAGATAACGTCAAAAAATACTTATCAATTATGAAGAGTGATAAATAGTAATATTTTTATTTATATTTTTAATTGACATCTCTGTACAATTATTTGTATGCATTTATATTATGAAATGGAGAAGAAATATATTGAATTTGTAATGAATATTGAGGAAACATTTGCAACATCAAAAAAAATTTCAAAAAATTAAAAAAAAGTTTGAAAAAAAAAAAAAACAAAATGAACCGGATCGGATCGATTCGAAACCGGATCCGATCTGGTTCCTTAACCGACCGGACCGGTTACAGACCGGACCGATTCGGTCCGTTAAGCACCCTAACTTCTAATGTCAATTTAGCAAGAGGTTTATGGGATAAGATCCGTGACTGGCTCTGTTTGAGACATCGAATGGCAACAATATGAGTGCACTCAAATGGCACAAAAAAGTTTATAGGGATACTTCGAGCCTAGCGAAAGTACGACTATTGGCCATGTCTAGCACAATATACCATGTTTGACTTGCAAGGAACACCAAACTATTTCGGTAGACAAATACATGTGCTCATAATTGTTTAAGGTAAAAAGCGTTAAATCCCCTACTACATTTAGCTTTTTACCCCTTAACTTTTCAAAATATACACTTAAACACTTGAATAATTGTATATAGTGCACATAACTCCCTGAACAATATTCGGTAATAATTTTTCAGAATATTTTAGCTGCAGATCCCATCACGTGCGTCGTATATGCCACAGTCGAGGGTCTGCATGCCTTTTTATGTATTTTCTGCAGAAATTTACCAGTAAAATTCATCGACCATTGGTATACTCATAAAATTCATTTTTATATATTTTCTGATGGGTATACTCGTTAAATTCCTGCATTAAATTCATGAAAAGACATGCATATCCTCGACAATGGCATATAGGATGAACGTGAGGGAATCTGAAGCCAGAATATTCTGAAAATTGTTCCCGTATTCGGGGGTTAAGTGCACTTCATACAATTGTTCAGGAGGTTAAGTGCACATTTTGAAAGGTTCAGGGGGAAAGTGTTAAATGTAGCGAAGGGGTTTAACGTCTTTTACCCATTATTTTAATAGGATTAGAATATATGTATTTCATTGCTTGTATTATTTATATTATTGTGATATGCTGCTTAGAGATTTAGACGGATGCAATGAATTAAATCTCTCCTTTTTTAGTAATATAAGTATGATTTACCGACAAAAAAATCACATGGGAATCGGTTTTTTTTTAAAAAAACAATTTTAATTACACGACATTTCGAAAATTGTAAAAATACCCCGACCCATTGCCAGCTATAATGGAAGCCTGATTTTTTTAGGTCCCGCTGCAAATATCAGGGGGACCTACCACTCAAGGCCTCCGATGTAGCTAGCAAAGGAGGCCGCGCATTTTAATTTAAAAAAATAAAATAAAGAAGTTAGGCCTCCCCTTCCAACTGCAGCGGAGGCCTCAAATTTTATTTTTTTAAAAAAATAAGTTAGCTGAAGGCCAACATTGGAGTGGTTGATTGTATAAATAATATGCACTAATCAATTTATTTTATGTCTAACACCACGTAATCAATTTCATTTCACAATTGAATAGCTAAGTTTTAGAAAGTGAATTATTACACGGGGACTAAAAATAAAATAAAATTACCTCTATATATACATTTTAAAATTTTCTGTAATGAAAAGAAATTTATTAGACATCCTATAATGTCTAATAAACGAAACACTTTTTGAGGTGTTTTTTGAAAACACTTTAAAATTAGGTTTTAATATTAAAAAACCTTTAAATTTGCGTTGTTATATTACACGTAAAAATTGTATAGTGCAAATTTTATGGCTGTGTATTTTAGGGAAAAAAGTAAGCAAAAACAACAAATGATTTTTTAGTAAGAATGTCGATGCGAGATTTGGAATCTCTGTCCTTAAGATAATATTGCTCCGCTACGGTGTTAACGGTTTACTTAGGCAATTTGTCTCACAAGATACAACGACTGTGATTTGTGATAGGAGCACTCCAAATCACAAATCCTTTAAACCATAAAGGTTTAAAAACACTCAATAAGAACAAAGATGAAGCCCTACAAAATTACTCAAATTTTGATCTTGATGTGAATTTTAAAAATTCCAAGTCTAATTCATTCAAGGTTGTTTCTCATATAGTATACCAAGTTGTGACATCAAGAAACACTATTTGGAAGCATCCAATCATGAAAAATTACACCCCAACATGAATGAACACACTATTTAATTCAATTCAAATTTCCAACAATCCCACACATGGATTAAATTAATGCATGTATGTAATTGAGCGCTTTTAACGAACTATTATTGCATTTGGAGAGATAGCTTGCGGCTTTGAATCTTCCGTAGTAGTATTCAATCGGATTTAATTGACTTAATAGTGAACTTATTGTCTTGAACTATTTAGTCGTTGGGGTAAACCTAGACAATTGAACCCACATCATAACAATTCTAACCTTCATATTGGTTTCTTATGCTTGTGTCCATTCCGGCCATGGAGCATGCTTGGTTTCATAAGTACTTTCCAATTTTGAAGCGGCCACACTTCGCACTTACGAGGTGATCTTCCTGAAAGAGTATCCTGCTATACTCCAACATATTCTTATAAGTCTTAGGAACCATTAAAGGCCTTTTGTCTATCCTCGTACCCATGTTGCAGGCTACACCCCTTATCATGGGAATGGGTTGGAGATTGATCTCCAAGGTGTTTATACAATCTCATAATTTAGTTGTCCATTTTGAACCTAGATCTTGGGATCTCCAATCAACAATGTTGGGTATCCACTATGAGATTTTGATTATAGGATATTAACCACATTCCCCTCGATAAACTTCCACTTGATCTCTCGGTTAACCATTTCATATGCGGATCCACAGTTTCACATAATCACTCGTGATTATGCCACTAGAGATTATTTTGCCATATGGCATTAGTGCAACATATTTTAGTTGCATGCGCATGATTTTTCTCTAACAACTTATAAAGTCACTCGACCGAAGAAGCTTTATATGTTTTGCATAGAGGATTTTCCACAACAGTATATCGTCAATTTTTGGTAATCTCATTACCTCCTTTGCATCATTTTATCCTTTTAGGATATTTTCATCATCGAATTTTAAGCATTGTTAACACGTTATTTCTTACAAAATTCGAAACCAGAGGAAATACTCAACTTTAATTCACAATTCATATTTAAGCGCATGGATTCTTAAAAAATTACAAGTTCAATATTCTATTTCTTGTAGACTTGAATTTTAAGAGCAAAAGCAAAGCTTAAAATTTGAAACTCGAATTAATCCTTGAGATTTTCCTCAAATGTCTTGGAAACTTTTAATTCCAAGCATTTGTTCTTGATGCACATACGTCAAAATGTGTCGTCAATATTTTTCTTTGTTACTTGATGATTTCTAAATTGCTTCCCTGTAAGGACCCCCATGCCCTTAACCCATTATTAGTATATTAACCATGCAATTAGTGCATACAATCATGTTATCAGGTGGAAAAGACTACATGCAACCATGGCATAAAATACCATCTATAAAATTTCTTGCATCCTTTCATTAAATAGCTAGCTTTTCCCAACCAGGTCCATTTAACATATCAGGCACCCTTGTAATACACTAACACGTTCTCAATTTATTTTTGCAGTTCCTAATTAATTGCATGCAATACATAAATGAAAAGAAAAATGCCCTTGCCTTTTTATACAAACCATATACACATCATAGTGCTCACAAGCGAGCATCGAATAAGTATATATATATCTAATGTATAAATATCATACTCAATACCAGCTCTGGTACTGCGATCCTGGAAGTACCTCCAATCAACAGCTCGAGCTCAACTCCAAAGCCATCGATGTACCTATTCAGCTGCCCCAACAGAGACAGCCCCCACACGGGGTGAGCATACCAATACCACCAATCCAATAATCATAATATTACAGTTCATAATTTACATAATGTAAATGCCATGAATTTTAAATGATACTCCATCGATGGTATCATCCTCATCCGGATCCCCTTTGCTGTTCATGTTCTCAAAATAACCGAAACATCAATTCCCAAATGCCAGTCAATCATTACATTGATTAACTAATCCGTTCCCCTTATACCGATATGTTGGAATCGAAGAGGTGGGGTGGGGGTGGGGGGTGAATGAGATTCCTTGGCTACTTTAGCTTTTTAAAATGAGTTTGCAAAATAAAAGAGTTTGCGTTTGCCGAAGGCTTTCAATCGATAAATAAATAAAAAAGAAGAAGTAAATAAATAAATAAATGTGCAATGTAATAAAGCGGTAAATGACAATGATAATTGTAATAGAAGTTCGGCGATGAATCGCCTACTACTCCTCTTCCCGGTTAGATAACCTCCAACCGAGGTTCCACTAGAACAAATGATCTTGGCCTTGAGGGCTCCAAGTTAGCCACAATACAACTCTTCCCGAGTACACAAAGCTCTTCCCGAGCACAACACTCTTCATGAGTCTTCTTGGCCTTAAGGGCTCCAAGGATAGCCACACAAAACTCTTCCCGAGTTACCAACACTATTCACGAGTCTTCTTGGCCTTAAGAGCTCCAAGGATAGCCACAACACATGCACCAACTTTACTTGTTGATGACTTTATAATTTCCAACTTGCTTTGGTGTTGGAGGACCTTACAACAACTCAACAAACACCTTCACGGTGTACCAACACGAAGAAAACAAGACTCACACAAAATAAAAGAATTACAAACTCCAATACAACAACAATGTATGGAGATTGCAAAGCTATATGAATTTTGAATAAGCAAAGCTTTGTAGAAGTTTGTAGGCTTGTTTATTGTCTTCAAAATGCTCCAAAGCATCAATATTTATAGTGTAGGAGGCCCCTAGGCTCCTACTAGCCGTTGCTACACAAAAGGCTGAAATCACTCCTCGGTCGCCTCGGACATCACCTCGGGCGATCACCATCGCCGCGCCCCAACGGTCGCCAATTTCCACAGATCGCCTCAGGCGATGTATGGAAGCTAAAAATCAATGCCGTAGCCTCAGCTTCTCAAAATCTTTCATCGCCTCAAACGAAGCAGCCATCGCCTCAGGCGATCAACGCATCGCCTCGGGCGAACTCCCCCTACACCCGAGCATCGGCGTCGCTCCAGTCGATGTGCGTGACGATGCCCCGCCTAGCTGCCATCGCCTGGGGTGATGATGACCATCGCCTGGGGCGATCCAGCCCAGGTTTTGCGCATTTGAATTTCTTCATTCAATCCACTTTTTAACCACTAAATCTGCACACTAAATACATACATTAGTATAACAAACACAAGTTTTGTTGATCATCAAAACTCAAAAATAATCCGTAGATAAATCCTAGCATTAAACACAACCCTGCGTTTACGGCTCAACACGATACCATAATCACTAAAATCAAATCATTAAACAATGATTACAGATATTCCATATATCTCACTAATGGTTCCATAGTTCTAGTTCATCGCTCGCTCCACAATAGCGGCATTGTAATCTCACGCACGCTCAACATCGACGGCGTCATAACCGATGTTCGCTCAACAACGACATCATCCAATCATTGCTCGCTCAAAAGCGGCACCATATAATTCCCAATGTATATCCATTTATTGCAAATACAAATAACCAGGCATTTCACAGTTGCAATAATATAACAGGCTATGCTCGTACGTTATACGTACCTTATGATTCCGTAGTCCGAACCAAACCTTGACGGAGTCCCGCGACCCGATGAATTATGTGCTAACAAATAAATAATTCACAATTAATCACAAGCATGCAACCACGTGCCCAAGCACGTTCACAACCTCCAATCTATCGTCAATCTATGACGATTAACCATTATATAAGACTCAGGGCTAAGCATGCATAATACCCAAAATATTCCATTTCATGTGTACAAAGGTAACCAATTACTCAATCGAGTATCTGATGTGACTAGAAATAGACACATCTTTAGTGCTTAATTTTCTACGATTTGGTAGGTTTTGATGGATAAATTGATACGTATGCTACCTAATCGTATGCTTGTGTAATTGTAGGTACAATCGAAGAAAACGAGCTAAAAATGATGTGTAAAGACCAAGAAAAGACATGGACATGACAATGACTCAAAGTTGATCAAGAAAAGGGCAAAAACGTAATTTTAGAGGTGGCGATCGATCGCATGGAAGAGGCAATCGATCGTCTATGGACAGAAACTTTTGCATCAAATTTGAAGAAGCATCGATCGATCGCCATATTCAGCGATCGATCGCCAGAGTCCACTGGAGCCAAGCGAGCGATCGCCACTTTGTAGTGATCGATCGCCTCAAGCATTTTACCGAAAAAAAATAACGCAGCGATCGATCGCCACATTTGTAGCGATCGATCGCCGCAGAGTCCGAGAATATGGAAAGTGGGTCTTTTACCATGTTTAAAAGATTGTAACCTAAACTTTAGCCTCCATAACCTCAATACTCGATTTTTACATCAGTTGTGAGAGAGATTCCAGACTTTAGATTTTATTTGAGGTTTTTAGAGTAATTTTCTTTCAAGTTTTCTTCAAGAACAACGAAGAACGGAACCGGAATCGACAAGCCGGAATCGTGAATCATCTCAGTAATTCCTTTTCCTTCATTTAATTCAAGTTTTCGGTACAATTTTCTATGTTTTTAGATTTGAATATGATAGGCTAAAACCCTTCGATTCTTGGTTGAAGGGATACCTACTTTTGGATTTGAATCTTTTATGAGAATTCGGTTTGATTGTTGAATTAGATTTCGATTTCAATGTGTTTCTCAGATTTTGAATTCCATGATTGTTGTGTTTGTGTATTAGATTGATCACCTAATATTCAATTGCATAATCGATAGTTTGTTAAGAAACAACTAAGATTAATAATTAACCGGATGTAGGTGTTATTGAATTCTTAGGAGAAACGATTGAGTAATCGATTTTAACGGCTGTAGTTTTCATTGATTAGATTTATGGAACTCATTAGTTTTGAAAAACTATCATTGATTTAATCATTAACGGATGTAGTGGTGATTAGAGATTTGGTAAGGGTTGAATTGAATGCTGTTTTCTCTTTGACTACGAATAAGATGAGTAGGAATTGAGTTCCAATCGATAGATAATCGAAAGAATTCAAATGTTTTGATTTGATGACCAAAAGATAATTTTCCAAAAGTACGGTTACCTGAAAACCAAGAATCGCTTCACTCTCATAAGTTTAAATCATCTTAGTTAATCTCGTTAATTAGTTTAATTCTAGAATTTGCTTAGTAGTAATCATTCTTCCCAAAACCCCTTTTTACTATTTGTTTTTAATTTGTCACTAAAAAGTACTACCTTCCCTGTGGGATCGATCCCTACTCTCGCTACTACATACTTTTGCTATTAACTTGAGAAGGGTTAATTTGGGCGTACGCGATAAACGCTACCAAATTTTGGCGCCGTTGCCGGGGAAGGCATTGGTATTCTTTTTGTGTCTATTTTTTTATTATTATCCCGCATTACTACTTTGGTTTGTTAATGAGTACAGGTGGATCGTTCAATCACGAAGATAACTTTCACTACGATCCTGAGATTGAGAGGACGCTACATCAGAGGAGACGAGAAGCACGAAGGATTATAGAACAAGAAGAAGAAGAGAGGTCCATGATGGCTGCAAATCAAAGCTTGAGGCAGCTGGCGAATCCCAACTTGGATCAACAACCGCTCTGCATCAGTTTCCTTGCTCTGGCCAATAACGTAAACTTTGAACTTAAGTCTGGTTTAATTCACTTATTGCCAGCTTTCCATGGTCTTGCAGGTGAAAACCCGCATAAGCATCTGATGGAGTTCCACGTGGTGTGCACTACCATGAAGCCGACCGGAATCACCGAGGATCAAATAAAGCTAAGAGCATTCCCGTTCTCTCTAAAGGACGCTGCAAAAGACTGGCTCTTCTACTTACCATCCGGATCGATCACCACGTGGACTGACTTACAAAGAGTATTCCTAGAAAAATACTTCCCAGCTTCAAGGGCAACGAACTTGAGGAAAGAGATATATGGTGTGAAGCAACTCCACGAGGAATCACTACACGAGTACTGGGAGAGATTCAAGAAGTTGTGCGCAAGTTGTCCACAACACCAGATAAGTGAACACCTTCTAATCCAATACTTTTATGAAGGTTTACTTTCTTCTGACAGGAACTTAGTGGATGCGGCAAGCGGAGGAGCATTTATAGATAAAACAGCGGAGGAAGCTAGAAGGTTGATAGCTAACATGTCGGCCAACTCCCAACAATTCGGATATGTGCACCATGGACAACCACAAAGAAAAGAGGTAAACGTATCAAACCTAGAACAACAACTTATAGACCTCACTTTTCTTGTGCGTGGTATGGCAGGTGGAAATGTAGGAAAGAAAAAGCCATGTGGAATATGTTTGGAGATAAGTCATACCACTGATGCATGCCCGACACTTCACGAGACATCAGCCGAGCAAGTACATGCAACAGGGGGATTTCCGGGACAACCCCAACGAAGACATGACCCTTACTCAAACACATACAATCCAGGATGGAGAGACCACCCTAACTTGAGCTATGGACCACAATCGATAAATCATGTTCCTCCTTAAGCACCACAACATCCTCCACCATACAGGCCACCTTTTCAGAGGGCACAGCAATCCAATTTTCCTTCTACTCCTGACAGGTTAGAGGTAATCATTCAAGATCTTGCTCACAATGTTACTAAATTTCAACAGGAAACAAGATCGAGTATTCAAACCTTGAACACCCAAGTGGGTCAACTAGCCACTGCTCTTAATCGAGTTGAAGCAAACGGATCAACCACTCTACCATCACAAACAGTGGTGAATCCGAGAGACAATGTAAATGCAGTCACAGAGTGGGAAGGAATTGGAGACACCGGAGACGACGGAGAAACAACCGCCCAAGAGTGCGGAAGAAAAGGAAGCGGAAGTTGGAGAAAAGCTCGGGATAGCACACGAGGCATCAAAAGGTAAGCCCCCTTCTTTTTTCTGAATATAAAGTGCCACCCCCTTTTCCCCAAGCTTTAAAAGACAACAGGAAAGACGCTGGACTAAAAGGCTTGTATGAGACCTTCCGAAGATGTGAGATAAATATCTCATTGCTGGACGCCATTCAACAAATACCTCGCTATGCGAAGTTTTTAAAGGAATTGTGCACTGCCAAGAGGATTCATCGATTGAAGGGACCCCAAAAGGTTGAACTAGGTGAGAACGTATCAGCGGTGATACAAAGAAAAATCCCTACCAAGTGTAAGGATCCAGGTATGTTCTCTATCCCATGCACCATTGGAAACACTCGCCTTGAAAAGGCCATGTTAGATTTAGGAGCATCAATTAATGTCATGCCATATTCTATTTATGCTTCTTTACAACTTGGTCCTTTGAACCCTACGGGAGTGGTGATTCAATTAGCGGATAGATCTAGTGCATACCCTAGGGGCGTACTAGAAGATGTATTAGTACAAGTGAATGTACTAGTTTTCCCAGCTGATTTTTATATTCTTGACATAGAGAATGGTGATAAAAGTAGCCCCATATTGTTAGGAAGACCATTTCTCAAAACTTCTAAGACTAAGATAGATGTGCATAGTGGCACCCTCACTATGGAATTTGATGGTGAGATTGTTACATTTAACATCTATGATGCCATGAAATATCCTTGCAATAATGATGACACTGTGTACTCTATTGATGTTATTGATTACCTGTCACAGGAAGTTTTTGAGAATGTAGGCAAAGAAGAATTGGAAAGCACTCTCACCATGGATGTGGAGAAGGACGAAGAGGACGTAATCCTCATGGATGATGCACCTGAGCTATCTCAGTCAGGTAACGTTTCTTTCATATCATTGCCTGTTTCTAACGCTAGACCTCTCCCATCTGTTTTGCAGGCACCCACCATCGAGCTGAAGCCACTGCCCACCCACCTTAAATAAGTATTCCTTGGTGAAGGTAATACATTACCAGTGATCATCTCCAGTAAGTTGGGGGATGATCAAGAGAAGGACTTGATTCATGTGCTCAAGGAGCACAAGACTGCTATAGGCTGGACAATCGCAGACATCAAGGGAATCAGTCCCTCCACGTGCATGCACCTAATTCTACTAGAGGAAGGAGGGAGCCCGACACGTTAGCCCCAAAGGAAGCTAAACCCACCCATGATGGAGGTGGTGAAGGAGGAGATTCTGAAACTTCTATCGGTTGGTGTGATATACCTATATCAGATAGTCAATGGGTTAGTCCAGTTCAAGTGGTTCCAAAGAAGACCGGTATCACTGTGATAAAGAATAAGGACGATGAACTTGTGCCCACACGCATTCAAAATGGATGGCGAGTGTGCATTGACTACCAGAAGCTTAACACTGCGACTAGAAAGGATCACTTTCCTATACCTTTTATTGATCAGATGCTTGAGAGGTTAGCATGCCATTCTTATTATTGTTTTCTTGATGGTTACTCAGGCTATTTTCAGATTGCAATCGCTCCGGAGGACCAAGAGAAACCATTTTCACATGTCCCTTCGGCACATTCGCATACCGTCGCATGCCCTTTGGACTATGCAATGCCCCAGCCACTTTTCAACGGTGTATGGTTAGTATCTTTTCTGAGTTTATTGAACATATTTTAGAAGTATTCATGGATGACTTTACTGTTTACGGTAACTCATTCAAGGATTGCCTTTCTAGCCTTACACTGGTATTGAAAAAGTGCATTGATACTAACCTTGTGTTAAATTTTGAAAAATGTCATTTTATGGTTGAACAAGGTATAATGCTGGGTCATGTTGTTTCTGCTAATGGCATAGAGGTTGATAAGGCAAAAATTGATGTTATGCAATCTTTACCCTACCCTACTTGTGTCCGGGATGTGCGCTCTTTTCTTGGTCATGCAGGTTTTACAGGAGGTACATCAAAGACTTCGCCAAGATAGCTACACCTTTGTGTAAGCTACTACAAAAGGATGTTCCCTTTGAGATGGATGCCGAAAGCAAGAGAGATTTTGATACACTGAAAGAGTCATTAACCTCGACTCCCATCATCCAACCACCCGACTGGAGTAAACCCTTCGAGATCATGTGCGATGCAAGTGACTATGCGGTTGGTGTTGTTTTGGGGCAAAAAGAGGGCAATGCTTCACATGCCATCTACTACGCATCAAAAACCTTGAATGACGCCCAACGCAATTATTCTACTACTGAGAAAGAACTCTTAGCAGTTGTTTTTGCTCTTGAAAAATTTCGATCGTATTTACTTGGAGTTATTGTTTATTCTGATCATGCAGCTCTTCGCTATTTGATGACGAAGAAGGAGGCTAAACCAAGGCTAATAAGATGGATTTTGCTCTTGAGTGAATTCGACATACAAATCAAGGATAAGAATGGCAGCGAAAACAAAGTAGCGGATCACTTGAGCCGTCTACCACATGTAGAGGATGAGCTTTGTTTGAAGGAGGAATTCCCGGATGAGCATTTGTTCTCCATAAACGACAATCTTCCATGGTATGCTCATATTGTGAATTTTTTAGCTTCTAATGTGCTACCCCCTGAATTGTCTGGGTCTCAACGAGCTAAGATCAAGAGTGATGCCAAGTATTATGTATGGGATGATCCTTACTTATGGAAGAACTGCGAGGACCAAATCATTCGACGTTGCATACCCGAGACTGAGGTACATGACATTTTAATGTTTTGTCATTCATATGCTTGTGGTGGACATTTTGGAGCCAAGAGGACCTCTAGGAAGGTACTAGAGTGTGGATTCTTTTGGCCCACCCTATTTCGTGATGCATATCTTTTCTGCAAGAACTGTGCGCAATGCCAATTGACCGGTAATCTCTCCCAAAGAACGGAGATGCCTCAACAACCCATTCTCATTTCTGAAATTTTTGACGTATGGGGCATCGACTTTATGGGACCCTTTCCTATGTCTTATGGTCATATTTATATACTGCTTGCTGTTGATTATGTGTCGAAATGGGTGGAAGCGATAGCCACCCGTACTGACGATTCCAAGGTTGTTGCAGATTTTATCAAACATAACATTTTCTCTAGGTTTGGAATCCCAAGATCCATCATCAGTGATCGAGGTTCACACTTCTGCAACCGGACAGTGGAAAGCCTATTCAAGAAATACCACTTGACTCACAAAGTCTCCACTGCCTATCACCCGCAAACAAATGGCCAAGCCGAGGTCTCTAACCGAGAAATCAAGGCCATATTGGAAAAAAACGGTCAACCCAACAAGGAAAGATTGGAGCTTGCGACTCGATGATGCACTGTGGGCCTACAGAACCGCATATAAGACTCCAATAGGTATGGCTCCTTATCGACTGATTTTTGGTAAACCGTGTCATCTCCCTGTAGAGTTGGAACACAAAGCATACTGGGCCGTGAAGAATTTCAACATGAACTACGATGCGAGTGGCGTGCATAGGAAGCTGCAATTGCAAGAGTTAGAGGAGATACGGAATGAAGCTTACGAGAGTGCTAGATTTTACAAAGAAAAGACGAAGGATTTTCACGACAAGATGATATCACGGAGAACCTTTGAAGTTAGTCAAAAGTTCTCCTTTACCATTCCCGCCTTCGCCTGTTCCCAGTAAGCTTCGTTCTAGGTGGCATGGACCTTATTTAGTTATTAATGTGTATCCTCATGGTGCACTGGAGATTCAAAGTTTGGACACCACCAAGACATTCAAGGTGAATGGTCACCGATTGAAGCACTACTTTGAAGGTGTCCAACATGAAGAAAGAGGGAACGTAGACATCAAGGTAGCTCTAGAGGATCCACCCCACTTTGACTGAGCACGAGGACTGGCGTCGGGTCACCGACGTTAAACAGAGGCGCTGCTTGGGAGGCAACCCAAGGGGAGTTAGTTTCTTTTCTCCCTTTTATTTTTTTAATTTTTGCTTTAGTAGTTAGACTAGTTAGACTATTCTCTTTTCTTGTATTTTTGCCTTACATTGGGGACAGTGTAAGATTTAAGTATGGGGGAGGGATTAGTGGTGTGTTATTGTTTTTCTTATTTCAAAAATACAAAAAAATCGAAAAATTTGAAAATTTTGAGCTCATAGCTAGTAATGAACACATGCTTAGAATAACTAGCCCATGATGAAACCTAATTGATATCATGCATGCTTTTGAACATAGGTGAATTGTTAACTTTGGAACACTTTGAACTCTAATGCAAAGTTTACCTTAACTTAGTAGTGAATATTTTGAGCACATTATTGTCATGGCTTGAGAAATGTGCATAACTTAGTGAAGATTGTGTGAATTTTGTGATAGTCTTAAGAAGTCTCTAATACATGCTAGAACTTAACTACATGCTCTTTGAGGCGTATGTCTAGACTACTTGCAAACATGAAAGTGATATAAGCAATCTTTGATGCGTTTGAGCCTTTCAAGCCTACCATATAAACAAAATCAATCTCTAGTACCCTTTTTGAGCCTTAATATAAAAGAATGGTAGTATGCTAAGCATACTAAAGACCCCCATTCAACATTCCTTGACTAGCTTATCATCCTACCCTTTTAGCCTAAATATGATTTGAATCCATACCTTTTAAGGGAGTATGATGTATTTCATTCAAATGCACTTAGGAATCATTGAAGTATATTTGCGAACTTGATTGTCAAAAGAATGAAATACATGAAAGAAAAGGAATGCCTTGAGAAATTTGAGAAAAAAATATGACTCCAAGGGGAGCCAAGGCACAAAAGAAGAAAAAATGTTGAAATAAACCTTGAAAAAAATTGAACAAGGTTTGAGAAAAATTCATGCAAGAAGGGAAGTCTTAGTGTGCATTTCATCATACTCTCTTGTTTGATATATCTTTATCCTTTCTTCATAAGCCAATACCTAGGCCAAGCTACAAGCTAATAAAGACCTACTTGATTTATGTTTGCAAAGTGCCTAAGATAGTGGAGAAGAGTGTGCAAGTAAGCTTAAACTTGTGTTAGTGCATGACTTGAACTATTGTGAATTTGCATCTTTTGGATCTATAATTTGTACACAACACTTGTTTATGACCACACACGCACATTTACTACTTTGTTAAGTATGAAATGTCTAGGGATTAAAATTGTTCCAATGTTAACTTTTCACCGCCTTTCATTACTATGCATGTTTAAAATTGTTGAGGCATTAAAGTAAGGACAAATTGCTTTGTTATGAGCCTATGAGCTAACCAAAAATATTGTAGTTTTTATTGTTTACTCGAGGTCGAGTAAAGAGTAAGTATGGGAGAGTTTGATGTGACTAGAAATAGACACATCTTTAGTGCTTAATTGTCTACGATTTGGTAGGTTTTGATGGATAAATTGATACGTATGCTACCTAATCGTATGTTTGTGTAATTGTAGAAACGAGCTAAAAATGATGTGTAAAGACCAAGAAAAGACATGGACATGACAATGACTCAAAGTTGATCAAGAAAAGGGCAAAAACGTAATTTTAGAGGTGGCGATCGATCGCATGGAAGAGGCAATTGATCGCCTATGGACAGAAACTTTTGCATCAAATTTGAAGAAGCAGCGATCGATCACCATATTCAGCGATCGATCGCCAGAGTCCACTGGAGCCAAGCGATCGATCGCCACTTTGTAGCGATCGATCGCCTCAATCATTTTATCGAAAAAAAATAACGCAGCGATCGATCGCCACATTTGTAGCGATCGATCGCCTCAGAGTCCGAGAATATGGAAAGTGGGTCTTTTACCATGTTTAAAAGATTGTAACCTAAACTTTAGCCTCCATAACCTCAATACTCGATTTTTACATCAGTTGTGAGAGAGATTCCAGACTTTAGATTTTATTTGAGGTTTTTAGAGTAATTTTCTTTCAAGTTTTCTTCAAGAACAACGAAGAACGGAACCGGAATCGACAAGCCGGAATCGTGAATCATCTCAGTAATTCCTTTTCCTTCATTTAATTCAATGTTTTCGGTACAATTTTCTATGTTTTTAGATTTGAATATGATAGGCTAAAACCCTTCGATTCTTGGTTGAAGGGATACCTACTTTTGGATTTGAATCTTTTATGAGAATTCGGTTTGATTGTTGAATTAGATTTCGATTTCAATGTGTTTCTCAGATTTCGAATTCCATGATTGTTGTGTTTGTGTATTAGATTGATCGCCTAATATTCAATTGCATAATCGATAGTTTGTTAAGAAACAACTAAGATTAATAATTAACCGGATGTAGGTGTTATTGAATTCTTAGGAGAAACGATTGAGTAATCGATTTTAACGGCTGTAGTTTTCATTGATTAGATTTATCGAACTCATTAGTTTTGAAAAACTATCATTGATTTAATCATTAACGGCTGTAGTGGTGATTAGAGATTTGGTAAGAGTTGAAGTGAATGCTTTTTTCTCTTTGACTACGAATAAGATGAGTAGGAATTGAGTTCCAATCGATAGATAATCGAAAGAATTCGAATGTTTTGATTTGATGACCAAAAGATAATTTTCCAAAAGTACGGTTACCTGAAAACCAAGAATCGCTTCACTCTTATAAGTTTAAATCATATTAGTTAATCTCGTTAATTAGTTTAATTCTAGAATTTGCTTAGTAGTAATCATTCTTCCCAAAACCCCTTTTTACTATTTGTTTTTAATTTGACACGAAAAAGTACTACCTTCCCTGTGGGATCGATCCCTACTCTCGCTACTACATACTTTTGCTATTAACTTGAGAATTGTTAATTTGGGCGTACGCGATAAACGCTACCCATATCCCATTTATTTTAAAATTAGGCTCCAACCATTCCATTTTAAAAGTATAGCACTCCCAATGGAATGTAGACATTGCCCAGAAAATCGGCTAATTAAACCTCGATTCCAAAATCCCAACATTTGCCAAAATTTCCAAAAACACAAGAAACAGGGCCGCGATCGATCGCCGTTTACGCGCGATCGATTGCTCAACCACACTGCCCAAAAAAAAAGTATAGCCGCGATCGATCGCCACAAATGCCGATCGATCGCAAACTCTTTCTGTTACTCGCGATCGATCGGTAACATCTCGCGATCGACCGAGAGTACTATTCATCGTCACCCATTTTCCAGATTCATGTCGCGATCGATCGACTCCAAGCCGCGATCGACCGGGGCCTGCAATTTTCCGAAAAACTCGAGCTTTAATGGGGTTTTTCACACCCAACTCAAAACCAACACCCCATACACCTTCAACACCACCCATACTCCGTTTAAAATCAATAAAAATACCAAAAACACAACTTCAAAATTTTTAACCAAAACCCCAAATTTCTATAACCAACCCAAAACTCAACCAAACTCTACAATACCATAGTCAAAACGAAGGTAAGGACGAGTGGAAGAAGATTACCAACTTTTGTTCGAGAGATTTGGCTCCCGAGCCGAGATTCCAACCATTTTTCCTCCAAAAGGAAAAGAGAAGGGGTTTTGGGGGGAGATGAGGCACGAAGAGAGAGAGGAGAGATTCCGTGCAATGACGGAATACCGAGTCCACTTGGTATATATAGTACCAAGGCTCCAAAAATACCAAGTCCTCCACAAATACATCATGACTCAATAAAAATCATCTGTTTTCAATAATTATCTCCCCAATCTCAATTTCCAATACCAGTCCCAATACAAAGTACCCCGGACCCCATATACCACTAAAAACCCAATTCCAAGGTTTTTCACTACGATGAGAATACAATCTCAACCTTTGGATCCAACGATCCCATATACCCGATTTAACATCCTTGGGTATCCCAACACCTCAATTAATTCATAATTGCCACAATTTAAGTCCATTGAGGGTCATTAACACTCCGGGATTAGCACCCTTAATTCCTGGGTATCACAATTATCCCCCACTAATAAAAATTTCATCCTCGAAATTTGCACAGGCATACTCCACATACTGCCAAGACTACACAATCCAATCGGATCCACACCGTTGAATCATGAACACATCATGAACGATACACCAACTGCGGGGACACCGACCTCGCACCAATTTTGGAATGGAGTAAACCTCTCAAACCATCACAAATCTTAACAGACGTCAACATACCTCGACGTGAGCTAACCCAGTAGTCAATCGGCCTCAACTGCAATTCAAACGAATCATCCTTGATTCTGACATAGATAACATTCCATGATATCTTCACCACTTAGTTTATGATGTCCAACACATCGTTACGAAGGAAACCACTAGTATACAACAGTATACACACACTAAACCCAGTATCCATTTTCCAAATCCATCTCCGTCAAAGGAGTAGTTGCATCCCTTTGCAACACGGATCGGGCAACTCACGGCCACCGTTCAACACAAAACACATCTCTAAAGATGTCTACATCCGTGTGTTCCAAGAAATCACATCTTGGTCCAAACACACCATCGAGACTCCACAAGGTCTCAAGTTCCATAGAGAACATGCAAGAAAATCGATTTCATTCTCACCACATGTGTCAACAATGACACCCAATAGATTGAACCCCGGCCATCCCTCGTTTACCCTAGGATTCAACAATCCTCACACAGTGATGCTATCAAATCACCCATAGATGAACAACCAAAACCCAATACGACAATCCCTCATCAGAGGAAGTCAACCGAACCTCACGATCATTCCTTAGAATGCATGTGCTATCGAGATTACCGATCTCAAGGTGCCACAATCTCTCACCAGAGATTCATCCATCCAAGCATACTAATCCGATGCTCGACAATAAAATGCTGGCATCTGTATACACACCGGTATACATGCCTAAGCACTGACACCACATGCATACTCAATGCACTCGGCTTGGGTATCTCTAATCATACCCATAACCCCCAAAATACAACCGTCAATCCTCAGTTATTCTCACCCAGTGGAGAATGATGATCGACGAACCAACTACACGCGGTGTGATCCCAAAATCAACCCCACACAAACCGACTCATCGAATCTCTCAAAGATTCCCAATATGTGTAACAATTCCGCCTTCCTCATAAGGAAAGTGTCATGAAGACTCTCCAACCTCGAACCCGCTGTTCGGAAATATGGACACATTCATACCACATTGTACCCCGGAACCAATCCATACACAACTGGTTCAGGATAGTGCATCATTGCCACTATCACCACATCAAAATCCGTATACACAACATATACCCATTCTAACGATGCTCTGTACTAATACCATAGTATTCCACATTCTCGAGCACCTTCCCAGAGACGTCTCCTCGTGTGTCTCACTGAAAATAAAAAGCCATTAACCAGTCTAACACGGGTAATGCTTACCGTGGCTGATACAAAATCAACCTTCGACCAATACCAGCTGTCTCCATGACAGTACGATCCAAATTCCTCCAAGAGATACAATCAATATAGTAGTGTCACCCCACTAACTATATCCCACAATTCCAATTGTGTCCCCCATTGCATTCCATATGCAAGGATGCTCAACCAGAGCTAACAACGACTTGTCGACACTCACGTTCGTATTCCCAACAAAATTGAGCTGTCCCGGTACAAGTCTCTCAAAACATTTGACGTATTAACGTCCCCGTGAGGTATTCTCTGTCTCAAACCTCATGCCACAAAGTGACCACCGAGTCTACCATAAGTCCCCATCTTATCATCATACGATTCACCAAACTCGATTCCAACGAGCAGTATAATGGCTACATCAAGCTCATCATAGTACTGCACAATAACCATCTTACTTGGCTAGCCCATCGTAGCATCCTTATGTTTATACCAAACCTACCAACGTATCAAACGTTCCATCCCGGTATACCATACCATTCAATCAATTAGAGTAGTGGGTCATCACCCGATATTTCTCTAATACCAATGTATAACGGACATCCCAGTGTCCTTACTCAACCACAAAGCAATCCTAACTCATTAGGATTTTATTCCACACCTCCATGTGTGGGTGTGACCATGTCTACCATACGTCGCATCGATAATTACAAGTAGTTTCCTCAATAACTACTCCTATCACCAATCACTTGGTCATAGCCATCCCAACGAGTATACCCAAAGGTACTCCTACTCGTAAAATATTTATCTCAAATGTGTGCTGCGGTACACTTCCTATACGGCGCATCCAATAATTCATCGAGCAAACCTGCTCGGCATAATGGTCTCGTCAACCAGTGACTTAGACACTACTATGTGCCCACCATTGGCACTCAAATCATACGACTAAATACATACACCTAACTGTAACGACGGCATCCGTCCACATAGAACATCCTCTATGTCATCGTCATCATGTGACGGTACATGTCAACACATGACATCCACAATATCATCGTCAACCCGTGGCAGTATATGTCAATACATGACATCCATAATCTCATCGTCAAACACGTAACGGTATATGTCAATCATGACATCCATAATCTCATTGTCAAACTCGTGACGGTATATGTCAATACATGACATCCATAATCTCATCATCAAACTCATGACGGTATATGTCAATACATGACATCCACAATAGCACTAACAGAATAGTACTCTACCATAACTCATTGCTTATAAGATAACGGTATACCTGTACCCATTGCCCAATAGTGGTACGAAATCAGTACCCATCGCTCGAAGCTGGCACAATCCCGAGCTATAAAATCAGCCGTATGAGCCCTCGCTACAGAATCAGTGGCATAAATCATCGCCATAGGATCAGCAACATAAACCCTCGATATAGAATCAGCGGAATAGATCATCGCCATAGATATCTGGCGGTATGAACCATCGCCATAGATGTAGCGGAATGTACCATCGCTATATAATACCCGGCGACATGAACCATCGCCATAGATGTAGCGGAATGAACCATCGCTATATATACCCGGCGGCATGAACCATCGCCATAGATGTAGCGTACCGGCATGAACCATCGTCATTAGAATAGCCAATCCCTAGCCTTGTTATGACAGTGTATTTTAATGCACCTCGCTTGTCATGACCGCGGCACTAATAGCCCTCGCTTCGACATATCAGCTACATCGAATAGCCTTGCTTCAAATGTGACATGCGGCATTCATCCTCGCTTCAACATTTAGCGGCAAATATTCTTTCCTCGCTATGATATGACAGCGGCAAGTATTCTATCATCGCTTCAAATGACAGTGGCAAAGCATTAAAATTATCACTCGCATATAACAACGACTCATGGGTATGCAACAAGCATCCATTTATACCTGCAACCACAATGCATAATCCAATATGTATACAAAGTACATGTGAATCACCAATGATAGTCTTGTTATAACAATGTATTTTAATGCACATCGTTAGTCATGACCGCGGCACTAATACCCATCGCTTCGACATATCAGCGGTATCGAATAACCTCGCTTCAACTGCGACATGAGGAATTTACCATCACTTCAACATTTAGCGACAAATATTCTTTCCTCGCTACGATATGACAGCGACAAGTATTCTATCATCGCTTCAAATGACGGTGGCAAAGTATTAAAATCATCACTCGAGTATAACAACGACTATACATGCCATGCACCAAACATCTAATACGTATATGCAACCACAATGCATAATCCAAGATGTATATAAAATACATGTTACCGTTTGGTGCCCGTCAACCCTGGCCTTAGCCCTCCATGCTCAAGCGCACCTATAGGAACAACCCCAAACCATGAGCATATAATAATCCATATTCACCACAATATGATTATAATGAGTAAATGCATAAACCATAAGTATAAAGTACTTCCTGTATTCAATTGCATTTAAAGATGCTCCCCTTGGTTGTCCCTGTACCACAACTCATAATCATAATCAACGGATTATATTACGGTTCCATAAATGTCACGCCATATAATTATCCCATTAACATGTTCCTAGGCCCTCAACAGCCCCAAAGAGCAAACCTGGCTCTGATTTTACTAATGTAAGGACCCCCGTGCCCTTAACACACTATTAGTGTATTAACCCATGCAATTAGTGCATACAATCATGTTATCAGGGGAAAAGACTACATGCAACCATGGTATAAAATACCAGCTATAAAATTTCTTGCATCCTTTCATTAAATATCTAGCTTTTCCCAACCTGGTCCATTTAACATATCATGCACCCTTATAATACAATAACACGTTCTCAATTCATTTTTGCAATTCCTAATTAATGGCATGCAATACATAAATGAAAAGAGAAAGACCCTTGCCTTTTTATACAAACCATATACACATAATAGTGCTCACATGCGAGCATCGAATAAGTATATGTGTATCTATGTATAAATATCATAGTCAATACCAGCTCTGGTACTGCGATCCTGGAAGTACCTCCAATCAACAGCTCGAGCTCAACTCCAAAGCCATCGATGTACCTATTCACCTGCCCCAACAAAGACAGCCCCCACACGGGGTGAGCATACCAATACCAAAAATCCAATAATCATAATATCAAAGTTCATAATTTACAGAATGTAAATGCCATGAATTTTAAATGATACTCCCTGGATGGTATCATCCTCATCGGGGACCCCCTGTGCTGTTCATGTTTTCAAAATAACCGAAACCATCAAATTCCCAAATTCCAGTTAATCATTACATTGATTAACTAATCCGTTTACCATATATCGATACCATAATCAATAAAATCAAATCATTAAACAACGATTACAGATATTTCATATATCTCACTAATGGTTCCATAGTTCTATTTCATCGCTCGCTCCACAATAGCGGCATTTTAATCTCGCACGCTCAACAGCGGCGGCGTCATAACCGATGTTCGCTCAACAACGACATCATCCAATCATTGCTCGCTCAAAAGCGACACCATATAATTCCCAATGTATATCCATTTATTGCAAATACAAATAACCATGCATTTCACAATTGCAATAATATAACAGGCTATGCTCGTACGTTATACGTACCTTATGATTATGTAGTCCGAACCAAACATTGGCTGAGTCTCGTGACCCGATGAATTATGTGCTAACACATAAATAATTCACAATTAATCGCAAGCATGCAACCACGTGCCCAAGCACGTTCACAACCTCCAACATATCGTCAATCTATGACGATTAACCATTATAAAAGACTCTGGGCTAAGCATGCATAATACCCAAAATATTCCATTTCATGTGAACAAAGGTTAACCAATTACTCAATTGAGTATCGCATTTATTTTAAAATTAGGCTCCAACCATTCCATTGTAAGAGTATAGCTCTCCCAATGGAATGTAGACATTGCCCCGAAAATCGGCAAATTAAACCTCGATTCCAAAATCCCAACATTTGCCAAAATTTCACAAGAAATAGGGCCGCGATCGATAGCGCAACCACACTGCATGAAAAAAACTATAGCCGCGATCGATCGCCACAAATGCCGATCGATCGCCAACTCTTTCTGTTACTCGCGATCTGTAACATCTCGCGATCGATGGCGAGTACTATTCATCATCACCCATTTTCCAGATTCATGTCGCGATCGATCGGCGGCAAGCCGCGATCGATAGGGACCTGCAATTTTCCGAAAAACTCGAGCTTTAATGGGGTTTTTCACACCCAACTCAAAACCAACACCCCATACACCTTCAACACCACCAATGCTCCATTTAAAATCAATAAAAATACCAAAAAACACAACTTTGAAATTTTTAACCAAAACCCCCAATTTCCATAACCAACCCAAAACTCAACCAAACTCTACAATACCATAGTCAAAACGAAGGTAAGGGTGAGGGGAAGAAGATTACCAACGTTTGTTCGAGAGATTTGGTTCCCGAGCCGAGATTCCAGCCATTTTTCCTCCAAAAGAAAAAGAGAAGAGTTTTTTTTTTTGGGGGGGGGGGGGGGGGGAGATGGGGCACGAAGAGAGAGAGAGAGAGAGAGGATAGAGGAGAGATTCCGTGCAATGACGGAATACCGAGCCCACTTGGTATATATAGTACCAAGGCTCCAAAAATACCAAGTCCTCCACAAATACATCATGACTCAATAAAAATCATCTGTTTCAATAATTATCTCCCCAATCTCAATTTCCAATATCAGCCCCAATACAAAGTACCCCCGGACCCCAGATACCACCAAAAACCCAATTCCAAGGTTTTTCACTACGATGAGAATACAATCTCAACCGTTGGATCCAACGATCCCAAATACCCGATTTAACATCCTCGGGTGTCCCAACACCGTAATTAATTCATAATTACCACAATTTAAGTCCATTGAGGGTCATTAACACTCCGGGATTAGCACCCTTAGTTCCTGGGTATCCATTCCCCAAGCATATCATCAATTCACAAGCATGCATATGCTTAGGTATGTTCACATTTGTCACACTCGTTAATTTATTTGACAACATGATTGTCAAACTCTCTTCACGTCTTTTATTTGACGTTTGTTATGACTTTACTTTGGCCTTCATATTTCTAGTTTAGCCAAGCACTCCCACACTTCAAATATTGTAGGAAATTCTCTTTTCCTTCAATCACGAGGTTTTTCGTCATTGCCTAAATGTGGTACTTAGTATGTGATTGACTCATAGAATTGCAACCCCCCACAACTTCGGGATAGTCACAAATTGCACTAGCGTTCAAACTTCCTGTTTCAAGTTCTAAGTGTTATCGTCTTAGAAATCCAAATTCAACTTTTTATTTCTTGAAAATTTCGGATTTAAGCATACTTGCTTACAAAAGTTGAAACTTGGATAACATTATCAAACTTGGTTCACAATTTGTAATTTAAGCGCACTAACTTATTCAACTTGAATTCAATATTTTAGATCTTGCAAATTCATGTTATAAGCGTACTAGTTCAGAAATTCAAAAGGAACCCATTTGAGATATTACAACGCCTAGTCAAAATTTGTGGCTTCGATTTATCACCTGTGTTTTAAGCGTACAAAGCTTAAAAAATCAAATTCGAGATTTTAGTCTTGCAGATTCAAGCTTAAACGCCAAATTCTTAGACAACACAAGTATAATCTACTCACAATTTCCCATAGCAAAACTCATTTGCTAAATTTTATTTGTGACGTCCCCGGAATAATTATGTGCAATTGAGTATTAATTATGTTTATGTGAGGATTATATTGTTAATTTATTGGTGTTGAATTAATAATAATGGGAAATGCTTAGGCATGCAATGGCCATGACCTAGTAATGCATTTCAGTGTGCATGTGATGCATGTTGGGAATTTGAGTTATGTCATGATTATTTGGGGGTGGGTGTTGATTGTTTTTGGTAAAGCATGTTTAATTGGAGTTTTGATGTATTTTATTGAATAAATGTTATAAAATATCATGTGAGGATATTTTAATACATCATGCTAATTACCGGTACACAATTAAACATGTATACCATGCTATTCCTACCACGCTCATTAACCACCCCTCAACCCATACTCATCTGCAGGCTTACCCATACCTCACTTCACCCTTCCACCACTCAATCTCTATCACTCATTTTTCCCCCAACTTCTTCTGCCATTTTTCGTCCAACATCTGAGCAACAAGAGGGGGATTGAAGCTTGGAAAATATTGGCTTATTTCTTGCTAAGGAAGTGGGGCAAAAAGGGTAAGGAATCATTTTGTGTTATGGTTCAATTTATGGTTGAAGTTAGATAAAATGTTGAGTAGAATATGTGTAGTAGCTTTTTGTTGAGAATATTGTTTGAGTAGTTACATGGTACTATAATGGTGTATTTTGTGTGTTGAGTTGTTGGGGTATGATGGTTTGTGGTATGTTTTATGGTAGCCTTGGGATGGTGCTCGAAAATGGTGGTTGTTTCGTGATTACAGACATTGGTGATCGATCGGCGTGTTTTCCCCGATCGATCGCGAGCATCAGAGTGCGAGGCAGAAGCTTTCGGCGATCGATCGCGAGTTTGCGCGATCGATCGGCAAAGTCAGCGATCGATCGGCATGTTTTCAGCGATCGATCACGGAGTGGAGAATTTTGGGCATGGAGGCAGTAGCATCTCGCGATCGATCGGGGCCCATTGGCGATCGATCGCGAGAAGCCAAATTATGTGTTTTGGAATATTATTGTGGGATTTTTGGTATTCGGCTATTATTGGCTTCTAATATGGGTTTGTGTGATTGTGTAGAACCATCCCAGGTGGCAACACAGCCAAGGAAGTAAAGTCCTACCACATCCTACTTTTGGAAAGGTACGTAGAGAGACGTACGGGCACCAATGGTAACATGTAATTTATATACGCATTGGGATATGCATTGTGGATGCAAGTATATATTGAATTGTGCATTGTGGATGCAAATACATGTTGATCTATGCATTATGATTGCATATGTGTATGTTGATTATTTGGTGCACATCCCATGAGTCATGGTTATATTGGAGTGATGATTTTAATGCTTTGCCGCTGTCACTTGAAGCGATGATAGAATACTTGCCGCTGTCATATTATAGCGAGGAATGAATATTTGCCGCCAAATGTTGAAGCGAGGGTATTGCCACATGTCGCATTTGAACGAGGTTATTCAATGCCGCTAATATGTCGAAGCGAGGGGTATTGGTGCCGCTGTCATGACATGCGAGGTGCATTAAAATACACTATTATAACAGACTAGGGATTGGTAATTGGTGATATGTCATGACATTTGTGAAACCATTGAATAATCCATTGATTATACTCATGAGTTATTATACAGGGACAACCAAAAAGGGAACGTTTAAAATGCAATTGGGAAACAGGAAGTGTTTTGTATTTACGATTTCTGCATTTACGCTTTTTATTCATGTTACGTTTAATATGGATTATTATATGCTCATGATTTGGGGGTTGTCCATGTAGGTACATCTTGGCATAAAGGGGGCTAAGGCCGGGTTGACGCAGTGAGCTAGCGAGGAGGGCTTTTGATTTAGAAGCTGGGATTCTTTTGTATAGTTTCTACTCTAGGAGTAGTGTAAATCTATAGGATTAACATTCATTTTGTTGGGAATGTAATTAATCCATTTGGAAGAAATTATCTTGGCCTGTAACCCTTAAAGCTCAAGGCCTCAACACGAAATTTTTATACTCTGATAATACACTTTAGCTCTACTTATGTCCTTATTTCACACTTAAGGAACTAGGGTCCTTACATTAGTGGTATCAGAGCAGTGGTTAGAGAACCCGGGGAAGATTGAAGGGTAGCCTTAGCAACTTGTTGGCTTGGAGTTTACATATGAGCATGTTTATGCATATGGTGCTTATTGGTATATAATTGCTATGCTAACATGCTTTTGTTGTTCATGTTATCTAACGGTGAAATATATGTATTGTTTCTGGAATGTTAACCCTTGTATTACAACATGGCGGCCATAAATTTGGGGAATCTCAATGAGGAGGTGGGCGATGTAGGCAGTGTTAACGCTAGCATTGCTCAGACGAATCCTCTACCGCCACATGTTGTGGGTGTGGAACCTGTTGTACATCCGTTATTGCTTGGTGAATTGAGTCTGACGCAGTTCCTAACCTTCCATCCACCTAGATTTGAGGGAACTGAGACTGGGGAAGAGGCTGGGGAATGGTTAGAGAGGTTAGAGCAGATCTTCGTGTCGGCACCCTGTGCCAAGACTGCCTGGCTGAGGTTAATGGTATTTCAACTGGCTAAGAAGTCCTCCATGTGGTGGAAGACAACTGTGATGGAGCTGAGAGCTCAAGGGGTACCTATTGATTGGAGCTTGTTCAGAACTCGGTTTTTGAATCGATATTTCTCAGCTGCTGCCAGAGAGCTGAAAGAGGACGAGTTCACCAACTTGAAGCAGGGCAGTATGACTGTCTCAGATTATGCCATGCACTACTCGTAACTGTTGAGGTATGTCCTCACGTTGCTAGCAATGGACATGCCAAGATGAGGCACTTTCTGAAGGGTCTGAGACCGGAGTTATTTGACCGGGTTATCTCCACTAACCCTAGCTCTTTTGATGATGCTCTTACTAGAGCAGAGCTGGCAGAAATCGGAGTTGGGGCTTATGCGGATACTGTACCCCCACATGTGCCACCTCAGAGGTCAGTTTCCGATAGCCTGAGACCACGAGGATAGCAGTTTAAGCCTCGTGGAGCTTCTTCGTATTCTCGATTTAGTGGGAAGAAGTCCTATAACCGGAAACAGGATAATCGAAAGGGCAATGTACCAACCAACTGGGGGCCAATGCAAGTGAACAGGTCAGGGGAAACAAGATGTGATAATTGTGGAGGGCCACACTCATCAAACAACTGCCCAGCTTGTTTCAGTTGTGGCAAGATGGGATTTCTCGGTATTGCCCCAGTCGGGGAGGACAGTCGGATTTCAGAATGAATAGGACAGTGCAACAGAGGCAACAGATTATGCCTCGACCATCGGGAGGACAGACAGTGGGACCGCCTCAGGGACAAGTATATGCACTGACCAGAGAGCAGTCCGAGGCAGCCCAGAGGAGGTGATTGCTGGTACGTGCCATTTATTTACGTACCCTGCTTTTATTTTGATAGACACATGTGCTTCCCATTCTTTTATATCTACAGATTTTGTGGAGAGACATCATATGTGCCCGTCTCCGTTGCCCACGCCTCTTATGGTCTCGACACCCACCAGAAGAAATGTTATTGCTGATCAATTTCTTGTGGGCTGCCTCATTTATTTTGAGGGCAATGATTTGAAGACTGATCTGATTGTACTGAATATGACAGACTTTGATTGCATTGTGGGCATTGATGTGCTGAACAGATATCAGGCCGTGGTTGACTGCCGACAGAGAACTGTTCACTTCCGATCTGATCAGGGGATTCAGTGGATCTTTTATGGGAATGGTTCTCGTCCGAAGATTCCGTTGGTTTCAGCTGTTAAAATGTCAGGGCTATTGGAACATGGCCATACGGGTTACCTTATCTATGCCGTTGATATAGCGGAAAAGAAGAAAGAACTGAGGATTGAGGAAAATACCAGTGGTTGCAGAATTTACTGATGTATTCTCGGATGAGATTCCAGGGTTTCCGCCGTGTAGAGACGTCGAGTTTGGAATCTAGTTATTACCGGGGACTTCTGCTATTTCTCGTGCCCCTTATAGAATGGCGCCGGCGGAACTGAGGGAACTGAATGTGCAATTACAGGAACTCCTTGATAAGGGATACATACATCCGAGTGTATCGCCTTGGGGTGCACCTGTCCTGTTTGTCAAGAAGAAGGACGGTTCGATGCGGTTGTGCATCGATTACCGACAGTTGAACAAAGTGACGGTTAAAAACAAGTACCCTCTTCCACGGATTGATGATATGTTTGATCAGTTGCAGGCCACGAGACTCTATTCTAAGATTGACTTGAGGTCTGGTTATCATCAGATTCGGGTTAGAGAGGAAGATGTACAGAAGACAGCATTTCGGACTCGGTATGGACATTACGAGTTCTTGGTTATGCCGTTCGGTGTGACGAACGCCCCGGTTGTCTTTATGGGTCTGATGAATCGGGTGTTCCAGCAATATCTTGACCAGTTCGTCATCGTGTTCATTGATGACATACTTATCTATTCTCGGAGTGAGGAGGAACACGTGAGTCATTTGCGGACGGTGCTCCAGATCCTCAGAGATAATCAGCTGTTTGCCAAGCTCAGCAAATGTGAATTCTGGTTGAGCAACATGGTATTTCTCGATCATGTCATTTCTAGGGATGGGATATCAGTAGATCCCATGAAGGTAGAGGCAGTGCTGGAATGGTCTACACCTACTTCAGTGCCTGAGATATGGAGCTTTCTTGGTTTGGCCGGATATTACCGTCGTTTCGTCGAAGGATTCTCGAAGATTGCCAAGCCACTGACGCAGTTGACTCAAAAGGGAGTACCATGGTCTGAGGCTTGTGAACAGAGTTTCCAAGAGTTGAAGCACAGATTGACATTAGCATCAGTGTTGGTGATTCCTATGGAGAACAAGAGATTCGTTCTCTATACTGATGCATCACTTCAGGGCTTAGGATGTGTGCTGATGCAAGACAAGCATGTGGTAGCTTATGCATCGAGACAACTAAAGCCACATGAAACTAGGTATCCAGTTCATGATTTGGAACTAGCGGCTATTGTATTTGCCCTGAAGATTTGGCGGCACTACTTGTATGGTACTTCGTTTACCATTTATACAGAGCACAAGAGCCTAAAGTTTCTCTTTACTCATGCATAGCTGAACATGAGACAGAGGAGATGGATGGACTTACTCAAAGACTATGATTGTGAGATTGAGTACCATCCTTGGAAAGCTAACTTGACAGCAGACGCCTTGAGCCGGAAAGTGAGGGTACTCTGAGGATGTCATGCAATTATCAGCCATGATGACCTCCTACTGTTATCTGGGCTATGACTACGATGTGGATGCGTCGCTTGTACGTGTATCGACCTTATTAGTTGAGCCAGATATTTATGAGAGTATCAGGAGAGCTCAGAGATCAGACGAGGAGATATGGAGATGGTTATCATTGGTACGTCTTGGACAGTCATCGAAGTTTAGGGTAGCTGAAGACGGTTCCTTGAGGCTCGGTAACCGTTGGGTAGTTCCGAGTACGCCGGAGTTGAGTCAAGGAATCCTACAACGGGCTCATAGCAGCAGACTTAGTATCCACCCAGGAGGGAGGAAAATGTATAAGGATCTGTGTGATCAATTTTGGTGGAAACGGATGAAGCGGGACGGCATCACTTTTGTCAAGAGGTGTTTAATCTGTCAGCAGGTTAAGGCAGAGAGGCAGAGACCTGGTGGTGAGCTGAAGAGCTTAAAGATACCGAAATGGAAGTGGGAACACATATCCATGGACTTCGTGAACCACTTGCCGAGGACTGCTTCGGGTTTTGATGCCATTTGGGTGATTGTAGACAGACTGACCAAAGTGGCTCACTTCATTCCCTATAGTATGACCTTCACCTATTTGAGGATGGCTCAGTTATATATTTGAGATGTGGTAAGATTGCATGGGATCCCTATTTCTATAGTGTCTGATCGAGATCCACGATTCACATCTCATTTTTGGGAGGGTCTTCAATCAGCCTTGGGAACAGAGGTAAGGTTGAGCACTGCTTATCATCCCCAAACGGATGGCCAGACTGAGCGTCCTATCCAAACGCTCGAGGACATGTTGAGGGCATGTGTATTGGAGTTTGATACTTCATGGCAGGATTCAGTGGCCTTGGTAGAATTCTCATATAACAATAGCTACCAAGCAAGCATTCAGATGGCTCCATTTGAGGCCCTTTATGGCAGACGAGTAGATCACCCTTATGTTGGGACGACTTGGACCGTAAATCGGTCGGAGGACCAGAATTGGTTCGGGAAATGGAAGAAAAGATAAAGATGATAAGGCAGAAAATGAAAGCAGCCCAAGACAGACAGTCAGCTTATACTAATAAACGACGGCGACCGTTAGAGTTTCAGTTGGGAGACAATGTCTTTTTGAAGATCTCAGCTTTCAGAGGTGTTGTGCGATTTGGAATGTGCGGGAAATTATCTCCGAGATATGTTGGGCCGTATGAGATCTTGCAACGCATTGGCACCTTAACTTAGCGACTGGCCTTGCCACCTTCTTTGTCTGGTATACATGATGTGTTCCATGTGTCTATGTTACGAAAGTATGAGCCGGATCCGTCACATGAGTTGTAGCCTTCTGAGGTTCAGTTAGAATCCGATGTATCTTATGTGAAACGGCCTGTTAGAATTATGGATCGAGCAGACCGCAGACTCCGGAACAAAGTGATACCTATGATTAAAATTCAGTGGGATCGCAGGGGTGTCGAGGAGGCCACATGGGAGACAGAGCAACATATGATGCAGCACTATCCGGAACTATTTTTGGTATGTGGTTTATGTTTTGTTTCGTTTTGGTAAGTGCATGCTGATTTCGAGGACGAAATCTTATAAGTAGGGGAGTATTGTGATGTCCACGAAATAATTATGTGCATTGAGTATTAATTATGTTTATGTGAGGATTATGGTGTTAATTTATTGGTGTTGAATTAATAATAATGGGAAATGCTTAGTCATGCAATGGTCATGACCTAGTAATGCATTTCAGGGTGCATGTGATGCATGTTGGGAATTTGAGTTATGGCATGATTATTTAGGGGTGGGTGTTGATTGTTTTTGGTAAAGCATGTTTAATTGGAGTTTTGATGTATTTTATTGAATAAATGTTATAAAATATCATGTGAGGATATTTTAATCATCATTCTAATTACCGGTACACAATTAAACATGTATACCATGCTATTCCTACCACACTCATTAACCACCCCTCAACCCATACCCATCTGCAAGCTTACCCATACCTCACTTCACCCTTCCACCACTCAATCTCTATCACACATTTTTCCCTCAACTTCTTCCCCTATTTTTCGTCCAACATCTGAGCAATAAGAGGGGGTGTGAAGCTTGGAAAATATTGGCTTTTTCTTGCTAAGGAAGTGAGGCAAAAGGGGTAAGGAATCATTTTGTGTTATGGTTCAATTTATGGTTGAAGTTAGATAAAGTGTTGCGTAGAAATGGCATGTGTAGTAGCTTTTTGTTGAGAATATTGTTTTGAGTAGTTACATGGTACTATAATGGTGTATTTTGTGTATGATGGTTTGTGGTATGTTTTATGGTAGCCTTGGGATGGTGCTCGAAAATGGTGGTTGTTTCGCGATTACAGACATTGGCGATCGATCGGCGTGTTTTCCCCGATCGATCGCGAGCATCAGAGTGCGAGGCAGAAGCTTTCGGCGATCGATCGCGAGTTTGTGCGATCGATCGGCGAAGTCAACGATCGATCGGCATGTTTTCAGCGATCGATCGCGGAGTGGAGAATTTTGGGCATTGAGGCAGTAGCATCTCGCGATCGATCGGGGCCCATTGGCGATCGATCGTGAGAAGCCAAATTAAGTGTTTCGGATGATTATTTTGGGATTTTTGGTAGTCGGCTATTATTGGCTTCTAATATGGGTTTGTGTGATTGTGTAGAACCATCCCAAGTGGCAACACAGCCAAGGAAGTAAAGTCCTACCACATCCTACTTTTGGAAAGGTACGTAGAGAGACGTACGGGCACCCAATGGTAACATGTAATTTATATACGCATTGGGATATGCATTGTGGATGCAAGTATATATTGAATTGTGCATTGTGAATGCAAATACATGTTGATCTATGCATTATGATTGCATATGTGTATGTTGATTGTTTGGTGCACATCCAATGAGTCATGGTTATATTGGAGTTATGATTTTAATGCTTTGCCGCTGTCACTTGAAGCGATGATAGAATACTTGCCGCTGTCATATTATAGCAAGGAATGAATATTTGCCGCCAAATGTTGAAGCGAGAGTATTGCCGCATGTCGCATTTGAGCGAGGTTATTCAATGCCGCTAATATGTCGAAGCGAGGGGTATTGGTGCCGCTGTCATGACATGCGAGGTGCATTAAAATACACCGTTATAACAGACTAGGGATTGGTAATTGGTGATATGTCATGACATTTGTGAAACCATTGAATAATCCATTGATTATACTCATGAGTTATTATACATGGACAACCAAAAAGGGGGCGTTTAAAATGCAATTGGGAAACATGAAGTGTTTTGTATTTACGGTTTCTGCATTTACACTTTTTATTCATGTTACGTTTAATATGGATTATTATATGCTCATGATTTGGGGGTTGTCCATGTAGGTACATCTTGGCATAAAGGGGGCTAAGGTCGGGTTGACGCAGTGAGCTAGTGATGAGGGCTTTTGATTTAGAAGCTGGGATTCTTTTGTATAGTTTCTGTAAGTAATCCAACAAGCATACAACGCAGCGGAATTTAAAATATTGGATTACTATAACCGCGGATCTATACAAAGTTGTCATATCGGATAAAGGATTATAAGAGTCTCACCGTTGTAGCGTGTTTGAGCAGATTCCACGAAGCAGCACCACGTCCAACGCGTCCTTAGAGCCACTAGCAAAACTTATCAAGTTTTGCCTCTACGGTATCCACACGATCAAATCGGGAAGGGATAGTTTAAGAACAAAGTGCTAGATTTGTTCTTAAACCGATACAAGAAACACACTCGATTCACAATCGAAAAGGATGGCCGGAATACACCAAAGCTCCCTTCGACTATGAAGAAGCCGAGAGCAACTATGAGAGGCGGCCGTGTGTTTCTTTGTGTGTCTTGGTTGGAATGGTATGAAAAATTGTCTCCCACAATTAATTAATAACCTTGTTATTAAAAGGCTTAATTAAAGTTCAAGACTTTCTCAAAGTCTTATGGGCCCAAACCCATAATTTAATTAAGTTCTTTTAATCATTTAATTAAGACTCCTCTTAATTAATTAATTCATCCAATGAATTTAATTTCCCTTCTTGATTTAATCTTTTGTGCGACCCGATAGGATCTTGTAATGTTGGCAGTGACATAAAATCTCATTTTATGTCGCAAGCAATGAGCGGTATCTAGCAACACATCAATGCTACCCAAATTACAAGAATGTCTTTGACTCGACATAACCTTAGAACTTGTGATAATATTAACCATGTAACTTAATCCCTTTGTCCATGTGTTTAGATTGAACACGAGTCATGGAATAGTCATACTCGTATATTCAATCTCTATTTCTTGATCCCCAAGTAGAACTAGAATAAACGAATAAGCTCGATATCACATATCGACTCATTCGAGCACGGCCATGCATTTTAGTCTTACTTGATCAAGGGCCCAAACACTTCTCCTGTCCAGTACATTGTTCTCTAACATGTACCCATTATCTCATATCTATGAACAATTCATCAATCAAAACATACTAGTCTCAATGTATTATCATTATCCTTATTTATGATAATACTTGACTAGGGACAATATTTAATAATAATACAGTATTATTCTAAGGACATTAACTTATATATCAATTCATATTGCACAGATATTCGAATAATATATAATAATGATTTGCCATTCATAAAATCATAATACATTGTATGTCATAACAATCATCTAATGACTTGTCTTAGGGCATATCCCAACAAATCTCCCACTTGCACTTAGATCAATCAGACATATACCTAATGCCTAGAGATCTAGTATGACGATCATGCTTTTGCTGTGACAGTGGCTTCGTCAATGGGTCAGATACATTATCATCTGTTGGTACTTTGCATATTTTAACATCTCCCCTTTCAACGATTTCTCGAATGAAATGAAAGCGCCGAAGTATGTGCTTGGATCTTTGGTTAGATCTAGGTTCCTTAGCCAATGCGATCGCTCCATTTTTGTCACAATAGAGTTCTATCGGATCTTTAATGCTAGGCACCACTCCAAGTTCAGAAATGAACTTCCTAATCCAAACAACTTCTTTTGATGCATCAGAGGCAGCAATGTACTCAGCTTCCGTTGTAGAATCGGCTTCTGTCTCTTGCTTTGAACTCTTCCAGCTCACAGCACCTCCATTTAGGCAATACACATATCCAGATTGCGATCGAAAATCATCTTTGTCGGTTTGGAAGCTTGCATCAGTGTAACCCATTACATTGAGCTCTTCCTCACCTCCATAAATCAAGAATGTATCCTTAGTTCTTCTCAAGTACTTCAGGATATTCTTGACTGCAATCCAGTGACCTTCACCTGGATCAACTTGATATCTGCTCGTCATGCTCAAAGCATACGAGACATCGGGACGAGTACATATCATGGCATACATGATAGATCCAATAGCTGACGCATATGGAATCTTACTCATGCGTTGTCTCTCATCTGGTGTTGAAGGACACTGTTCCTTCGAGAGATAAATTCCATGTGTCATAGGCACGAATCCTTTCTTTGATTCTTGCATGCTAAACCGTTTTAGCACTTTGTCTATGTATGTACTTTGACTTAGGCCAAGTAATCTTCTTGATCTATCTCTATAGATCTTGATTCCTAATACATAGGTGGCTTCACCCAAGTCTTTCATAGAAAAGCAATTCCCTAGCCAAATCTTTACAGATTGTAAGGCAGAGATATTATTCACAATGAGAAGTATGTCATCTACATACAATATTAGGAAGATAATTATGCTCTCACTGACCTTCTTGTAGACACAAGGTTCATCTACGTTTTTGATGAAACCAAACTCTTTGACTGCATCATCAAAACGAAGATTCCAACTCCGAGAAGCTTGCTTCAATCCATAAATGGATCGTTGTAGCTTGCATATCTTTCCAGCATCCTTTGGATCGACAAAACCCTCGGGCTGTGTCATGTACACATCCTCAAGCAGATTTCCATTAAGGAAAGCTGTTTTGACATCCATCTGCCAGATTTCATAATCATGAAATGCAGCTATTGCAAGTAAGATCGTAATGATTTAACCATGGCAATTGGTGAAAAGTTTCATCATAGTCAATACCATGAATTTGTTTGAAACCTTTTGCAACCAGTCGACCTTTATAGGTTTGTACATTACCATCCATGTCGGTCTTTTTCTTGAAAATCCATTTGCACCCTATGGGTCGTACCCTTCAGGTGGGTCAACCAAAGTCCATACTTGGTTTGCATACATAGATTCCATCTCAGATTTCATGGCCTCTTGCCATTTCTCAGAATCAGTGCTCATTATAGCTTGTTGATAAGATGACGGCTCATCCTCATCAATAAGTAGTAAGTCACCTTGTTGAGTCACAAGAAATCCATATCTCTGTGGCTCCCGATGTTCTCTTACAGACCTACGCTGGGCTTGTGTCTCTTGAGCAGGCATTTTATCCACAACATCTTGTGGTGTCTGCTCTGTTACCATCTCAATATCATGTTCAATGTTTTCTTGTGGTTGAACTTCACTAAGTTCTATTTGTCTCCCACTAGTTTTTCTAGAAATAAATTCTCTTTCAAGAAAGACACCAGTCCGAGCAACAACTACTTTGTTCTCGGTGGGATAATAGAAATAGTATCCTTTTATTTCCTTAGGATACCCCGCAAATAAACACTTATCAGATTTGGCTCCAAGTTTGTTAGTGGCGTGACGTCTAACGAAAGCCTCACAACCCCAAATCTTCATAAAAGACATACTAGGACGCTTCCCAGTCCATATCTCATATGGTGTCTTTTCCAATGATTTAGATGGAACACAGTTCAGTATAAATATTGTTGTTTCTAAAGCATGTCCCCAAAAGGATATCGGAAGATCTGCATGACTAATCATTGATCTAACCATGTCCAACAAGGTTCGATTTCTCCTCTCGGATACACCATTCCATTGTGGAGTATACGGAGGAGTGAGTTGTGGGACTATCCCACACTCTTTTAGATAGTCATGAAACTCTTGGCTTAAGTATTCACCTCCTCGATCTGATCGAAGGATTTTGATACTTTTGCCAAGTTGGTTTTGTACTTCATTCTTGAAATCTTTGAACTTTTCAAAGGTTTCATGCTTATGCTTCATTAGGTACACATACCCATATCTACTGAGGTCATCAGTAAATGTAACGAAGTATTGAAACCACCTCTAGCTTGTGTACTTATTGGCCCACATACATCACTATGTATTAGTCCCAATAAAACATTTGCCCTTTCAACATGTCCCTTGAAAGGGGCTTTAGTCATCTTGCCCATTAAACAAGATTCACATGTTTCATATGATTCAAAATCAAATGAATCCAATACTCCATCCTTATGAAGTTTTGATATGCGATTCTCGTTTATATGACCCAAGCGACAATGCCAGAGATAAGTTGGATTAGAATCATTATTCTTAATCCTTTTAGTATTTATGTTATAGACAGACATATCAAGATTTAATACACAAAGACCATTAATCATTTGTGCACTAGCATAAAACATATCATTTAAATAAATGGAACAACAATTGTTCTTTATAATAAATGAAAATCCACACTTGTCCAAACAAGAAATAGAGATAATGTTTTTGGTAATAGACTGCACACAATAACAGTCTTTCAAAATCAATGATAAACTAGAAGGTAAAGCTAAACAATAATCTCCTATAGCTAATGCAACAACTCTTGCTCCATTTCCAACTCGGAGATCAACTTCACCTTTCGCCAACGTCCTACTCCTTTTGAGATCCTGCACATTTACACAAATGTGAGATCCACATCCAGTATCTAATACCCATGATGAAGAAGTAGATAAATTGACTTCTATAACAAAAATACCTGAAGTGGAAGTCACACTTCCCTTCGTCTTCTTAAGATCTTCCAGATATACTTTGCAGTTCCTTTTCCAATGACCGGTCTCACCGCAATGGAAACAGTTCCCTTCCTTTGCCACTCCTCCCTTTGGCTTTAGTGCAGAAGCATGTGGCTTAGACTTAACAAGGACCTTCTTGTTCTTCTTGAAGCTCTTAGCTTTAGTCTTTCCTTTGCTCTTATTCACAATAAGAACATTTGTAGGCTTAGACTTCTTGCTATTTGCTTCAAAAGTTCTAAGGATGCCAAGTAACTGTGGTAGAGTCTTTTCAATTTCAATCATATTGTAATTCAAGACAAATTGACCGAAGCTTTCAGGCAACGATTGCAAGATCACGTCACTGGCCAACTCTTGGTCCAAAGGAAAACCCAGCTTCTCCAGATTCTCAATATGCCCAATCATCTTGAGTACATGACTTCCAACTATGCTTCCTTCTACCATTCTACACTGGAATAACGCTTTAGAGACGTCATACCTCTCTTGTCTTGCTTGTTGTTGGTACAGTTGCTTAAGATGCTCGATCATATCGAACGCCTCTATTTCCTCATGTTGCTTCTGAAGCTCAGAGTTCATGGTGGCAAGCATAAGGCACCCAACATCAAGTGCGTCATTTTGATGCTTCTTGTAAGCATCTTTATCGGCCTTAGCAGCCGTCAGGGGAGGTACCTCAGCAGGTAAGGGTTCCTCTAGGACATATTGCTTCTTTTCTTGTTTGAGGACTATCCTCAAGTTCCTATACCAGTCTAGGAAATTTGTCCCATTTAATTTGTCCTTCTCAAGGACCGATCGCAGTGATAATGTGCTTGTTACGTTGTTAGTTGCCATGGATATCTATAATATAAATATGCAAAATAAGTTTATGATTTAATCATTTAATATGGTCTTATATTAAATGACACTCCCACTATTTTGTTTAAAATTATCAACCCTCGAAACCTTTAGTGGGCCAAGATCCATATTTCACCTAATCTTGAGTTAGCTTTGGCTAATCGCCCAAGACTCGGTTATTTAGGTAGACAACACTTTGTCAATTACATCACATGTAATTCTTGGATAGTTGGACGAACAACGCTTTGTTCAAACTCATCAAATGAATTATTATCCAACCCCATGCCTCTAGGTTCCCAATCCTATTGAGATAACCTAGTTAAGTCGTACCCAATTTAAAGTAAAACGGATATCACTATTATCCTTTCGTGCCTTACCAAGATTGCCACGGTGCTTTGCTTTGGCAAACCCACACATGTTCAATCGAAGTCTTGACGAGTACTTTTAATTTTGGAAGGCATCTAAAACTTAATATTTTAGAGGGATTTATTGATCTCATGATTTTATTATTGATAATTTAAAATATGTCCATTACATATACACATATACATATCTACATATATGTATAATAAAATTATCAATCTAAAACATAAGATAAATCATGCATCACATACATAAATTAAACGTGACATGGTTATAGCCCCTACTAGCGATTTTCTCAAGCCAATGAGAAAATCCTAAGAGCCAACCTAAGGTAACTTCATAAGCACCTTCCTTTGGCTCCAAATTGTGAATGGCCTCCACATCCCGGCACCATGCTCCATCTTCATTGATCACCATCAATAAATGAACTATATTATACAAATATAGAGAATTCCTCGATTCACATTCGAGGGGAACATAGGGGAGGGATAACATTCAGAAAAAAAATAGAGAAGGCACGACTCGCAGGTCGTATTATAAATTACAAACATTCACAAATTTTATCTAATAGGTCAAAGGGCTATAACCATGCACCATGCTCAAACAACATATAAAACATGCTATAATAATTTAATTAATTAAATTCTAAACATTTTAAAATTAATTCTAATTAAAACTGTAAAATAAAATTTTGGAAATTTATCGTACGCTCGGGACATCACATGCCACGAACTTATGCGACTAAACCACGAACCACCATGGTTCGAACCAACCTAGCCACACACGGCTGGACCAATCATGGGCCTAGGGTTCGAAACCCTAGCCCAAGACGTGGTCCGAGCCACGCGTGTGCGTGCGGCGCCGCTAGGGTTCCAAACCCTAGCCGCCTTGCACCATCTTGGTTTCTATCGAGCCACATCGTCTGAAACGCTGGAAAAAAAAACTTAGCCACGAGTCACGGTCAAGCCATGCACGGTTCATGACGGTGGCGGCTCAACCATCTCGAGCCAAGGGTTCGAAAACCCTAGCCCTCATGTGGTGTAGCCGCCAACTCGTATGATTCCGAGAACCATGGTCCGAACCATCGACTTTATCGAGCCAAAAGAGTTCAAAACTCTAACCATGTCTCGACACCTCCATGCACGAACATGAGCCACAATGGCAAGACCATCTCGAGCCAAGGGTTCGAAAACCCTAGCCCTCATGTGGCCGCCGTGGGTCAAGTGTAATGGTGGTGGCCGAAACTTCTTGTAATGGGTTCGATTATTCGCCTTCATGTATCGTATACAATAAACTGTCAATTATATCAACTATAATTTTACGATAATTTCACAAACTCGATTTATTTCATATCATATAGAATTATACAGTTTTAATAGCATGCAATACAAATCTAAATATGATTAAACAATTAACCATATAAATCTGAGCTTTATACACGGCTCTGATACCACTGTAAGTAATCCAACAAGCATACAACGCAGCGGAATTTAAAATATTGGATTACTATAACCGCGGATCTATACAAAGTTGTCATATCGGATAAAGGATTATAAGAGTCTCGCCGTTGTAGCGTGTTTGAGCAGATTCCACGAAGCAGCACCACGTCCAACGCGTCCTTAGAGCCACTAGCAAAACTTATCAAGTTTTGCCTCTACGGTATCCACACGATCAAATCGGGAAGGGATAGTTTAAGAACAAAGTGCTAGATTTGTTCTTAAACCGATACAAGAAACACACTCGATTCACAATCGAAAAGGATGGCCGGAATACACCAAAGCTCCCTTCGACTATGAAGAAGCCGAGAGCAACTATGAGAGGCGGTCGTGTGTTTCTTTGTGTGTCTTGGTTGGAATGGTATGAAAAATTGTCCCCACAATTAATAATAACCTTGTTATTAAAAGGCTTAATTAAAGTTCAAGACTTTCTCAAAGTCTTATGGGCCCAAACCCATAATTTAATTAAGTTCTTTTAATCATTTAATTAAGACTCTTTTTAATTAATTAATTCATCCAATGAATTTAATTTCCCTTCTTGATTTAATCTTTTGTGCGACCCGATGGGATCTTGTAATGTTGGCAGTGACATAAAATCTCATTTTATGTCGCAAGCAATGAGCGGATCTAGCAACACATCAATGCTACCCAAATTACAAGAATGTCTTTGACTCGACATAACCTTAGAACTTGTGATAATATTAACCATGTAACTTAATCCCTTTGTCCATGTGTTTAGATTGAACACGAGTCATGGAATAGTCATACTCGTATATTCAATCTCTATTTCTTGATCCCCAAGTAGAACTAGAATAAACGAATAAGCAGGATATCACATATCGACTCATTCGAGCACGGCCATGCATTTTAGTCTTACTTGATCAAGGGCCCAAACACTTCTCCTGTTATATAGGAGGGACAAATCCTATCTTGATCAATCAACATCCCTCTACATAATTCGTAGTGTATCCAATAGTTGCCTTTATAGTTTACCCTATTACAGGTAACGTTTGACAATATCAAGATACATAACTCCTTATGTTGGGATCTCTGATGATCTCAAGTCGTAAGGATTACATACATTATTATCACTATGAGAATTGCTTATGACGCTCATATAACTATCCATGTAGCATTTTCATGGTGGGTCTGTCCAGTACATCATTCTCTAACATGTACCCATGTCTTGATTTGATATCTCATATCTATGAACAATTCATCAATCAAAACATACTAGTCTCAATGCATTATCATTATCCTTATTTATGATAATACTTGACTTGGGACAATCTTTAAGAATAATACAATATTATTCTAAGGACATTAACTTATATATCAATTCATATTGCACAGATATTCGAATAATATATAATAATGATTTGCCATTCATAAAATCATAATACATTGTATGTCATAAACAATCATCTAATGACTTGTCTTAGGGCATATCCTAACAGTTTCTACTCTAGGAGTAGTGTAAATCTATAGGATTAACATTCATTTTGTTAGGAATGTAATTAATCCATTTGGAAGTAATTATCTTGGCATGTAACCCTTAAATCTCAAGGTCTCAACACGAAATTTTTATACTCTGATAATACACTTTAGCTCTACTTATGTCCTTATTTCACAATTAAGGAACTAGGGTCCTTACATTATTGCAATCTCATTGGCCTCGTTTTGCTTCATAACAAAAAAGTCACAACAAATCCTTTCAGAAATTATGTTGTCATCTTCGATTCTCAACCGAACTACAAGGTCTTCAAGATTCATATTTGTTCGTTTGTGCTTGAGATAATTCTTGAAGTCCTTCGATGACGGAGGCAACTTCTCAATCATTGCGGCCACTTGGAATGAATCACTTAGAACCATTCCCTCCGCATTAATTTTGTCATGATTACTTGCAAATATTGCACTTGCGCTATCACTGGCTTTGTGTCAACAATTTTGAAATCCAGGAATCGCCCAACGATGAATTTCTTCATGCGGTAAAACGTTGGAATTTTACTCATCGCTACGCAATCACACCGATCGATCAGTAAGATGCTACCGATCGATCGGTCGCCGCACAAACCCGAAAAACACCATTTTTAAAAGCTTCCAAAACCTCAACCAACCAACCACAACTCCCTCCAACTCGATTTTAACCACAAATAAACACCCTAGGACACTCAACAAGGGTTAAAACACATTTTAAAACAAGAACCAAGATTTTTTCCAAAATCTATAAATTTCCCCCAATTCAAAACAAAAACCAAATTCAACAAAATTACTACCAACACGAAGATAAAAGTTAGGGGAAGAACATTACCCAATTATCTTCGAGAAATCCGGCTCCCAAGTCGAGTCTCCATTGATTTTCCTCCATGAGAGAAAAGAGAAGGGTTTGGGGAAGAAGGGGGCGCGAGAGAGAGGAGAAAGTTCGTGCATGTATTGAACACCGAGTCTACTTAGTATATATAGTACCAAGGCTCAAAAATCTTGAGTCCTCCACAAATACATCATGACTCATTAAAAATCATCTATGTTCAACAAATATCTCTCAATCTCAATTTCCATTACCAGCCCCAACACGAAGCACCCCAGACCCCAGATCCCAGATCCCACCAAAAATCCAATTCCAAGGTTTAACACCATAATGAGAATACAATCTCAACCCTTGGATCCAACGATCCCAAATACCGGATTAAAATCCTCGGGAGTCCCAACACCGCAATTAATTCATAATTGCCACAATTAAAATTCATTAAGGATCATTGCCACACCTGGATTTATACCATTAATTCCCGGGCATCACAATTATCCCCCACCAATAAAATTTCATCCTCGAAATTTGCACATGCGTACTCCACGTACAACCAAGACCTCTTAATCCAATCATATCCACAACATCGATTCATGAATGCATCATGAAACACCAACCGCGAGGACACCGACCTCGCACTAAATCCTGGAATGGAGTAAACCTCCCAACCCATCACAATCTCAAAAGGACGTCAGCATGCCTCGATGCTAACCACCCAAAAGAAGTCAGTCAATCGTAACTGCTAGCTACTCGAATCATCCCCGATTCCAACGTAGATATCACTTCCATGATATCTCCAACACTTAGTCTATGATGCCAAACACACATCGTTACGATGGAGACTACTAGTATACCACAGTATACACATACTGAACCCGATTTTCGCTCTCCAAATCCATCTCCGTCGAGGGAGTAGCTGTACCATTTGCAACTAGGATCGGGCAACTCACGGCCATCGATCAACACAAACACATCTCCAAAGATGCCTACATCCAGTGTGTTCCAAGAAATCATATCTTGGTCCAAACACGCCATCGAGACTCCGCAAGGTCTCAAGTTCCCATAGAGGGTATGCAAGAAAATCAATTGCATTCTCGCCACCTGTGTCGACAACGACACTCAACAAATTCAATCCTGGCCATCCCACGTTTACCCTAGGATTCAACAATCCTAACACATGAATACTATCGAATTACCTAGTAATGACTTACCATGACCCCAAAATTACGGCAATCCCTACTGAGAGGAAGTCAACCGGACCTCACGATCATTCTTCAGAATACATCGTGCCGTTGAGATTACTAATCTCAAGGTGCCACAATCTCTCACCAGAGATTCATTCATCCAAGCATACTAATCCGATGCTCGACAAGTACCAAAATGCTGGTATTCATATACTCACACCGGTATACATGTCTAAGCACCAGCACCACATTCATACTCAATGCACTCGGCTCGGGTATCTCCAAGCATACCCATAATCCCCAAATACAACTGTCAATCCTCAATTATTCTCATACAGTGGAGAATGATGATTGACGAACCAATGACCAATGGTGGGATTCTAACATCAACACCACACAAACCAACTTATCGAATCTTCCAAAGATTCCCAATGGGTATATGAATACCGCCTTCCTCACAAGGAAAGTGTCATGAACCCATGACCCTCCAACCTCAAACCATTGTTCGGAAAACCTGGATGTATTTATACCAAAAGTATCCCGGAACCAATAAATACACAACTGGTTTTAAATAGTGCATCCTTGCAACTATACCAAATCGAAATCCGTATACACAATGTATACCCATTCTAATGATGCTCTGTACTAATACCATAGTACTCCACATTCTCGAGCATCTCCCCAGAGACGTCTCCTCGTACGTCTCACCAAAAATAGAAAGCCATTACCCAGTCCACACCAGTAATGCTTACAATGACTGATCCACAATCAACCCTCGATCAACACCAGATGTCTCCATGACAGTATGCTCCAAATCTCTCCAAGAGATACAATCAATATAGTAGTGTTACCCCACTAACTATATCCCACAATTCCGATCGTGTCCCCCATTGCATTCCATAACAAGGATTCTCAACCAGAGCTAACGACTTGTTGACACTCACGTTGGTGCTCCCAACAAACTTGAGATGTCCCAGTACAAGTCTCTCAAAACATTTAACGTATAAACATCCTTGTGGGGTATTCCCTGCCTCAAACCTCATGCAACATAGTGACTACACGAGTCCACCAAAAATCCTCATCGTTCATCATACAATTCACCAAACAAGGTTCCAACTAGCAGTATAATGGCTACAACAAGCTCACAATAGTACTGCAACAATACCTGGCTAGCAGATCGCTGCCTACCAAACCTACCAATGTATCATACGTTCCACCCCGGTATACCATATCGTACCATCAAGTAGAGTAGTGGGTCATCACCCACTATTTCTCTAACACAAATGCACAATGGACATCCCGGTGTCCTCATTCAACCACAATGCGATCCCAAATCCATTAGGATTTATTCCACACCTTCATGTGTGGGTGTGACCATGTCCACCATACGTCACATCGATATAAACAAGTAGTTTCCTCAATAACTACTCATACCACCAGTCACTTGGCCATAGCCATCCCAACGAGTATACCCAAAGGTACCACTGCTCGTAAAATATTTACCTCAAATACGTGCTGCGGTACATTTACCTTACGCCACATCCATTTATTCATCGATTAAACCTGCTCGGCATAATGGTCTCGTCAACCGGTGACGCAGACACCACATTGTGCCCACCATCGACACTCCAACCATACGACTAAATACATATACCTAAATGTATTTTTCATCGTAACGACGGCACACGTCCACATAGAATGTCCACTATGTCCTCGTCATCCTGTGACGGTACATGTCAACATATGACATCCACAATAACATCGTCAACCCGTGACGGTACATGTCAATACATGACATCCACAATATCATCGTCATCCCGTGACGGCACATGTCAATACATGACATCCACAACATCATTGTCATCCCGTGATGGTACATGTCAATACATGACATCCACAACATCATCGTCATCCCGTGATGGTACATGTCAGTACATGACATCCACAATATCATCATCATCCAGTGACTGTACATGTCAATACATGACATCCACAATATCACTAACAAAATAACAATATACTATAACTCATTATTGACAAGATAGCGGCATACCTGTATTCATCGCCCAATAGCGGTACGCAATCAGCACCCATCCCTCGAAAGCGGCACAATCCCGTGCTGCGTACATAGCGGCATATCCAATCGCTATAAAATCAGTGGCATGAGCCCTCGCTATAAAATCAGCGGCATGAAACATCGCTACATAATCAGCGGCATGAACCCTCGTCGTAGAATCAGCGGCATAAATCATCGCTATAGAATCAGCGACATAGACCCTCGCTATAGAATCAATGGTATAAATCATCGCTATAGAATCATCGGTATAAATCATCGCTATATATATATCCGACGGCATTAGCCATTGCCATAGAATTAGCAGAATGTACCATCGCTATACATATCCGGCGGCATGAACCATCGCCATAGAATTAGCGGAATGTACCATCGCTATACATATTCGGCGGCATGAACCATCGCCATATAATAGCGGAATGAACCATCGCTATATATATAGCCGGTGGCATGACCCATCGCCATAGAATTAACGGAATGAATCATCGTTATATATACCCGACGGCATGAACCATCGCCATAGAATTAGCGGCATGAACCATCGCTATATATACCCGGCGGCATGAACCATCGCCATAGATTAGCGGAATGAACCATCACTATATATACCCGGCGGCATGAACCATCGCCATAGAATTAGCGGAATGAACCATCGCTATATATACCCGGCGACATGAACCATCGCCATATATACCCTGCGTCATGAACCATCGCTATATATACCCTGCATCATGAACCATCGCCATATCACAATCTTGTTATAACAATGTATTTTAATGCACCTCGCTTGTCATGACCGCGGCACTAATACCCCTCGCTTCGACATAACAGCGACATCGAATAACCTCACTTTAATGCGACATGTGGCATTTACCATCTCTTCCACATTTTAGCGGCAAATATTCTTTCCTCGCTACGATATGACACCAGCAAGTATTCTATCATCGCTTCAAATGACAGCGGCAAAGCATTAAAATCATCACTCGAATATAATAGCGATACCTCGCTTTCGTGTAACAACGGTATTCCATATCACAATACACATCGCTATAAGCGGCACATCTTGTTATAACGGTGTATTTTAATGCACCTCGCTTGTCATGATCGCGACATTAATACCCCCCTCTTTCGTGTAACAACGGCAAGTATTCTATCATCGCTTCAAAAGACAGCGGCAAAGCATTAAAATCATCGCTCGAATATAACGACTCTTCATGATGGGCACCAAACATCCAATACATATCTGCAACCACAGTGGTTGGCAATAACACATTCCATTTCCAATCCCATATCATAAACGCAAATAAGCAAAATAGTTGTGTCACACAACACTAACTACCATCATGCATATATATGTGCTACCCGTTTCCATCAACATGTTCCTAGGCCCTCAACTGCCCCAAAGAGCAAACCACTGCTCTGATACCACTAATGTAAGGACCCCGTGCCCTTAACCCACTATTAGTGTATCAACCCGTGTATTTAGTGCATACAATCATGTAATCAGGGGAAAAACCACATGCCACCATAGCATAATATACCATCAATAAAATTTCTTATATTATTCTATATAATGTTCAAATCCCCCATACCACTCAACCCTTAAGTATGCATCTTATAATACACTAACATGTTCTCAATTCATTTAGCAATTTCTTAATTAATTGCATGCAACCCATAAATGAAAAGAGAAAGGCTCATGCCCTTTATACAACCTATATACACATATAGCAGTGCTCACATGCGAGCATCAAATGAGTGAATGTGTATTTAATGTATAAAGTACCCTACTCAATGCCGGCACTGGTACTTCGGTCCTGGAAGCACCTCCAATCCATAGTTCAATCTCAACTCCGGAGTTACTGCTATACATGTTCCACCTGTCCCAACAGAGACAGCCCCCTCACAGGGTGGGCATACCAATACCACCATTTCGACAATCACAATATCACAGTTCATAATTTATAGAATGTAAAGCCATGAATTTTAAAAGATACTCCCTGGATAGTATCATCCTCATACGGAATCCCCTGTGTTGTTCCTGTTCTCAAAATAATCGAAACCATCAAATTCGCAAAAGCCAATTAATCATTTCATTGTTTAACTAAATCCATTCACCAATTACCAATTTACATAATTAATAAAATCCAATCATTTACAAATGTTTATAGATATCATACGTATCTAAACAATAGTTCCATAGTCCCATTTCATCGCTTGCTCAGTAGCAACGGCATTTATATCCGATGTTCGCTCCATAGCGACAACATCTCATCTGTTGCTCGCTCCATAGCGGCACCTTATATTTCACAATACATACCCATTTATTGCAATTACAACATGCATTCAACAATTGTGATAAGATATAATGTTATGCTCCTACGTTATACGTACCTTATAATTCCGTAGTCCGAATAAAACCTTGCCTTAGTCCCGTGACCCGATGAATCATGTGCTAACACATAAAATAACTCACAATAATTAATGAGCATGCAACCACGTGCCCAAGCAAGTTCACAATCCCCAATTATATCATCAATCCATGACGATTAACCATTTAAAAGGCTCGGGCAAAGCATACAACGACACCACAACACAAAATGATTTTCCAAAATCTCCAACCTATTACCGATCGATCGGTAAAAACCCAAAAATTGCATTTTGGTTACGACATTGCACCGATCGATCGGTAGCCTCTACCGACTGATCGCTCGCCTCTACCGATCGATCGCTAGGTGTTACCGATCGATCGGTAAAACGTCGGAACGTAATCGCACCGATCGATCGGTAAGATGCTACCGATCGATCGGTCGCTGCACAAACCCAAAAAACACCATTTTTAAAAGCTTCCAAAACCTCAACCAACCAACCACAACTCCCTCCAACTCGATTTTAACCACAAAAAATAAACATCCTAGGACACTCAACAAGGGTTAAAACACATATTAAAACAAGAACCAAGATTTTTCCAAAATCTATAAATTTCCCCCAATTCAAAACTAAAACCAAATTCAACAAAATTACTACCAACACGAAGATAAAAGCTAGGGGAAGAACATTACCCAATTATCTTCGAGAAATCCAGCTCCCAAGTCGAGTCTCCAACGATTTTCCTCCACGGGAGAAAAGAGAAGGGTTTGGGGAAGAAGGGGGCGCAAGAGAGAGGAGAGAGAGAGAGGAGAAAGTTCGTGTAATGACTGAACATTGAGTCCACTTGGTATATATAGTACCAAGGCTCAAAATCCTGAGTCCTCCACAAATACATCATGACTCATTAAAAATCATATGTGCTCAACAAATACCTCTCAAACTCAATTTTCATTACCAGCCGTAACACGAAGCACCCCATACCCCAGATCCCACCAAAAATCCAATTCCAAGGTTTAACACCATAATGAGAATACAATATCAACCCTTGGATCCAACGACCCCAAATACCGGATTTAAAATCCTCGGGAGTCCCAACACCGTAATTAATTCATAATTGCCACAATTAAAATCCATTAAGGATCATTGCCACACCGGGATTTGCACCATTAATTCCCGAGCATCACAGATCTGGTGGTGGATTTTTCATCTTTCTCAATTATATTTGGATACAAGATTTATTTTGAGGTTTTTTGTTTATGGGTTGTATACTAATTTTATGTGTTGTTTTTGGTCCCTTTGTTTTATGTGATTAATATGTTGGCCTAGGTTCGACAATATGAAATAAAAAATACAGAAAATAAATATAAAAATGAACACCACAATTTATGTGAAAAACTCCTAAAAATTATTAGGGTAAAAACCATGGGAAGATGAAAAGATTCAATTAAAATATTTGTAGGTTACAACCTCTCGCTATTTTTCAAAGAGACTATCACTCTTAATATTCGAAGAAATAACTTGATTTTGGGATAATTTATTCCATATATGTCTTCTTGTCGATATGTCATTCTACACATTGACGGAAAAAAAAGTAGTTAATAAAATTAATGATAGATGTTTACATCAAGCACCCAAAACGTTGCAAAAAGTATTTACGAACATACATTTGTTAGATTTCATACTTCTATCCAAGTCCTTTTGCACTCTGAATTAAATCTTCAATAGTAATTGCTTTATAATCAGCAATGCTTGTTGAATTAGTTAGGTGTCTGCCTGCATATAAAGTTAATTTAAATCAACATTATAAAAAGCGATAAACATATTTTATTTTATCATGAAGCCAAAAAAACACAATGTCTCAACTTTTTATGGTGCAATGTTTGGCAAAAGAACATCTTTATAAACAACATTTTTAGTATACACACCGGAACGTCGATCTAATTTGCCATGTTTTACCAAGATTTTTGTGCATTGCTGCAAAACTCCTCTTGAAAGTGCCACATATCGTTGTCCATGACTGAATACATGATTGCATAGAAATATTCTGACATTTGGTATTGTTTGACCATGAACTTTGTTTATTGTGAGAGCAAAACTCAATCTTATTGGGAATTATTTGCGTGTCAACTCAAATGGCAATCCAGAATCATCTTAACTTTTCAAAGGCATTCGGTGGAGAAAATATCTTATACCCTTGTGAGGTCCAGTTATAATCTCTTCATCCATGAAGTTTCTTCTTAAATTGCGACATATTAATCGCATCCCATTACATAGACCAAGTTCGGGTGCAACATTTCTTAATAGCATAATAGGACAACCATTTTTCAATAAAATTCTATGCGGTGGCAAACCGCTTGGACCAAGAGAGTTTAAAAATTCTTCTTGAAACATGTTTTTGTCTTCTTCTACAGAATCCCAAGACGTGTACTCTATTTCTTAACCAGGAAATATTGAAATGAGGATCTTATTGATTTTGTCCACATCGACATTTTTGAGAGTTATTATGGCTCTGTCAACCATATAATTTGCATCATTCACATTTTGTCATACATGGAAAAATTGAATCAATCAACAGGTAAATTGATTGTTCACCTTCCTAATGGTATAGTCATCGATTCTGGTAGTTGTATAAAATCATCGTTTATTGTAGGTTGTAGACCATCACTGTGAGGGCCCAATCCTAATGATGTGATTAATTATCACACAACAATAATTATAGTGTAAACAGCGGAAGATTAGTTTAACATTTATCAAAATGTGGCCCTAAAAATTTCGGCATGACCTCGTCGCACGAGAAACATACCACCGATACCAATAGTCAAAATATATATAGATACCATTTGTTTCATCTCCATCAACACAAATCAAACTATGTAACACATATCCATACTGAGCAAAATAAACTAAATATACATAAACTCCTTACACTCCAGGGACACACCCCTGGTACATATATGACTGGGATAAAAAGGAAAATAAACCTCTCAAGTATGGCTCCCACCGGATGTACCCTGTCTGGGATCCTGACCACCTGTACTACCTGCCATTGTCCACACACAAAGACAACAACAGCCCCCCCTTGGGGGTGAGCCAAAGCCCAATATGGAACGATCATAGAATATACAACATGTATCTAGAAAATGTGATATATGATGTAATGCAATGCAATGCAATGCATGTCGTGTCGGTATCAGGTCAATCACCCATCCACTGAGTGTATCAGAATCAATCAAATCGCTATCAAATCATCATAGCTCGAGCCTGCCAAGCATAAGGGATCATCAGTGATGCGTCGTCAAAGCGTCATCACATCCCAAGTCTTGACATAGTCAGGGACATACACAGGATGACATCAGCAAGGTGCCACCAATCCCTCGTCTCAACAAATCATGGTAATCAGAGGAGACCACGATTCCCTATACCTTTCGGGCCATTTAATGCCGGTCATAGTATCGCGGTACCAATCTCCAATGATTATCCCAGAATCCAGAAATAAACAGGGTATTTAAGGATCATAGCTCAACGTGCAATGTCATGCATCGATGTACGTATAAAACTGATGTGTGTTAACAAAACATTTAATTTCATACACCGATGTGCCAATTCATGAATGCTATTAATGCCACATAATTTCAATAAAATCACGTAGCCACATAATCTCACATAATTCACAGAAGTCAACAAATCATATATCAAATGATACAGATACCTGTCGTATATTACCCGATCGCAACATACCTTTTTTTGCCGTACAAGAATCGATCTGAGATGACCTGGTATATGGATTTAAGTTCGACTGTCAAACATGTATCAATAAATAATTCAATTATTCATTTCATGCATGTTACCAAAACTCAATTTCCATATACGACTATTCAAATTCCCATAATACTATCTTTGAGTCAACCATGCTAAACATATACATTATCTATTTCTCAAATCCTTTACTGTTAATACTTAATTTGCACATAGATTCACATCATTCATCATAATCACCCTTGATGATATTTTAGAACATGATGAAATCAGTGCTTCTTTAATTTTTCTGGAAATGGGTAAAGGTCTTTAAACAAGAGATGTAGTTACATTCTTCATTGTTAATTCAATTATATTTACCCCTACAACTATCGATATAGATATATATATTTTTATTAATAGGAACATAAAATATAGTCATAATCTTCATTAAATCTTGGCTTAAGGTATCCTAAAACATACGTACAATAAGCCACTTTATGAGCCTATTAGTCATAACCATAAGCAAGTTGTAAAAACATAGTACAAGCTACTAATGGTATTCTTTGATTTTATAGTTGTTACCAAATTGTTTTTCCCTCATAAACTCTTATAAGATGAACGAGCATATCTAAACTCAGAAATTGAGGAAAACTGACTTATGCAAATATTTTCCATAACCTCATGAAATTCAGAAAGTTACCACAAATCTAAAGCTAGCAAATACCTGTACCAAGAATCTGTTGTTCTTCGAGTATGGTGATTATCGTGCCTTAGAAAAGAACCAGATATACTTATGAAACAATATAAAATAAGGATAAGGTTGTAGGAGTCAGTATTTTCCTGGAACTCTTGTGATAGTACAACTTGTGATAGTACAACACGTCCATAACAAACAACCCCACTAGCATATCTCTTATTATTATTATTTTCAATAATTCTAAACTTAGATTAGTGTCTCTCTCTGAATTGCTACTGAACCAAGATACATATCTCATTGTAGATTAAACAATCACTAAATTTGTATTGGAGCAACTTTCGGTCAAATAAATTTTTAGTTTCCTTTTCTTTTGTCTTTTTATGTTAACTTTTCAAAAATACCCTTAAATTTTCCAGAGATTATTTAAAATCATATGTAGCTATTCGAACACCATCTCTAAGTTTATACTACCAATAATCAAATCTTAATTATCATTATTCAAATTTTGGGGTATCACATATCGCCCCCACTTAAGAAGATTTCGTCCCGAAATCTCAAGCATACTTTACTATCAGTTAACACATCACGAGTCATAATACATATCAAAACTAAAATCAACATATGGATCAGAATATAGACTAGGATAGATAGAATACAATGGAACAGAATCGAACAAATGAGGATAAGATTTTTGCATCTTGCTTTCCAATTCCCAAGTTGATTCTTCTACACCATGTCGTGTCCATTGTACTCGTACCAAAGGAATAGATTTGTTACGCAATACTTTCTCCTTTCGATCTAAAATGCAAACGGGTTGTTCAACATAGCATAATGAAGGATCAAGTTCAACCTCATCAGGCTGGAGTACATGTGCTGGATCAGGTTCATATTTCCGTAACATAGAAACATGAAATACATCATGAATGGAGGATAAGGTTGGAGGTAATGCCAACCGATAAGCAAGATCTCCAACTCGATCAAGAATCTCATATGGGCCAACATATCGAGGTGATAGTTTGCCTCGCATGCCAAAACGAACAGTGCCTCGAAATGGAGATATTTTCAGAAATACACGATCACCTTTCTGAAATTCTAAGGGTCGTCTTCGCTTGTTAGCATAACTTGCTTGACGATCCTGTGCGGCCTTCATACGCTGTCTAATTAACTGAACTTTTTCATTCATTTCTTGTATCATATCAGGTCCAGTCAATTGTTTTTCACCAATTTCTTCCCAGAATAAAGGTGATCTGCATCGTCTCCCATATAATGCTTCAAACGGTGCCATACCAATGCTCGTCTGGTAACTATTATTATAAGAAAATTCCACCAACGGTAAAGCTTCTTGCCAACCAACATTAAAATCCATCACCACAGCGCGTAGCATATCTTCAAGCGTTTGAATAGTACGTTCAGTTTGGCCATCAGTCCGAGGATGATAAGCAGTACTCATTGCCAAACGCGTACCCATAGCATCTTGAAAACTACTCCAGAATTTAGAAGTAAATCTGGGGTCACGATCAGAAACAATTGAAACAGGCACACCGTGAAGTCTCACAATATTCTCGACATACAATCGAGCCATTTTCTTATACGGATAAGTCCGCTCATACGGAATGAAATGTGCAGATTTAGATAGTCGGTCAATAATAACCCAAATAGCATCACAGCCTCTGGGTGATCGAGGAAGATGGGTTACAAAATCCATAGCAATATGTTCCCAATTCCATTTGGGAATTTCAAGACTATGAAGTAACCCTCCAGGTTTCATTCGTTCAGCTTTTACCTGTTGACAAACTAAACATTTGGAAATAAATTCAGCTATATCATTCTTCATACGTCTCCACCAGAATTGGGGTCTTAGAGTCATATACATCTTTCGGCCTCCAGGGTGGATACTAAATTTGCTACAATGGGCTTCACGAAGAAGAGCAGATTTCAAATCAGAATTATCAGGAACAACCAACCGACCATTAAGTCGTAAGGAACCATCAGAAGATATCTGAAAGCCAGAAGGATGTCCTGCAGACACAAGTTCTTTAGATTTCTGAGTTTGAGAATCATTTCGTTGGGCTTTCTTGATTTTAGAAATCAATTTCGGCTCAATCTGTATTGCAGAAACAGTGACAGAATTCCCATGTGAGTGAAAGGTCCAACCAGAAGTACAGATCTCCTCATGTATTTTAGCTATATTAACAGAAGCAAGAACAGAATCATGAACTTTACGGCTAAGAGCATCGGCAATAACGTTCACTTGTCCAGGGTGATATTGAATCTCACAGTCGAAGTCCTTCAACAGATCCATCCACCTACGTTGTCTCATATTAAGATCAGATTGAGAGAATAGATATTTCAAGCTCTTGTGGTCCGAATAAATAACAAATTTTTCCCCGTATAAATAATGGCGCCAAATTTTTAATGCAAAAACAATTGCTGCCAATTCTAAATCATGTACGGGATATTTATTTTCATGAGATTTCAGTTGGCGAGACGCATAAGCAACCACTCGGCCATGTTGCATCAATACACAGCCCAAACCTTTTAAAGACGCATCTGTGCATACGACATATCCTCCGGTACCTGAAGGAATAGTAAGTACAGGTGCAGTGGTCAGTCTCGTCTTTAGTTCAAGAAAACTAGCTTCACACTCATCTGACCAAATAAATTTCTGATTTTTCTGTGTCAGTTGAGTAATAGGTTTAGCAATTTTTGAAAAACCTTTAATAAAACGACGATAATACCCAGCTAAACCCATGAAACTTCGGACCTCAGGAACATTGGTAGGTCTCGACCAGTTTAACACTGCTTCAACCTTAGTTGGATCAACAGAAATACCATGTCGAGAAATGACGTGGCCCAAGAATACCACCTTGTCCATCCAAAATTCACATTTGGACAATTTGGCATAAAGATGTTCGGTGCGAAGAGTTTGAAGTATCAACTTCAAATGTTCAGTATGCTCCTCTTTGGATTTCGAATAGACAAGAATATCATCAATAAAGACGATAACAAATCGATCCAAGAAATCCCGAAAAACGCGATTCATTAAATCCATAAAGACTGCAGGAGCATTAGTGAGACCAAATGGCATGACCAAAAATTCATAATCACCATACCTAGTACGAAAAGCAGTTTTAGATACATCTTCCTCTCGAACACGCACTTGATGATATCCAGAACGAAGATCAATTTTTGAGTAAATAGAAGTGCCTTGAAGTTGATCGAATAAATCATCAATACGAGGCAATGGATACTTATTTTTCACAGTTGCCCGATTCAGTTGCCTATAATCGATGCACATTCGCATAGTACCATCTTTCTTTCGAACAAATAGAACTGGAGCTCCCCAAGGTGAAACACTCGGTCGAATATATCCTTTCTCGAGAAGATCCTGTAATTGATCTTTCAATTCTTTTAATTCCAACGGTGCCATACGATAAGGAGCTTTGGAAATAGGTGCAGTACCCGGAACAAGATCAATACTAAATTCAACTTGTCGATGAGGAGGAAAACCAGGAATCTCATCGAGAAAGACATCAGGAAATTCTTTTACTACAGGAATATCAGATAAAGATGGCTCCTTTTTCGATATATCAATAGCATAGATAAGAAAACCTTCATTCCCGCTACATAAAAGTCGGGACATTTCAAGAGACGATATCAATGGAATTTTTCCTTGGGAACCCTTACCATAGAAATTCCACTTAGGTCCATCAATTGGTCGAAATCGAACTACCCCATGACAACAATCAACAGTAGCTCGATTTGTAGAGAGAACATCCATGCCAACAATGCAATCAAAGTCGTGCATCGGGAGGACGATCAAATTTAAGAATAGAACGTTATCCTCATAAATTAACACACAATTATGCACAACCTGCTCAGATAAGATAATTCTTCCTGCTGGCGTAGCTATCGATAAGGTATTATCTAATGAAGTACAGATAATATCATGCGATGCCACAAATGCATGCGATATGAATGAGTGGGATGCTCCTGTATCAAATAACACACGTGCAGGATAATCACATAACGTGCAAATACCTGCAATAAGACCACCAGGAGCCTCTTTTGCCTGATCCTCAGTCATGGCGTACACTCTGGCCTGAGGAGGACCCGAAACAGTCTGACCTCGAGATCCTCGATACTGTGGAACATTTGACTGCTGAAATGATGGCATAGGAGTAATAGGAATAGTAGGAGCAGTACGTCTAAAAGTACTGGGACCACCAGGAAATCGTGGTTGAGGTTGAAAAGGAGCCATGCCTCTGTTAGGACAAACACGTGAATAATGACCTTCTTGCCCACAGTTGTGACATATACCAGACATACCTTGACATTGTTCAATGGTATGTCTACCACCACAGTGATTACAGTAAGGACCAGTATAAACACTTCTTTGTCGAGATCCACTGGAACCGGAAGATGAGGAAGCAGAAGAGCCTTTCTTCTTGAATATTGAACCTTTAGGACGCAAAGCATGTTGCTGAGTAGGTACTGATAGCGGAGGAAGAAACTGTGGACCTCCCCGTCTAAGTCCTGATTCTACCATCTTTGCTCGCTCTACTGCATCAGCATAAGTAGTAGGGCAGCCAGCAGTCACCAAAGTAAACAAGGTAGGATGCAACCCATTGACAAACCTATTAAATTTCGCCTTTGGATTTGCTGCTACATGTGGTGCATATTTCAGCAGGATAGAAAATTTTGAGGCATATTCTTCAACTGTCATGGTTCCCTGCCGCAAATTATTAAATTCATTTTCCTGAGCAGTATAGTAAGAGGGAGGTGAATACTGCTCCAGAAATTGGGCCTTAAAGACATCCCAAGATACTTCAACTCCGGCTTCAACCAAACCAATCTCAGCGGCTTCCCACCAAGATTTTGCACTATCCTTCAACTGATATAGGGCAAGTGGTAGTTTACGATATTCAGGATACTCAATCAATCTGAATAAATGTTCGATCTCTTTCAACCACGATTCAGCTCGTGCAGAACCTTCTGTTCCACGGAATTTGGGCGGATGTAAATTCTGAAATCGAGCCATGACAAGATCCATGGACATCTCTTCAAACTGATCAATCACACGCTCAACACTGGTGCTATTGGCAACCTCAGCTTCAATAGAAGGTGCCTTGCCCTTACCCCGACCTTTTGCTTTTCTAAACATCTACAAAATCAAGTGTCAACAATTCAATTATACAAACAACATATTTCCAAATAGCTCAAGGCAAATCAAACAAGAGCAATGAATTTCAGATAATTCAAACACATGCGCACATATATCTTTGTGCCTATTTCAGTGTACACAAAACTCAAGAGCATTCCCAGTTATGCTCTGATACCATAATGTGAGGGCCCAATCCTAATGATGTGATTAATTATCACACAACAATAATTATAGTGTAAACAGCGGAAGATTAGTTTAACATTTATCAAAATGTGGCCCTAAAAATTTCGGCATGACCTCGTCGCACGAGAAACATACCACCGATACCAATAGTCAAAATATATATAGATACCATTTGTTTCATCTCCATCAACACAAATCAAACTATGTAACACATATCCATACTGAGCAAAATAAACTAAATATACATAAACTCCTTACACTCCAGGGACACACCCCTGGTACATATATGACTGGGATAAAAAGGAAAATAAACCTCTCAAGTATGGCTCCCACCGGATGTACCCTGTCTGGGATCCTGACCACCTGTACTACCTGCCATTGTCCACACACAAAGACAACAACAGCCCCCCCTTGGGGGTGAGCCAAAGCCCAATATGGAACGATCATAGAATATACAACATGTATCTAGAAAATGTGATATATGATGTAATGCAATGCAATGCAATGCATGTCGTGTCGGTATCAGGTCAATCACCCATCCACTGAGTGTATCAGAATCAATCAAATCGCTATCAAATCATCATAGCTCGAGCCTGCCAAGCATAAGGGATCATCAGTGATGCGTCGTCAAAGCGTCATCACATCCCAAGTCTTGACATAGTCAGGGACATACACAGGATGATATCAGCAAGGTGCCACCAATCCCTCGTCTCAACAAATCATGGTAATCAGAGGAGACCACGATTCCCTATACCTTTCGGGCCATTTAATGCCGGTCATAGTATGCGGTACCAATCTCCAATGATTATCCCAGAATCCAGAAATAAACAGGGTATTTAAGGATCATAGCTCAACGTGCAATGTCATGCATCGATGTATGTATAAAACTGATGTGTGTTAACAAAACATTTAATTTCATACACCGATGTGCCAATTCATGAATGCTATTAATGCCACATAATTTCAATAAAATCACGTAGCCACATAATCTCACATAATTCACAGAAGTCAACAAATCATATATCAAATGATACAGATACCTGTCGTATATTACCCGATCGCAACATACCTTTTTTTGCCGTACAAGAATCGATCTGAGATGACCTGGTATATGGATTTAAGTTCGACTGTCAAACATGTATCAATAAATAATTCAATTATTCATTTCATGCATGTTACCAAAACTCAATTTCCATATACGACTATTCAAATTCCCATAATACTATCTTTGAGTCAACCATGCTAAACATATACATTATCTATTTCTCAAATCCTTTACTGTTAATACTTAATTTGCACATAGATTCACATCATTCATCATAATCACCCTTGATGATATTTTAGAACATGATGAAATCAGTGCTTCTTTAATTTTTCTGGAAATGGGTAAAGGTCTTTAAACAAGAGATGTAGTTACATTCTTCATTGTTAATTCAATTATATTTACCCCTACAACTATCGATATAGATATATATATTTTTATTAATAGGAACATAAAATATAGTCATAATCTTCATTAAATCTTGGCTTAAGGTATCCTAAAACATACGTACAATAAGCCACTTTATGAGCCTATTAGTCATAACCATAAGCAAGTTGTAAAAACATAGTACAAGCTACTAATGGTATTCTTTGATTTTATAGTTGTTACCAAATTGTTTTTCCCTCATAAACTCTTATAAGATGAACGAGCATATCTAAACTCAGAAATTGAGGAAAACTGACTTATGCAAATATTTTCCATAACCTCATGAAATTCAGAAAGTTACCACAAATCTAAAGCTAGCAAATACCTGTACCAAGAATCTGTTGTTCTTCGAGTATGGTGATTATCGTGCCTTAGAAAAGAACCAGATATACTTATGAAACAATATAAAATAAGGATAAGGTTGTAGGAGTCAGTATTTTCCTGGAACTCTTGTGATAGTACAACTTGTGATAGTACAACACGTCCATAACAAACAACCCCACTAGCATATCTCTTATTATTATTATTTTCAATAATTCTAAACTTAGATTAGTGTCTCTCTCTGAATTGCTACTGAACCAAGATACATATCTCATTGTAGATTAAACAATCACTAAATTTGTATTGGAGCAACTTTCGGTCAAATAAATTTTTAGTTTCCTTTTCTTTTGTCTTTTTCTGTTAACTTTTCAAAATACCCTTAAATTTTCCAGAGATTATTTAAAATCATATGTAGCTATTCGAACACCATCTCTAAGTTTATACTACCAATAATCAAATCTTAATTATCATTATTCAAATTTTGGGGTATCACAATCACCTATGCGCAGAAGTAGTTGTGAGAACTCAAAATCTTGTGCAGGTCTCATATTTTTTTGCAGGTGAATGATATTGACACAATTCCAAAATGACGATCTCGAAATGCTTGCGGCAACTTGCTCCCGTATCGATCCTCGTTTAACAATCGGTAATACTTGACGAAAGTCTCCACCGAAAATCATAGTTTTTCCTCCAAATGGCAACTTGTTTCCCATAACATCTTGAAAAGTTTTGCTAACAGATTTGAAAGCAGACGATTAGCCATAGGGGCCTCATCCCACACTATAGCCGATGCACGTCTTATTAATTCAGCAAGGTCTTTCTGTTTTTCAATTTTCCAAAGTGTTTCTGCTGTTGGCTTAAGTGGAATTTTGAGACGTGAATGTGTCATTCTTCCACTGGTAACAATGTTACGGCCATCCCAGAAGTTGCAAATGAATTACAATTTTACCATTCTTTCTTAGATGAGCTAATATTGAGCGGTATAAGAAAGTTTTTCCAGTTCCTCCAGGACCATCGATGAAATAAAGTTCTGAACGATTGTACATAATATTTTGAATCATTGAATCAAAAGCATGCCTCTGCTGAGAATTCAATAGTTGAAAAGACCTCAAATCTTCCTCTGCAATTGGAATAGAAAGCATCCTCAATTATCATAGGGAGTGGCATGTCGTACAAAAACTCCACACTTACAGGGGGCAAGTCAAACTCTTCGAGTTTCTTCTTATGATGATGCAACAACCTTCGTAATTCAAGCAACAATTTATTTGTGATCAAATAATTATTCGATGAAGTTGATCGGCCATAATCCTCGGACATGTATGGGTGGAACTCATCCCAAAGTTCTATAACACGTGTTGGTTGACAAAATACCAATATCGAGACAAATAATCTTTGCAATGACGATGCATTTTTACTGAACATGCTTCTTGAAGACATTGATGAACATAATCATCATGTTGAAGTATTCCCTGTCACGCCCCGAGACCGGGGTCAATAACACCGTCATTGATTCCCAATAGCAACTTGAAATCAATAAGCCTCGTAATACCGTATTCAACGAAAAACCAGTCTAAATTCCATAAAAATAAATAATTGTCTTTACAATCGAATTTAAATTGCATAATCAAAATCTAAAAGTCATAAAACAGAATAAGTTAATGAAATCCTAAACAAACCAAAATTGATATCTTTAATTCATAGCAACGCAGCGGATCACCAACCCCAAAATTGGTGTTCTTCTTCAGCTTCAGTTTCTTCCTCGTCTTTATCTGGGAAGGTAGAGTAAGGGGTGAGTGTTTTGGAAAACACTCAGCAAGCGGGGGCCAATCGATATGACAATATAATAGTTTTCATAATTTTCCAAAACATATATCATAATCAAACATAAACTGATATGCATGCATCTTAACATAATTGCTCCCATCGAGCCATAACATAACATATCATATCATCAATAATTTTCGTATACGTTAAGCACAATAAACCCTCTAATTTTCTCTTGGTACTGATATCAGTCTCTAGACTTAACCCTCCTAGAGATGAGGTCATGACATCGGCTCACCCACGAATAAAGGGTATGGACATCCCAGAAACAACGGTTAACCACCGTATCAGGTCGTATAAACGGTTATAATCCCACCGCATCAGGACCATAAAGGAATTCCCCCCCAATCAGATTTCAAAATTTAAAGTGCTTAAAAATTAATAATTTTCATCGAAACATGATAGTTTTCAACATAATTCGCATATCGATTGAAGTTTCAAAACATACTATGGTTTTTAAAAAAAACGAAAGGAATAATTCACAAAAACCCACTTACAGTGATTATAGATGTGTTTGAAAGATTTAGGGTGCGAAGACGACATATTCTTTCCTCCTAATATGAACAGTGTTCGAACACCTTCAGTGTGTGTGCACTGTGTGTGAATTTCGAACATATATATGGGCTGAAGACTAAGAAAAATTTAGGCTGGGCAATGGATTATTTTATTGAAAATCATGCACTGATTTTTGAAAGATTTGCTGAATAAATTTGGAATTTTGTAAGCTTATTGGTCGAGATTTGTGCTGAATATAGTGAACTTTGTGGACTTTTTGTGGCTTGTTTTATTGGCTGAAAACTTGACAAACCAAGGTCAAACTCTCGAGAATAAAAGCTGGTTGGAAGGAATTTGATTGGCTGAACTTAGGATTTATAAGGCAAGGTTTTCGAAAATAAAGAGATGGAGAGTTTCGAAATTGTAGGTGCCAAATCTTCAGATTTTTTTGTTGGTTAAACTCTTGGATTTATAATGATCAAACTTTCAAAATCTGTTATGCTTTGGAGCTGAAGTTTTCGGCTCTAATATGCTGAAAAAGTGAGTGGTTTGGTCTTATTTAATAAGTGTAGGTTGGTCAAGATAATGATGACATGAGACACTTTATCCCTACTAAAATTCTTAATCATTTTTAGAGTTTTAATCATACTAAAATGCTTATTTATCTATCTATTATTTAGAGTTTTAATCATATAAAATACTTAATTATCTAATAGGTATTTTGTATCTTAAATACTTCTCTATCAAATATTTTGTATCTTGGATAATTATCTATCAAATATTTAGAGTTTTAATCATACTAAAATACTTAATTATTAATCTAGTAAGTGTTTGACTTGAACAAGTTACCTTAAGTAATTTGATGACATCAATTCTCGGGTTTTTACATCCCTCCCTCCTTATTTGAAGTTTCGTCCTCGAAACTCGAGTCAACTTGTCCTTGGAAAAGGTAGGGGTATTTCTCTCGAATCAATTCTTCTACTTCCCATGTAGCTTCTCTTTCAGTAAGGTTTGACCATTGGACTTCGACGTACGAAATGGTCCTTCATCTCAGAACTTGGTTTTTGGAATCCACAATACGGATGGGGATTTCTTCGTACTTCAAAGTTTCGTCCAAGCTCCCTTGAGCCACTAGGGGTTCTGCTTCAAGCACATGATTTGGGTCAGCACTGTATTTCCTTAGTTGTGATACGTGGAAGACATTGTGAATTCTTGACAGACTTGGTGGTAGTGCTATTTTATAGGCTAGCGTTCCCACCTTTTCTAGAACTTCAAATGGTCCCACATATCTCAAACTCAACTTCCCCCTTTGTCTAATCGAATAACTCCTTTCATTGGTGAAATTTATATATAGACTTTTTCACCAATCTCCATATCTACTGGTCTCCTCTTCATATCAGCCCAACTTTTCTGTCGATCCTGGGCTGCCTTGAGTCTGTCTCTGATGATAGAGATCTTGTCTGTGGTAGCTTGCACTAACTCAGGTCCTGTAATAGCTCTTTCTCCTACCTCATCCTAGCATAACGGTGATCGACATTTTCGCCCATGGAGTGCTTCGTACGGCGCCATCCCAATACTACTATGGTAACTGTTGTTATAAGCGAACTCCACCAGAGGCAAAAGTTCACTCCAATTTGCCGTGAAATCCAAGGCACAAGCTCTTAGCATATCCTCGAGGGTTTGGATAGTTCTCTCTGTCTGGCCGTCGGTCTGTGGGTGATAGGCCCGTACTAAGAGTTAATTTACTTTCCATAGCTTGCTGAAAACTTTTCCAGAAACGTGATGCGAACCTAGGATCTCTGTCGGATAGGATGTTCACTGGAACTCCATGTAGTCTCACTATATTGTCCATATATAGAGTTGCTAACTTGTCCAAGTTATAGTTCATACGGACAGGTAGAAAATACGCTGATTTAGTTAGTCTATCCATGATTACCCATATACCGTCATGGCTCTGTCTTGATTTTGGTAGACCCACGACGAAATCCATAGAACTGTGTTCCCATTTCCATTCAGGAATTTCAGAGGTTGAAGAAGTCCTCCGGGTCTTTGGTGCTCAGCTTTAACTTGTTGACATACTAAGCATTGGCGACGAATTCTGCTACATCTTTCTTCATTGCATTACACCATAAACTTTCCTTCAAATCCTTGTACATTTTTGTACTTCCAGGGTGGACTGAAAATTTTGATTTATGTGCTTCAGTCATCACCTCTTGTCTTATGTTATCCACATTTTGTACACACGATCATCCCTTCATCCACAGAATCCCATCACTATCAGTCTCAAAATCAGTGATTTTCCCTCTTTGACTTGTTCTTTTAACTTTGTTAGACTAGGATCCCGATCTTGACTTAATTTGATGGTCTCTCGGAGGCAAGGTTGGGCTGAGACCGAAGCTAAGATCATTTTTCCTTTGCCTTTCCGGCTTAATGCGTCTGCTACTTTGTTTGCCTTGCCAGGATGGTAGTTAATTGTGAGATCGTAGTCCTTCAGGAGTTCAATCCATCGTCTCTGCCTCATGTTCAATTATTTCTGAGTAAATAAATATTTAAGGCTTTGATGGTCCGTGAAAACTTCACACTTGGCGCCATAAAGGTAGTGCCTCCAAATTTTTAAGGCAAAAACCACAGCGGTTAACTCGAGGTCATGCGTAGGGTAGTTTTGCTCATGAGGCTTGAGTTGCCTTGAGGAGTAAGCAATTACCCTTCCTTCTTGCATAAGTACACATCACAGTCCTTCTTTCGATGCATCACTATAAATAGTGAAACACATGCCTTCAGTTGGTAGCACCAATACCGGTGCAGATGAAAGCTTTTTCTTCAAAGTTTCAAAACTTTTTCTCACACTCCTCACTCCAGATGAATTTTGAGTTCTTTTTTGTGAGTCTTGTAAGAAGTACCGCTATTGAGGAATATCCTTCAACAAACTTTCGGTAATAACCAGCTAGTCCCAAGAATCTTCGAATTTCTGTCACGGTCGTTGGCCTTTGCCACTCCAAAACTGCATCTACCTTCTTAGGATCGACGGACACACCTGCCTCTGATATTATGTGCCCTAAGAAAGATACGCTTTCTAGCCAGAATTCACATTTATTAAATTTGGCATAGAGCTCTTTCTCTCTCAATGTCTGGAGCGTGAGGCGAAGATGTTGTTCGTGTTCCTCCTTACTTGACGAATAAATTAGAATGTCGTCGATGAACACCACCACAAAGTTATCTAGGAATGGATTGAATACTCGGTTATCAAATCCATGAATACCGCTGGGGCATTTGTCAAGCCAAATGGCATCACCATGAATTCGTAATGCCCATACTTTGTTCTAAATGCGGTTTTCGGTACATCATCTGCTTTTATCTTGAGTTGATGATAGTCCGACCTTAGATCGAGCTTAGAAAAGACTTTAGCTCCTTTGAGTTGATTGAACAGGTCATCTATCCTTGGAAGAGGGTATTTGTTCTTGATTGTGATCTTATTCAATTCTCGGTAGTCGATACACAATCTCATGCTCCCTCCCGTCTTTCTTCTTCACAAACAATACTGGAGCTCCCACGGGGATACACTTGGTCTGATTTGCCTCTTGTCTAAGAGCTCCTGAAGTTGTTCCTTGAGTTCTTTTAATCCGGCTGGAGCCATTCGGTACGGTGCCTTTGAAACTGGTGCAGCGCCTGGCACCAAATTGATTTCAAACTCCAATTCACGATGTGGAACTGAACCTGGCAGCTCTTCAGGGAAGACATCCAGAAACTCTTGTACTACCGCAATGTCTTCTATCATGGGTTCATCTTTTTCTTTTACCTCGCTTATTGTTGCTAGGTATACTTCTTCACCGTTCTTCATGGCTTTCCAAGTTTGTGCTGCAGATAGTAGGAATTTTCGTTCCTTGGCTTTACCGTGATACACGATCTCTCCCTCGTCTAAAGTTCGTAGTTTGACATCCTTGTTACGACAGTCAACTACTGCATGGTGTTTAGCTAACCAATCCATTTCAAGTATAACATCAAATTCTACCATGTTGAGTTGAATTAACTCGGGATTAAACACCATTTCATTAATACTGAGATTGCAATCTCGGTGTACACTATGTCCTATTAAGGTTTTATTAGCGGGTGTTGCTACATTGTATGGTTTACTGAGTAATTCCGGTTTAAGAGCTAATTTCTTGGCAAACCTTTTGGATATAAATGAATGTGGCACCACAGTCAAACAATGCATAAGCAGGTAATTCGTTTAATAAAATGGTACCTGCCACGACGTCATTCGCGTCTTCTGCCTCCTCTTGTGTTATGGCAAAGACACGGGTATTTGGTTTGTTATCCCTTAGTTTGTTTGGAGGGCCGCCATTATTTGTAATTGTCCCTTTTATATCAGGTTCAGGGCATTCTGCAATCCTATGTCCAAACTTTCCGCATCGGAAACATGCTCCCTTTTTCCTAAGGCATTCTCCCTGATGGTTGTAGCCACAATTTTGCAAGGAATACCCTTGTTATCAGATCTGGACGATCTTGAGGTTGTTGGCCGGGTAGTAGTTGATCCTTTATCTCAACCCAATGCGAATTGCATGTCATCGTAAGCATCAAGTCCGGTTTTCCATATGTTTGGACCAAAGTCATTGCATCTTGATATCTTTGGTACATTTCACGTGGACTACCGATGAAAGATGATGGAAGTATAAATCTATGCCCAATATTTCCCGCATTACGCGTATTTTATAAGCATTTACTAATTAATAGCATTAAATTAACAAACATTATGTATAGATATCTTAGTATACCTGCATTATTTTCACCTCCATCTAAACAATCTGTTGACCTTGATAAAATTCTGATAGAATATTATGTTGATTTGTGCGGATCCATCGTAGTCTATGTGTTTCGATCTTGACATAGTTATCGACAACATATTGTTGGAATAAGCAACCTCCACAAAGCAATAACGATGAAGAATTTCTTCTTATCTGGCATAAGAAAATATTTACACCATGATTTTAGTAACATACTTAAAATATTTATTGTATTATAAATAAATTCATATTTTCTAACCTGTAAGACAAAGGCATAATGGTTGAGCATGTGAGGTGGGTTCCATCAAGATTCCAACTATTAACGTCCCAGCCATACGTATCATATGGCAGAAGAAGAGGATATTGTAAAGGATCGTAATAGCTAGCTATGTCTTGAATATTTGTAAGACGTCTGTTGATACCTTCAACTACAATATCCCTACCATTAAGATTTTCCATTCCCTTGTTATCTGCAATAACTGCTGCAACTTCAGATGATGTTGGAAGACTATATAGGTGTTTATTATGTTTTTGTTGTTTGATGATTAATCTGCATGTAGGTATGTCTGCACGTTGATCGATTTGTCGGAATACATGAACAAATGGATTGTATTGATCAAGAATATTTTGAATCTTCATCAATAAATCTCGCCTAAGTGCTTGATTTTCCAAAAGTCTGTTGTCTATTTCATTATTTGTATTGACAATCCACACCTGCATATATCTCGGCCTAATATTTACATTTGGCATAAGACTTCCTATCGAATGGTATATTGCATCCTGTGCACGAAACACGTAAACCCCATTTGCATTAGTTGCCAATGTTTCATCTATGTTAACCCACATTGATGTGAATGAGAAAACATGATTGTACGACCTTATATATTGTCTAAAATATATTCATTCATCATTTTCCAAAGCAAACAAATTGTGTTGTTCGCTTGGTGATTGTACTTGATCTAACGTTCGGTTTTACAACAGAATTGAGATGTTTCACCTTGAAACAAAATTGCTTCACAAGTCGTGTCAACCAATATGAATCGATCAAGTGGTCTAGTACAATCTAAATTCCTAGCTAGATTATGATATCGTCGTGGACGTGAACATAGCGCAATATTATTTTCAGTCATATTTGTAATAAGATCATTCCTTGCACGATCATTTCCTGCACTTGTTTAAAGTTAGTATTTTAGGAGGTTGAAAAATTGTAAAAAAAAATAATATTATCATGCATAGACTTGATTATTTAAATTTTTTACTTGCACAAATTTGAAATAAATATATTGAGTAATTTTGTTACCTTGTTCAGTTTGTTGATGTGCACTTGTACTCCCAATCTCGAAATTTGATGTAAAATTATGATAAGGTATTGGCTCAATGCAAGATATATGTCACACTACACATCGTTACCAAGGACGACAACACAAAGTTAACATCTTAGTTTCAAAAGCACTAAATTTGGAAAGAGAACCATTTTAGCGTGTTTAGTAAAGGTTATGACGTATCGTAGCATGTTCATTTGAATTATCGGTCAATGAGGTCATAATAGTAGAATCTTGAGTTGTTTGTGATGACAAACCCATTATTCTTCTTCCGTAGTTTGATCGGCGTCGACTGAGATAAGCTTGTCGTTCACGACTCATTGAATTCCTTCTTTCACGTTCACGTGTTATACGCCTCGGACGTAAGCGATGCATTGTTATGTCCTGCATAACAAAATAATAGATCTATTTGGTGTGCAATAGAAGAGCATACCGATACATTAAAACTATTTTCTACTCAATTTAGTTCATTAATATTAAATTTTAAAAACGTTATTTGAATGAATCGATCTTGAAAATGTGTACGAACACTAATGATCTATATTATTTTATCAGCCTCGAATTTAAAAGCTATTTATTGATTGATTAAACTTTAAAATTTCACCGAGCACTTTCTCTTAAATTATTTTGTAGGTTGTCCATTATGTCAAAAAGTTGGCAATGAAAATATATCAAAATCCATTTAATATAATATAAAAATATTAAATTGTCTGAAGAGTCTGTCACGTAAGCTACAAAATATGATACACCAACACATTATTCAATGTATAACGTATCTCAACGATCACCTCTAACAACAAATGATAAGTGGTCGCTGATCCAAATTATTTGTCTTCTAAAAAGGTTGGACTCTCTGATAAAAATTTAATTTTGAAGTGTGGAGTTTCTATATTTAAAAGAAATGTTGAATTTAAAATGTTTTGTATATGACGTTCTAAAATAAAATTAAACCTTTGATAGATTTGTTTATCTCATAATTATATACTCATTAGTGTTTTGTGTCTTTGGGTAAGTGAGATTGTTGGGATAAAATGCATGTGAATGGTTGGCCCAGCTTTATCAATCCTTGCCCATGTAGACACTAATCTACACTCTCGCTGATAGAATACTTGATTATACCAATTTGGAACAGTTGATACTTGATTGAACTGGATTTTTATTGGACCGACTCTTAACATCGATAAATGTGTCACTCGTATCTAGAAACCGGTTTGTTTGATGATGCCCTTAATGGTAGTGCCCTTAGGGGCATCATCACCATTCATTTGGAATCTTTTTTTTAAAAAGGAAAAAAAAGATTCCACTTGAATGGTGCATGTTGCTCCTGAGGACAGCGTCCTTAAGGGCAGCAACAATGTTTCCCTAGAAACCAATCTATTCTATCATAAAAGATCGACACCAATCTACTCTATCATAAAAGAGTTGATACTTGATTGGCGACCAACTATGACTGGTTTGTCAATTACATGGTCCTAATATTTTGGAAAATGGCTAAAAAAATAATCCTCACATTCATCATTCAATGTTAAATTAAAATTTAACTATAAAGTGTAAAAAAAGTAATCTATGAATCCACAAACCAAATTTTTCAATGAATCCAAACAGTCAAACAATGATCTGTAGCTGTCCAAGAAGCAACCAGAATTTGGGCTAGAAGATGCCATCATCAAGCATCCTAACTTGTATATTCAAGCAGTATATCATGCGGTGTAGCCACATCAGCTAGCTAATCAGCATATATTCATCCTAATTCATGGCAAAGGAAGCTACCACACTCTCTTTATGAGAAGAACAGAACTAAAACTTTTTATATATGTTTTGATATCGGGTTATTTCAGTGCCAAAATTGTTTTCTTTGATTTCTTTAATATAGTTTGAAAAGAAGACTTCTGTTTAATAATTTGGCGCTGCACAAGGCATGAGAAAGTGAAAATTGTTTTATAATAAAATATCATTCCCTAATTATGTATCACTATACAGAATGCATAAATCACAAACTGAGTTAGATCAAACAAATACCCAAGTAAAATGATATACTGATAGAGAGAGATGTGCCAGAAAACTGTTAAGACAACCTATTTGATCCCACCAGTACATCAGCAGAGATTGTGTCAATCCGCAACATTACAAAAACCAAATATTTCAAGCATCTAAATCTTTATATAAAAATATCAAGAAATGAAGTAAAGAACCAAGCTTGCAAACAACTAAAATGTAATCAATGAGAGGTAGATGATTGCATTTGTAAGATGTTGAATCATTTTTCTACTGAACTTTTCTTTGAGACATTTAACCGAATATATCTTTGTAGAGAAAAATAATTTGTAATACTTTACAAAACACGTTATCAACATTAGGAAACCGTTTTGTAACATATATTACAAAAAAGACTAGTTTTGGCACTAATAATCATTCTATATGAAAAGACTTGTTCTCAAGGAATCAACCAAAATTAGTCTTTTTTGCCCTTGATTTCGTCCACCATGCTTCCGCCGCCACGGCGCCGGCCGACCACCCCACCAGAGTCGCCTCCTCAAGTCGACTACCTTGTCCAAGTTGCAGCTCGATCGGAGTTAGTTTGACCTAGCCATGAACCATCTGAAATTTCAACCAAAATAGCCTTTTTTCGTCCCTCAATGCAGCGCCGGATTCCGGCCATTTCGCCGGCGCGCCACCATCATCTTCGACTCGCCTCATCCAGTCGATCATAAGCCCTCTAGCCTCAGCTCAATCGGACCCCGTTTCCCCGGCCAATTTCATGTCTGAAAACCCGTCGCTTTTGACGTCTACGGCCACCTCCGACGTTCCGCCGTCTGCCGGCCTTTTTTCCGACAACCATCACCCGATCTGCAACCGCAATGACCAGTCGATCATTCGCCCACAGCCCCGACTCTGATTATGACCGCCGCCGCCCGGAATTTCAGATCTGCATCTTGCCTACTGGAACCCTAGCGCCGCCGACTTCCGACGTCAATTTCTCTGGCTCTGGTATATATTTTTCAAATTCCTTTCACACACCACCTTATTTTGGCATGAAGAATCCAATTTATCGTCATTTTCACCATCGGAATCGCCGGCGATTCCGGCCGCCGCCTTTCCGGAATTCGCACCACCGCGATTTGGCTCTCTCTCATCAAGCCAGTTCATGTCTGATGCTCTTCAACCTATTTTCACATTCTCCACTTCCCCGCCGGTCTTTGGGTCCAGTTCGTTGTCTGGATCTAATGTTTCCCCGGTCCGGGTTGTGGAGCAGACTACTTCTCCTTTGGCTAAAGGAATTTAGGTGGCTCTGTCCCTTTGCCCTTTCGTGATGTTTTTTCACCACCCTCGCCGCGCACTTTGAAAAAAAGTTTTGCGGACATTGCTAACTCTATGGAAGATCTTCCGGAACCGTCTTGGGAGGATGGCACCCCGGGCGTCACTTTCCCCGACGAGATCATTTCTTCCCTCTCGGAACCCTTCAAGTTTACTTTAATGGGAAAGATCTCGGGACGCCGTGTGGTGAACTATCGTGACCTGATTTTCTGCTGCTTTTGCTAAATTGGGACTTTTGGGTCTCAATAACTTGAAATTTCTGCCTCGGGGATATCTATCTATTACTCTTTGTTCTGAAGATGAATATGCTCGGCTGTGGACCAAGGGTAGTCTATACATTGGTCAAATCGTGGTTCGATTCTCAAAATGGACCTCGGAATTTCAATACGAGATGGAATCTCCTATTGCTCCGGTTTCTTGAGCTCCCTCTTCACCTTTTTGACAAAAAAAGTTTGTTCACCATGGCCAAGATTTTTGGCAATCCTATCAAGATCGACGAACCCACAGCTGATTTCTTTCGAGCCTCCTACGCCCGTGTCTGCGTAGAGATGGATGTCCTTGCCCCCAAAATTGAGCAATTTTGGATCAAATGGGGGGGCGCATCGCCGGATACTTAAAGTTGTTTATGAAAATATCCCAAATTACTGCACTGATTGCAAGATGTTGGGACGCTCTGTTGATTTTTTTATGCCAGCGGGAAGAATCCGAGACCCGCACGACCCCACCCTAAACCCGATGCCCAGTCCAAAGCTAAGGCCTCTTCTCATCAGTCTTCTGATCCTGCGGCCCATGGTGCCCATCCTAATGATCCCGCGCATCAATCGATCGATCAACCTTGGGTCACTAAGCCTCGTAGGAAGCGTCATGCTCCTCGTAAAGCTCCTCCTAAGGAGCCTGCTTTCTAAAATCAATTCGAGGTCCTTCAGCACCTAGCTGATGATGCGGGTCCCAGTGGCCTGCCTCCTCAAATGAGTGACCCGAATCGAGTTAAAGTGATCACCCAGTTTACCGAAACAAAAACACGATCCAGACGTTTCCAAACCATTTTGTTTGTCCAGGTAAAAGAGGAGCCCTCAAAACCGGCATCCACCATAGCAGAATCCGCGATAAAATTATTAAAATCCTCCATTCGGTTGGCATCCCTGACAACATTAAAATCACCGCCACAAGCCACGGGCCCTGAAGGGGTTTGACGTTGAGAAGGGACTCCCAGAGGTGTCTGCGCTCGATATAGTCACACCGGGCGTAGACAAAGGAACAATAGACATCCACAGGCAAAAATGGCGCAGATACACGGAGGTGGACCAACTGCCTGTGATCAAGAAGGATATCAGCCTTAACCTCATCCGCTAAAAAAAATCCAGATGTGACACGAGACAATGGAAAGAACCTGACGGAAACCAAATCTACGTGTCATATAGGAAACATCAAGCGGGATCATGGGTTCAAGAATGGCAACAATCTGAACACGCTTAACTTTAACCAAAAAACTAAGCCGCCGCCGAGACTTGGAATTACCAAGTCCCCTAATATTCCAAATGAGGCAATTCATGGGAGAGGGGCAGCAGGAGAACCCGACTGTCTTCGTAACACCCTTCGAGAGATTGAAGGGGTAGACGACGGCTGTTTCTTTCTTTTTGAGCTGAGAAGCAGAACGCTCAGCATCCATATCCGATAACCCCAGCTCACGGCCATCACAGGATTCAGAGCATCTGGGAAAGTCTGTGACGTCCTCATCAATCGAGGACAGAGGAGTCGAAAGGAGGATCAGAGGGGCCACAACAGTATGATTAGGGAAATAATCGCTGTCCCATTCAGCAGCGAAACCCCTCGGGGAAGGAGGAGTGGATGGAGAAGCCACAAAATCGGTGTTGAGAACACAGGAGGCCTCCGAACGGATAACAAGAGCAGAAGCAGCGTCGGCCGCTTCTACCTCTTGAACCCAGGAACTAGAAAATGGGGGCAGGCCCTCACCCCGAGGGAGGAGAAGACCGGGGCAAAAGGAAGACCTGAATTGTCCACTGAAGGGCTAGAGTAAACAATCTCTTTTCCTTTGAGGCTAGAAGCAGGGCGATCAGTAGACTTAGGGGAAGACCCGGTGAACTTGGGGGGAGGCTTGGAGTGAGGAGGCAGGCCACTGGGACCCACATTACCAGCTAGGTGCTGAAGGACCTCGAATTGATTTGAGAAAGCAGGCTCCTTAGGAGGAGCTTTACGAGGAGCATGACGCTTCCTACGAGGCTTAGTGACCCAAGGTTGATCGGTCAATTGATGCGCGGGATCATTAGGATGGGCACCATGGGCCGCAGGATCAGAAGACTGATGAGAAGAGGCCTTAGCTTTGGGCTGGGCATCGGGTTTAGGGTGTGGTCGTGCGGGTCTCGGATTCTTCCCGCTGGCATAAAAAAAATCAACAGAGTGTCCCAACATCTTGCAATCAGTGCAGTAATGTGGGATATTTTCATAAACAACTTTAAGTATCCGGCGATGCGCCCCCCATTTGATCCAAAATTGCTCAATTTTGGGGTCAAGGACATCCATCTCTACGCAGACACGGGCGTAGGAGGCTCGAGAGAAATCAGCTGTGGGTTCGTCGATCTTGATAGGATTGCCAAAATCTTGGCCATTGTGAACAAACTTTTTTTGTCAAAAAGGTGAAGAGTGAGCTCAAGAAACCTGACCCAAACCGGAGCAATAGGAGATTCCATCTCGTACTGAAATTCTAGGGTCCATTTTGAGAATCGAACCACGATTTGACCAATGTATAGACTACCCTTGGTCCACAGCCGAGCATATTCATCTTCAAAGAGTAATAGATAGATATCCCCGAGGAAGAAATTTCAAGTTATTGAGACCCAAAAGTCCCAATTTAGCGAAAGCAGCAGAAAATCAGGTCACGATAGTTCACCACACGGCGTCTCGAGATCTTTCCCATTAAAGTAAACTTGAAGGGTTCCGAGAGAGAAGAAATGATCTCGTCGGGGAAAGTGACGCCCGGGGTGACATCCTCCCAAGACGGTTCCGAAAGATCTTCCATAGAGTTAGCAATGTCCGCAAAACTTTTTCAAAGTGCGCGGCGAGGGGTGTGAAAAAACATCACGAAAGGGCAAAGGGACAGAGCCACCCAAATTTCCTTTAGCCAAAGGAGAAGTAGTCTGCTCCACAACCCGGACCGGGGAAACATTAGATCCAGATTTCAACGAACTGGACCCAAAGGCCGGTGGGGAAGTGGAGAATGTGAAAATAGGTTGAAGAACATCAGACATGAACTGGCTTGATGAGAGAGAGCCAAATCGCGGTGGTGCGAATTCCGGAAAGGCGGCGGCCGGAATCGCCGGCGATTCCGATGGTGAAAATGACGATAAAATTGGATTCTTCATGCCAAAATAAGGTGGTGTGTGAAAGGACTTTGAAATATACATATGCCGGAGAAATTGACGTCGGAAGTCGGCGGCGCTAGGGTTCCAATAGGCGAGATGGTAAATCTGAAATTCCGGGCGGCGACGGTCGTAATCAGAGTCGGGGTTGTGGGCGAAATGATTGACTGGTCATTGCGGTTGCAGATCGGGTGATGGTTGTCGGAAAAAAGGCCGGGAGATGGCGGAACATTGGAGGTGGCCGTAGACGTCAAAAGCGACGGGTTTTCAGACATGAAATTGGCCGGGGAAACGGGGTCCGATTGAGCTGAGGGTAGAGGGCTTATGATCGACTGGAAGAGGCGAGTCGAAGATGATGGTGGTGCGCCGACGAAATGGCCGGAATCCGGCGCCGCATTGAGGGACGAAAAAAGGCTATTTTGGTTGAAATTTCAGATGGTTCATGGCTAGGGCAAACTAACTCCGATCGAGTTGAAACTTGGACAAGGTGGTCGACTTGAGGAGGCGACTCAGGTGGGGTGGTCGGGCGGCGCCGTGGCGGCGGAAGCATGGTGGACGAAATCAAGGGCAAAAAAGACTAATTTTGGCACTAATTTGGCTTTTTGCACATGAGAGCTTTTTTTTTTTTCAATAGGACATTTTAGCACTAATAATCATTCTATATGAAAAGACTTGTTTTCAAGGAATGAACCAAAAATATCAGCAAAGAAAATTAGGAAAAACCATGGAAGAGTTCGGCCTTCATAAAAACGAAACAATTTAGAATTTACGTAGTGATAAGAAAACTGTATGATGAAATAGGACATTTTAGCAATCTTACTTATTTAAAAAAACGTGATTTTATCAACACCAAACTCATCAAATAGGACATTTCCAGGCTGCAAGTCATAATGGATAAATCTCGTCATCATTGGGTTTCTACTCAAATAGTTATACATTAATTCATATAAAAAAGATTCAGACCTTGCATCAATTTATTTTTCTTATTTCAGTAAAATCCATAATAATAAATCTTGTAGATGAGATGCAGATTTAAATGAATAAATCATAGTCACTACAATTAAAAAGGAAAATTTCCTTACCTGATACTCGAACCGAGGAGAAAAGTCTAAAATTCTGCTGATTTCAGATTATAAATCAATATCATTGAAGAATGATGAAATATAACAACAATTTTGTAAATTCTGGAGTAAAGAGACGTAGTGTATATATAATGATTGTGAGGGAAAAAAACGTACCAAATCCACATCGCAAAAAATATGTATGTTGAAATCTGATGACATCAGAATCTTATCTGATTTGCAGATATAAATTTCACATCTTGAGGATGAATAGTTTTCGAAATTGATGGATAATTTGCCAACAGATCCTGAAAAAAAGCCAAAAAGGAACCGATAAATATATGTACTCTGATATTGATAAACAAATCAAATTGTCATCTAGATTTATAGATAATTTTTAGATTTAGTACATATTATCAGTTGTCAATAATCGATAACCGTTTTACTAAATTATCAACGTTTTGCATATATCCTATATCTAAATCAGCTTTTACCAAAAGGCTTTATAAGATAGTAAGATAATCACAGACACACAATAGCATCGAGAAACTATGAGATCTAAAATCTGAAAACACCAACAATGACTGCCCATTGATGATAGAACGCTCAAATTTTGAAGGAATCAACCTTAAGAATATCTGAAAATGCCATTTATATACTATTCCCATGACCTCTCATACTTAAGAATGATCATGAAATTTGCTTTATCGCACCATGGATAATTAATCTTCGTCAAATTGTATTTTATTTGCACTATTGATGTTCATGTCTCCATTGGCACACCATGAAATAGTTTTTTATTAAAAAACTATTTGATATATGTTACCTGGAATTTTAGTAGGGTACACATGTATTTCTTCCAAACAAAAAACAATATACAAAAAATAAATGAGATCAGATTTTTTATATGGAAAACCCAAAAATATAGTGAAAAACCATGGGACCTAATCCAGTATAAATTCCACTATAAACAAATGAGTGATTTACATGTTTTCTTTACAAGAATGAGCTAAGAAACGAAAATTGTGGAGGAGGAAGGGAGAACCGCCGAGAAGGCTGATGGGAAGGAAGAAAAAGAGGCGACCTCCTCTAACCCTACTGTTCCTTCACTATTTATATTAAGGATACATGGGGCTAATTAAATAGTAAGATAACGGGAGTAAAAGGAAAATGGACCAAAGCAAACGAGCCAAGGTATGATAGTCTCTAGTGTCTTATGAGAATGAGCCGAGCTGGAGGTCTTCCTCGAGGCCGAGCTGGAGGTCATCCTCGAGTGCCGACCTAGAGGTCTTCCTCGAGGCCGAGCTGGAGGTCATCATCGAGTGCCGATCTGGTGTGGTCGAGCTGGAGGTCTTCCTCGAGGCCAAGCTGGGGTGGCCGAGATGGAGGTCATCCTCGAGTGCCAACATGGAGGTCATCCTCGAGTGCCAACCTGGGGTGGCTGAGCTGGAGGCCTTCCTCGAGGCCGAGCTGGAGGTCATGCCCAAGTTACGACTTGGATTATACATCGGGTTCAAACCGTACCGGATATGGGGGTATCAATATATATCCGGGGTCCTATAAGGTTTTCTTAAAACATTTGGGAATAACCACAAACAGCAAACAGGCAATATGTTTATAAATTGAGTTGAGCAAAGCTTGTGTTTGAAATAATAAATATTAAGGAACCAGTGATAAAGTAGTAAAAAATGAGGAAAGAGGATAAAGACCTTGAGCAAACAGCAAGTCAAGTAATTCTGGTACCTACCCAAAGATCACCAGAGCTTAGTCATAAACATAGTGCAGCACAAAGAATGCACGTCAATTACGGGAGATGATAAAGAAATTTGGGGATGACATCGTATCCGCCATTGTAGATCTGCACTAAGAAGCGACCGCCGTAGCCAAATCGGACCTCCAAACATCTCATTCGTCTACGCCTTATATGAGAAAACCGAAGAAACCGCGTATTACCGCAAATTTGGTGATGGTAATGTATCCGCCATTGTAGATCTACACATTGTGTGAAGAATGTGTATGCGTGTCAAATAAATGGGTGTGTGATATTAGGTTTTACGATTTAGTCCCACATTTTTTTTATTCTAGATTTGTTTTGACTTAATAGAAAGGTGTCAAACATACTATTACCTATCAATTATAATTTCGTATTCACTTTAATAATCTCGGTATAATAATGTACCAATATATAATCATATCAACCACAACCAAAAAACAACAATATGATATATATATATATATATATATATTTTTAAAGATATGGATCCAACCTCTTCTAATTACGAAGGACACATATAAAAATTAACGAATTTTATATATTATATCTATGAGAATTATATTCCTAATATATCATTAAAAGGTAAATCATTTTAACATTTAATTAATCTTATAATATTTTTTATAACTGGACCCAGACATAAGTATCCCATAAATAATTTGTTCTTCAACAAAGTTTTTTTTTTTTTTTGTTGAGAATTTCTTCATCATTGCTTGTATTGTATATATTTCCACGGCTTTTGTACTCTCAACGCTTAATATATATTCTAATAATAACTAAATATCCCCAGAAAAACACGCGGTTTTATTCAGCCCTAAATCCTTTCATTTCAGGATCTACTGTCAAATTCCCTCCGATCGAAGCTCGTAACTATGGTACTGATTCTCAATCTATGTTGTTACTTCTTTCTTTTTTGTCATTTACTAATTTTTTTGTTTTAATTGATATCTGACGGTGTTTACTCAGTCGATTACTTTTAGTCTTTATCTGATTCGCGATATTCATGATCTGCTTTGTTAGATATTTGAAACTATGGATTTTTGGGTGATGGGTTTAATTTTGTTATTTGATTACTCCAATTTTATTTTCGTGAAGATTTTTAATCTGATTTGGTATTGTTTCATTAGTTTATACTTGGATTTTGCGATGACTATAGTTTGACTTGATCGATCTTGGAAGGGCTCATTCTTGTAAAGTTTAATGTTTAGTTGGACTTAATTTTCAGCTGGAAAGTTATTATAGAATGAAATGGTTTTGGTTGGGCCTGAAATTGATTGTCTTAGATTTTTGTGATTTCTCTTGTCAAACTTTGTGCCAGTTTCAGCTAAGAGATGGTGACATTAATTACGGAACTTGCATTTCACGTAATTGTCTTGTATGACGGAGCAAGTTTGGGGGGTGGAAATTCTTCAATAAGTATATACATCAGCTTATATTTAGTTTGAAAAATAATCAGCCTATAAGGAATGAGCGAATCAGTGAACAAAGGACTTGTAAACTCGATAGGTCTTATTCAGCTAGTTGTTCAACCGTCAACCTACCGAATAGTATATAAATCCCTGTATCATGTTCATCGTTTACATTGAGTTCTCAGTGGCAACCTTCGTTAGTGTTTGATTGGAGGAAATTCAAACGTGGAGGAAAAACCATTGTTCCACACCATTGCATCTAGTTTGGTGAACCAAAATTGAACGATTTTCCAGATTCACTTCCTTCCAAGTTTCACTGTATATTGGTTTTTCTTTTTCCTTCCAAAATCTGGCCATCCTTCCTTTTCCTTTCTTGGTTTGTGAAGCTGCATAGCCCTCTATTTTATCTTAACTTCTTTCTTCATTCCTCTTTACTTTTATATTTACTTATTCATTTATTACTTGAATGGAAATAATAAATTTATTGTGCTATCTTGACACACAGATGATATTAAGATGCAAGAAGGTTGATGTTATCTTCTTTTTTGTGCATATAGGCTAATTCAGCAAGTGGTATGGCGGTGCATGATGATTGCAAACTAAAGTTTCTGGAGTTGAAAGCTAAAAGGACACACCGCTTCATTGTCTACAAGATTGAGGAAAAGCAAAAACAGGTTATGGTGGAAAATCTTGGTGAACCTGCTCAAACTTATGATGACTTCATTTCATTCCTCCCTGCTGATGAGTGCAGATATGCGGTCTTTGATTTTGACTTTCTTACCAAAGAGAATGTCCCGAAGAGCAAGATTTTCTTTATTGCATGGTAATTTTTAAACATAATGGATGACAATCCCCAAGCTTTTATGTATATCGTGTTATCTTACTCTGTACCCATTCCATTTTCTTTCTTCATGCCAAGGTCCCCCGATATTGCTAAGGTCCGGAGCAAAATGATCTATGCTAGCTCCAAGGACAGGTTCAAGAGAGAATTAGATGGCATCCAGGTAGAGCTTCAAGCAACCGATCCATCTGAGATGGACCTTGATGTCTTCAAAAGTCGTGCAAACTAAACGCATCTCTACTGCTGCAGCAGAAGTATGATATCACTTTACTCAAGAGAGCTGTTAATAGTTTGTGGAACTATGGTACCTGTCTAAGCTATGATATGGGTGTGCTGCTGAAATTTTATTCCGTATTCTTGTCTTTACTCTCCATTTTTTTATTTTATTTTGTGGGATCTATTTTACAAAATGATCGGGGTATGATATCTCTACCATTGGATTGGCGTCTATTTTCAGAAATGTAATCTCACTTGTTGACTTTCGTCAATTTAGTTTGCCAAAAATGCAGTCTTTCTTAAATTTGGCTTTGGTTTTCTTGTAAGTTGCTGAATGTATCTTTAAAACTGGACTGGACCTTCTTTTGCGTTTGCTAATATGAAATGAATTCGAAACCTTTTTTATGTTTTTGTTGATGTGCTTGTGTTTGATATTATTCAAATCTTGGGTCAAAATCAGTTGTCCTACTCCGGTGGGTATTGGTTTGACGTAAACCTTGGGTTTCTCCCCAGTTCCGAAATTTATTGTCGGCATCACAAAGTTTTGGTGACAAATAGGATTATGAGACTCTGGAATAGAATGTGAATCCTGTATCTGAAGACCACCCCCCCCCCCCCCCCCCCCCCCGACACCCCCCCTCTCAATTTATAAAAATAAAATACTTCGGAGTTTTATTTTAACAATTTCTACTTCTCAAACCATGATCGACTATGTTCATATCCAGCTCGACATGCATAGTTACTCAGCCGGAGAGAACATTGCTCAAAATTCCCATCATTGTGTTCGAAGATGCGACATTTTACCAGGATACACTATATAAGTGCTGGCAGGACTGTTGGAAGCAAAATTTTAATTGCAAGTTCTTCCTAGGTATCATCCTTATATTCACTAAATTTTTTGGACCGCCTCACAATATTACTACCCCATCCATAACTGTACGAATTTAACAGTAGCGTAAAATATTGGTAAATGAAATATGGTCTTCCATGCTCAAACACCAGAAGTTCCAACGAAGCGTTGGCATCCAAGAAAGGACAAAAAATTAGCAAGAAATATCGGCAGGATATTTAGAGTACACATCGTTATTTTATTCTGGTCAACTACCAGTCTACGGATACAATACCCAGTGAGAAGTTCGTGCATAGCCCTCGACAGGTTTGTCTTGAAATGACTCTCCACTGTCGCCTCGCCGACTCCTATGTTGCAAGCTGCATATTTTTCAATGATATTCTATGTTATACACAGTTAGATTAATCTAAACTAATGAATAGTGTCTAACACTTTATCTTACAATTGCTTGGAGTTCTTGGAAATTGTGACCTCAAATAAGATAAGCACTGGCTACTTGACTTGATCTTTTTTCACCATAATACCATGTGGTTTGGAAGTTTTGTCCATTTCTCTAGCTATACATCATCTATACATCAAAAGATAATCAGGTTTTAGATCCCGGTTGTCAGGTATATATCCATCTTGGCATCATCTTGTGTACCTGCAAATCAAAGACCAACAGAAACAATACACAAGTATGCAAATATAATAGTAATCTCAAAAGGATATAGGGTCGGCTCAGGTCTGCTATTTTTCTCAATGTACGTCACCAAGAACCCAAGATAAAGACCGAAAGGAAAGAAGGAATCACCCCAACTCCGGACAGCCGCATCCCACAAAGCAGACGAGCGAGGAACGCTCAACCTTAACGCTGGACAGAACAACTCACGACGCCCAACAGCTTGACCGCACAAAGCAATCTGACAAGGAGCCGAAACCTCTCTAACAGTCATGAACCCTCACCAAGCGCACACAGCAGACAGGAACCCACAAAGGAAAAAGCTCGTCGATGTGAGGTCAAGAAGTTACAAAGTCATCGTCGGGAATCACACAGAAAAAAGGCTGGCAAAAAACGAGCGAGCGAGAGAGTTTTTGGAGGAGAAGAGAGGCGCTTCTACTGACACAAAAAGCTGCCAGATTAGGCAAGGAAAATACACAAGCTGACATCATCATCATCTTATGGTCCCCACAATACACAAAGTTGTTGTGTGGACCAAGTCCATGTCAAAACACAAAGTAAAGGCAAGGATAAACAATAACAAGTTAAATGGGATAAGTAACCAGGGTAACAGTTTTGTAACGAGCACAAAGTAGGTTATAAAACATTAACCAATGGACTAACCATGCATCAATCACCAGTATCAAATTTTAAAATTTTTAAACATGATTGAAACTTACTAAGGAGCAAACACTTAGTACCCATATCGGCAGGATTAAACTCAGGAGGAATCTTCTCAAGATAAACTAAGCATTTGCCAACAACATCAAACATGAATCAGAAAACACAAGTACATTACCTTCAAGCAAGCCTATTTCAGAGATTAAACATTTTAAGCAAATAGTTTCTTTAAAGCGTCAGTTACATCAACTTATTCAGATTCAGTTGTAAACAAAGCAACTATATGTTGTAACTGAGATTCCAACTAATGCAAGCACCACACAAAGTGAACACATAAGATGTAGTAGATTTTCTGTTATCCCTATGAATCCACATAACCTTTTAGTTTAACACCTTCAGAACACTTAGAAAAACTCAAGCCATAATGTACAGAGTGTTTCAAGTATCTCAACAACCATTTAACAGCATTCCAATGCACCATGCCATGGTTAGACATATACCTACTTAAGCAATTAACAACATAAGCTATATTAGGTCTAGCATTAACCATCAAATACATAACTAATCATATTGCATTTGAATAAGGCACATTCTTCATAGAGTAAAAGTCAAAATCAGATTTAGGATATTGATCTTTACTCAGCACAAAATGAGCAGTTAAGGGCACATTAACAGACTTATCATCAAACATAGAAAATTTCTTCAAAATCTTTTCAACATAAGAAGTTTGGTTCAAGCAGATAGCTGACATATTCATATCTCTCACAATATCCATGCCTAATATTCTTCCAGCATCTCCTAAGACTTTCATTTCAAATTTTTCACTTAGACAGTTCTTAACATGCTCAATAGATTTCAAACAGAGACTAGCAATTAAAATGTCATCCACATAAATCAACAGGAATATAGGCTAAGAAAATTTATCCTTAAAATACATGCAATGTCATAAGAGCTTCTTTTAAATTTTAAGGAAAACATACACTCATCAAACTTCTTATTCCATTGCCTAGGGGATTGCTTTAGACCATACAAAGATATCTTGGCAATCTTCAGGGTTTTTAGAATCAATAAAACCTTCAGGTTGCTTTATATAAATCTTTTCATCAATGTCACCATGCAAAAAGGCAGTTTTTACATCCATTTATATATGTTCCCAATCAAATTGAGCAACAAGATAAAACATAATTCTCACGGTAGTGAACTTAACAACAGGAGCAAAAATTTCAGTGAAGTCTACATCTGTAAAACCTTTAGCTACAAGTCTAGCTTTAAACTAATAGAATCATTGTCATTCATAACTTTAAACAACCATTTGCAATTAACAACGTACCAATTAATAGGTTTAGGAACAAGAATCCAAGTATGAATCACAATCAAAGAGCAATGAAATCAATTTCAATAACCAAATCATTCTTATTGTGGATGCTTTTCATCAAGGTCACCATGCAAAAAGGCAGTTTTTACATCCATTTATATAAGTTCCCAGTCAAATTGAGCAACAAGATAAAACATAATTCTCACGGTAGTGAACTTAACAACAGGAGCAAAAATTTCAGTGAAGTCTACATCTGTAAAACCTTTAGCTACAAGTTTAGCTTTGAACTAATAGAATCATTTTCATTCTTAACTTTAAACAACCATTTGCAATCAACAACGTACCAATTAATAGGTTTAGGAACAAGAATCCAAGTATGATTCACAATCAAAGAGCAATGAAATCAATTTCAATAACCAAATCATTCTTGTTACAATTACTGGGAAAAACTTGAATCAATTGTTTAACAAGTGGTATCAGAGCTCGACTCAATCAAGAAGGCGTCTACGAGGTTCGATCTTGAAACGTTTACTGGTTTAAAGGATTTCAGACTTTGAAGGATAAAAATGAAGGCATTACTGATACACAATGGACTCTTAGAAGTGATCAACAGAGAGCTCTTGAGGCTATTGCAGACTCCAAGAAGGCTCTGGAAATTGATATGAAAGCACATAGTGCAATCCTTTTGCGTCTGGGAGACAAAGTTTTTCGAGAAGTGGTAGAAGAAGTTTCAGCCTTGGCGGTTTGGGAAAAACTCGAGGGTTTATATCTCAAGAAGTCCTTAGCTAACATATTGTACTTAAAGAAATCTTTATACACTATGCATATGGATGAGGGAAAGATCTAAGACGACATTTAGATGAATTCAACAAGATCATTCTTGATGTCAAGAACATGATATTGGTATCGATGAAGAAGACCAAGCTATCCTGTTGTTAAGCTCCCTTCCAAAGGCATATGAACACTTCATGGATACTATGTTGTATGGGAAACAAACACTTATGATGGCTGATGAAATCTGCTCTCAACTCTAAAGAGCTTCACAAGAAATATGAACTAAAGGAAGAATCCAGTGGCGAGGGATTAACAACAAGATGAAGGACAATAAAGAGAGAACATAAAAACAATAGAAGCACGTCTGGTTCTTAATCAAAAGGGAGATTGAATGTTTCCTTTGTCATAAGGAAGGACACTTCAAACGCGATTGCCCCGAAAGAAAGAAAAAAACCAAGAAAGGGATAAAGATAAGGGAATTGCATCAATAGAGAGTGATGAATATGAATATGCCGATGTATTACTAGCAACATCCTCAGAACCAAATAAGGATTGTATTGGACTCGGGATGCTCGTTTTATATGTGTCATAATCGTGATTGGTTTCAAGATTACAAGGCAGTTGAAACTGGATTAGTACATCTTGGAAATAATAAAGCATGCCAAGTGAAATGAATTGATAACATTACAATTAAATTGACAGATGGGTGCCAAAGAACAATACATAATGTGAGATAGGTCCCGAAAAAAGAAACTTACAGTTCAATGGGTATGAAGGACTCCAGCTCAAACTGTTCACGGGCCGGATCGGAACGGATCCGACCGGTCCTGGGCTCCATTTGGGTGGAACCGGACCAATCCAGTTCTGAATCGGATTGGTCTGATTCCGGTTCCATGGCCCATGCCATGGAACCGATCCGGTTCGGAACCCCGGACCCGAATTATCGGATTGGTCCGGGGTAAATTGGTTCCAACCGGAACCGGTTTGGCGATCGATCGCCATATTCGGCGATCGATCGCCAATTGACACTGCTTTTTTTTTTTCAACTTACGGGTCTTGGCGATTGATCGCCAAGCCAATTTTTTTTAATATTTTAATTTTTTTTTTAGATTTCTTGTTCAACCCAAATCGTAAAGGAAAAATACATCATTTATTGAATATGAAAAATAACATAAAAGATACATCATTTGAAATTTATAATAAAAATACATTATTCATCATAATTTATAAGTATAGTCTTGACCAATTCTTCTTCTTCTTCGGAACTTTCATTGCCGAACTCGTCGATTCCTCCTTCTCTCTTATGTCTTCTCTCAGCATCGAACCAATCTCTTAGTAGCGTAAGCTTGCGCAACGATTCTGGTTTTAGAGAAACTCTAAAGTCTCCAATGAGTCGAGCACAAGTTGAAAATGCCGACTCTGATGCGACACTGGATGTTTGGACTGCAAATACATCTCTAGCCATTTTGGCTAAGACTGGATATTGTCTTGCGTTTGCTTTCCACCACTCTAGTACGTCAAAATTTTCATCTGTAATGAACATTTGACCCAGGAAGAACTGCAACTCATTTGAAGAGGTAGATGATGTTGGGATATGCCCTAAGACATATCATTAGATGATTGTTTATGACATACAATGTACTATGATTTTATAAATGGCAATTCATTATTATATATTATTCTTTTAACTGTGCAATGTGAATTAATATATATGTTAATGTCCTTAGAATAATATTGTATTATTTTTAAAGATGTCCCTAGTCAAGTATTATCATGAAAGGGATAATGATAATACGTAGAGACTAGTATGTGTTGATCGATGAATTGTTCATTGATATGAGATATCAAATCAACATATGGGTACATGTTAGAGAACGATGTACTGGACAGACCCACCATGAGAATGCAACATGGATAGTTATATGATCGTCATATGCAATTCTCATAGTGATAATACTGTATGTAATCCTTACGACTTGTGATCATCAGAGATCCCAACATAAGGAGTTATGTATTTTGATATCGTCAAACGTTACCCGTAACAGGGTAAACTATAAAGGCGACTATTGGATACACTACGAATTATGTAGAGGGATGTTGACTGATCGAGATAGGATTTGTCCCTCCTATATAACAGGAGATGTGTTTGCCCTTAATCAAGTGAGAACTAAAATGCATGGCCATGCTCGAATGAGTCGATATGAGATATCGAGCTTATTCGTTTATTCTAGTTCTACTTGGGGATCAAGAAATAAAGATTGGATATTCGATTATGACTATTCCATGACTCGTGTTCAATCTAAACACAAAGGACAAAGGGATTAAGCTACATGGTTAATATTATCATAAGTTCTAAAGGTTATGTCGAGTCATTGACATTCTTGTAATTTGGGTAGCATCGATGTGTTGCTAGATACCGCTCAATGCTTGCAACATAAAATGAGATTTTATGTCACTGCCAACATTACAAGATCCTATCGGGTCGCACAAAAGATTAAATCGATAAGGGAAATTAAATTCATTGGATGAATTAATTAATTAAGAAGAGTCTTAATTAAGTGATTAAAAGGTTTTAATTAAATAATGGGTTTGGGCCCATAAGACTTTAAGAAAGTCTTGAACCTTAATTAAAAGCCTTATAATATAAATACAAGGTTTTGATTAATTGTTAATCATTCTTTTCATATCATTGTTTGATATCAAAACCTAGCCTCCACTTCTCTCCTCCTCTCGGCCGCCTCATTCCCTTCAAGAGCCACCGCCGCCGCCGCTTGCTTGTCGGAATTGTTGGTAGCCGTTGATCGGTTTTGAACCGAGAGTTGAGCTTTGGTTCAAGAATAAGTCTAGCAACTTGTTCTTGAACATCCCTTTCGATTTGATCGTGTGGATACCGTAGAGACGAAGGTGCAAACTTTCGTTTGTGACTCGTGGTGCTACAACGAGGATTCTGCTTCAAACACGCTACAAGGGTGAGACACTTGTATTCCTTTATCCGATATGAATCCCTATGTATAGATCTGCTGGTTAGTAATCCATAAAAATTTTATTCCGTTGCGTTGTATGCTCTTGGATTACTTACAGTGGTATCAGAGCCGTGTACAAGGCTCATATCGGATTTATGTGGTTAAATAGTTTAATCATATTAGAATTAATATTGCATGCTATTTAAAACTGTATGAACATATATGATATGTTAATATTTAGTTTGTGAAAATCATCGTAGAATTGTATTTGATATAATTGGCGAATAATCATATTTATTGAGAAAGTTTTCGGCCATCACCATCACAAATGACACCACGGCTAGCCACATGAGGGCTAGGGTTTTCGAACCCTTGGCTCGAGATGGCTTAGTCGTTGTGGCTAATAATTGTGCATGGAAGTGTCGAAAATTGATTAGGGTTTAGAACCCATTGGACGTGACGGCTAGCTCATGACGGCTAGGGTTTTGAACCCTAGTAGCCGTGCATGGCTCGGCCATCGTCGCCTATTTTGCTAAAGTTTTGAGACGTGGATGAGTTTTGAACTCTTTGGCTCGATAATGGTTCACGCATGCATGGTTAGTAGCTTTACCACATGAGAGCAAGGTTTTTCGAACCCTTAGCTCGAGATGGTTGAGCCAACCCCGTGCATGGCCTGACCGTGACTCGTGGCTAACCAATTCCGGCGTTTCAATTAAGATGGCTCGATAAAGTTGCATGAAGGTGCGAGGCGGCTAGGGTTTGGAACCCTAGCGCCGCCGTCGCTCGAGCCATGGCTCGGCCATGGGCTAGGGTTTCGAACCCTAGGCCCATTAATGGTCAAGCCGTGTGCTTTGTGGTTCAAACCATGGTGGTTCGTGTCTTAGTCGCTTTAGTTCATGGCATGTGATGTCCCGAGCGTACGATAATTTTTCAAAAATTATTTTACAGTTTTAATTAGAATTAAATTTAAAATATTTAGAATTTAATTAATTAAATGTTAATGCATGCCTTATGTGTTGTTTGAGCATGGTGCGTGGTTATAGCCCTTTGACCTATTAGATAGGATTTGTGGATGTTTGTAATATATAATACGACCTGCGTGTCGTGCCTTCTCTATTTCATTCTAAATGTAATCCCTTCCCTATGTTCTCCTCGAATGTGAATCGAGGAATTCTATATCTTGTAAATAGTGTAGTTTATTTTATTGATGGTGATCAATGAAGATGGAGCATCGTGCCGGGATGAGGAGGCCATTCACAAATTGGAGCCAAAGGAAGGTGCTTGTGAAGTTACCATAGGTTGACTCTTAGGATTTTCTCATTGGCTTGAGAGAATCGTTAGTAGGGGCTATAACCATGTCACGTTTAATTATGTATGTTGATGCATGATTTATCTTATGTTTTAGTTTGATAATAGTATTACACATATATGTAGATATGTATACAACTATATGTAGTGGACATATTTTAAATTATCAAACTAATCATGAGATCAATAAATCCCTCTAAAATATTAAGTTTTAGATGCCTTCCAAAATTAAAAGTACTCGTCAATAACTTCGATTGTACATGTGTGGGTTTGCTAAAGCAAAGCACCGTGGCAATCTTAGTAAGGCGCGAAATGATAAAAGTGATATCCGTTATACTTTAAATTGGGTACGACTTAACTAGGTTATCTCAATAGGATTGGGAACTTATAGGCATGGGTTGGATTATAATTCATTTGATGAATTGAACAAAGTGTTGTTCGTCCAACTATCCAAGAATTACATGTGATGTAATTGACAAAGTGTTGTCTACCTAAATAACCGAGTCTTGGGCGATTAGCCAAAGCTAACTCAAGATTAGGCGAAATATGGATCTTGGCCCACTAAAGGTTTCGAGGGTTGATATTTTTTAAACAAAATAGTGGGAGTATCATTTAATATAAGACCATGTTAAATGATTAAATCATAAACTTATTTTGCATATTTATATTGTAGATATCCATGGCAACTAACAACGTTACTAGCACTTTATCACTGCGATCGGTCCTTGAGAAGGACAAATTAAATGGGACGAATTTCCTAGACTGGCATAGGAACTTGAGGATAGTCCTCAAACAAGAAAAGAAACAATATGTCCTAGAGGAACCCTTACCCGTTGAGGAACCTTCCCTAACGGCTACAAGAGCTGAAAAAGATGCTTACAAGAAGCATCAAAGTGACGCACTTGATGTTGGGTGCCTTATGCTTGCCACCATGAACTCTGAGCTTCAGAAGCAATATGAGGAAATGGAGGCGTTCGATATGATCAAACACTTAAAGCAATTGTACCAACAGCAAGCAAGACAAGAGAGGTATGACGTCTCTAAGGCGTTATTCCAGTGCAGGATGGTAGAGGGAAGCCTAGTTGGAACTCATGGCTCAAGATGATTGGGTACATTGAGAATCTGGACAAGCTGGGTTTTCCATTGGACCAAGAGTTGGCCACCGATGTGATCTTGCAATCGTTGCCTGAGAGCTTCAGTCAATTTGTAGTAAATTACAATATGACTGACATGGAAAAGACTCTACCACAATTGCTTGGTATGTTGAGAACATATGAAGCAAATACAAAGAAGACTAAGGCCACAAATGTTCTTATTGTGAATAAGGGCAAAGGAAGGGCCAAAGCTAAAGGCAACAAGAAAGCAAAGAATGTCTTTGTTAAATCTAAGCCAAAGTCTTATGCACTAAAGCCAAAAAGGGGGGATAGCGAAGGAAGGGAACTGTTTCCATTGTGGTGAGACCGGCCATTGGAAAAGAAACTGCAAAGTATATCTGGAGGATCTAAAGAAAGGAAGTGTGACTTCCGCTTCAAGTATTTTTGTTATAGAAGTCAATTTATCTACTTCTTCATCATGGGTATTAGATACTGGATGTGGATCTCACATTTGTGTAAATGTGCAGGATCTAAAAAGGAGTAGGACGTTGGCGAAAGGTGAAGTTGATCTCCGAGTTGGAAATGGAGCAAGAGTTGCTGCATTAGCTATAGGAGATTATCATTTAGCTTTACCTTCTGGTTTATCCTTGATTTTAAAAGACTGTTATTTTGTGCCATCTATTACTAAAAACATAATTTCTATTTCTTGTTTAGACAAGTATGGTTTTTCATTTATAATAAAGGACAACTGTTGTTCTATTTATTTAAATGATATGTTTTATGCTAGTGCATAAATGGTGAATGGGCTTTATGTATTAAATCTTGATATGCCTATCTATAACATAAATACTAAAAGGATTAAAAATAATGATTGTAATCCGACTTATCTCTGGCATTGTCGCTTGGGCTACATAAACGAGAACCGCATATCTAAACTTCATAAGGATGGAGTATTAGATTCATTTGATTTTGAATCATATGAAACATGCGAATCTTGTTTAATGGGCAAGATGACTAAAGCCCCTTTCAAGGGACATGTTGAAAGGGCAAATGTTTTATTGGGACTAATACATAGTGATGTATGTGGACCAATAAGTACACAAGCTAGAGGTGGTTTTCAATACTTCGTTACATTTACTGATGACCTCAGTAGATATGGGTATGTGTACCTAATGAAGCATAAGCATGAAACCTTTGAAAAGTTCAAAGATTTCAAGAATAAAGTACAAAACCAACTTGGCAAGAGTATCAAAATCCTTCGATCAGATCGAGGAGGTGAATACTTAAGCCAAGAGTTTCATGACTATCTAAAGGAGTGTGGAATAGTCCCACAACTCACTCCTCCGTCTACTCCACAATGGAATGGTGTATCCGAGAGGAGAAATCGAACCTTGTTGGACATGGTTAGATCAATGATGAGTCATGCAGATCTTCCGATATCGTTTTGGGGACACGCTCTAGAAACAGCAATTTTCTTACTGAACCGTGTTCCATCTAAATCAGTGGAAAAGACACCATATGAGATATGGACTGGGAAGCGTCCTAGTATGTCTTTTATGAAGATTTGGGGTTGTGAGGCTTTCTTTAGACGTCACGCCACTAACAAACTTGGACCCAAATCTGATAAGTGTTTATTTGTGGGGTATCCTAAGGAAACGAAAGGATACTATTTCTATTATCCCACCAAGAAAAAAGTAGTTGTTGCTCGGACTGATGTATTTCTTGAAAGAGAATTTATTTCTAGAAAAACCAGTGGGAGAAAAATAGAACTTAGTGAAGTTCAACCACAAGAAAACACTGAACCTGAGATTGAGATGGAAACAGAGCAGGCTCCGCAAGCTATTGTGGAAGAAGCACCTGCTCAAGAGACACAAGCCCAGCGTAGGTCTGTAAGAGAACACCGGGAGCCACAGAGATATGGATTTCTTGTGACTCAACAAGGTGACTTACTACTTATTGATGAGGATGAGCCGTCATCTTATCAACAAGCTATAATGGGCAATGATTCTGAGAAATGGCAAGAGGCCATGAAATCTGAGATGGAATCCATGTATGCAAACCAAGTATGGACTTTGGTTGATCCACCTGAAGGGGTACGACCCATAGGGTGCAAATGGATTTTCAAGAAAAAGACCGATATGGATGGTAACGTACAAACCTATAAAGGTCGGCTGGTTGCAAAAGGATTCAAACAAATTCATGGTATTGACTATGATGAAACCTTTTCACTAGTGGCCATGGTTAAATCCATAAGGATCTTACTTGCAATAGCTGCATTCCATGATTATGAAATCTGGCAGATGGATGTCAAAACAGCTTTCCTTAATGGGAATCTGCTCGAGGATGTGTACATGACACATCCCGAGGGTTTTGTCGATCCAAAGGATGCTGGAAAGATATGCAAGCTACAACGATCCATTTATGGATTGAAGCAAGCTTCTCGGAGTTGGAATCTTCGTTTTGATGATGCAATCAAAGAGTTTGGTTTTATCAAAAATGAAGATGAACCTTGTGTCTACAAGAAGGTCAGTGGGAGCGTAATCATTTTCCTAGTGTTGTATGTAGATGACATACTTCTTATTGGAAATGATATCCCTGCCTTGCAATCTGTAAAGATTTGGCTAGGAAACTGCTTTTCGATGAAAGATTTAGGAGAAGCCACCTATGTATTAGGAATCAAGATCTATAGAGACAGATCAAGAAGGCTTCTTGGTCTAAGTCAAAGTACATACATAGACAAGGTGCTTAAAAGGTTTAGCATGCAAGAATCCAAGAAAGGATTCGTGCCTATGACGCATGGCATTTATCTCTCGAAGGAACAGTGTCCTTCAACAGAAGATGAGAGACAACGCATGAGTAAGATTCCATACGCGCCAGCTATTGGATCTATCATGTATGCCATGATATGTACTCGTCCCGATGTATCGTATGCTTTGAGCATGACGAGCAGATATCAAGTTGATCCAGGTGAAGGTCACTGGATTGCTGTCAAGAACATCCTGAAGTACTTGAGAAGGACTAAGGATACATTCTTGATTTATGGAGGTGAGGAAGAGCTCAATGTAATGGGTTACACTGATGCAAGCTTCCAAACTGACAAAGATGATTTTCGATCGCAATCTGGATATGTGTATTGCCTAAATGGAGGTGCTGTGAGCTGGAAGAGTTCAAAGCAAGAAACAGTAGCCGATTCTACAACGGAAGCTGAGTATATTGCAGCCTCGGATGCAGCAAAGGAAGCTATTTGGATGAGGAAGTTCATTTATGAACTTGGAGTGGTGCCTAGCATTAAAGATCCGATAGAACTCTATTGTGACAACAATGGAGCGATCGCATTGGCTAAGGAACCAAGATCTCACCAAAGATCCAAGCACATACTTAGGCGTTTCCATTTCATTCGAGAAATCGTTGAAAGGGGAGATGTTAAAATATGCAAAGTACCAACAGATGATAATGTATCTGACCCATTGACGAAGCCACTGTCACAGCAGAAGCATGATCGTCATACTAGATCTCTAGGCATTAGGTATATGTCTGAGTGGTCTTAGTGCAAGTGGGAGATTTATATTGTATTATTCTTAAAGATGTCCCTAGTCAAGTATTATCATGAAAGGGATAATGATAATACGTAGAGACTAGTATGTGTTGATCGATGAATTGTTCATTGATATGAGATATCAAATCAACATATGGGTACATGTTAGAGAACGATGTACTGGACAGACCCACCATGAGAATGCAACATGGATAGTTATATGATCGTCATATGCAATTCTCATAGTGATAATAATGTATGTAATCCTTACGACTTGTGATCATCAGAGATCCCACATAAGGAGTTATGTATTTGATATCGTCAAACGTTACCCGTAACAGGGTAAACTATAAAGGCGACTATTGGATACACTACGAATTATGTAGAGGGGTGTTGACTGATCGAGATAGGATTTGTCCCTCCTATATAACAGGAGATGTGTTTGGCCCTTGATCAAGTGAGAACTAAAATGCATGGCCATGCTCGAATGAGTCGATATGAGATATCGAGCTTATTCGTTTATTCTAGTTCTACTTGGGGATCAAGAAATAAAGATTGGATATACGAGTATGACTATTCCATGACTCGTGTTCAATCTAAACACAAAGGACAAAGGGATTAAGCTACATGGTTAATATTATCATAAGTTCTAAAGGTTATGTCGAGTCATTGACATTCTTGTAATTTGGGTAGCATCGATGTGTTGCTAGATACCGCTCAATGCTTGCAACATAAAATGAGATTTTATGTCACTGCCAACATTACAAGATCCTATCAGGTCGCACAAAAGATTAAATCGATAAGGAAAATTAAATTCATTGGATGAATTAATTAATTAAGAAGAGTCTTAATTAAGTGATTAAAAGGTTTTAATTAAATCATGGGTTTGGGCCCATAAGACTTTAAGAAAGTCTTGAACCTTAATTAAAAGCCTTATAATATAAATACAAGGTTTTGATTAATTGTTAATCATTCTTTTCATATCATTGTTTGATATCAAAACCTAGCCTCCACTTCTCTCCTCCTCTCGGCCGCCTCATTCCCTTCAAGAGCCACGGCCGCCGCCGCTTGCTTGTCGGAATTGTTGGTAGCCGTTGATCGGTTTTGAACCGAGAGTTGAGCTTTGGTTCAAGAATAAGTCTAGCAACTTGTTCTTGAACATCCCTTTCGATTTGATCGTGTGGATACCGTAGAGACGAAGGTGCAAACTTTCGTTTGTGACTCGTGGTGCTACAACGAGGATTCTGCTTCAAACACGCTACAAGGGTGAGACACTTGTATTCCTTTATCCGATATGAATCCCTATATATAGATCTGCTGGTTAGTAATCCATAAAAATTTTATTCCGTTGCGTTGTATGCTCTTGGATTACTTACAGATGACACTTCGCTTCCTCTCTGCTTCTTTCTTCCAAGGCTCCTCAACAGATTAATCCCTCCGCTTCGTGACTGACTAGCATCTTCTTCTCCTCCTCCTACTACACGTGTTGTTGAGCTCTGTATGGTGCAATCCATACATATTTTGGAGAGAACGCATGATTGACGTCTTTTGATCGTCAACATCCTTATCCAAAAACGTATTGTAATATTCAAAGAAAGTATCGAAAGATCCTACACCCTGACTTGGGTCTAACAATGTAGATATAAACTGCACGTGTGGAATTTGTTCCCAATATTTTTTAAACTTCTCCTCCATATGATAAACGAACTACGTCAACTCAATATCATCTCTAAATTCAATAAATTTACAAAACATGTTAAATACAAGTGGAAGAAAATAATGAGAAGTAGGATTGCAAACATCGGAGAAACGAGCTGCTGCATCTTTAAAAGTTGATAACAAAGCAAGTAAATTATTAACAAAAAACTAATCCTTATCAGACAATAAATAACTTTCACTTTCAGGCATTTGATAAGAGTTATAAGAAGAAGTTAAAGCATCTTGATAAGGTAACATCGATTCTAACATTTGTGCAAAGAATTCCATCGACTTACAATGGGCGGTAGAAAAAGATTAAACCGAAGGTTCTGACTTGCATACGCATATTTCCAATCACGCTTAATGCGTGAATGTCGTGTCCATTGACAACAGTTTTTAAGTTTTTATATGCTACTACATTCAACATCTTCATAACCATCTTTTACTGCTAAATTAATTATATGACATGCACATCTAACATGGAAAAAAATCGAAGCAGAAATTATGACAATTTTAGAGGTTCTGGTAGCGTCTATCGTGTAATCCGAAATAAACCAACCTCAAGTTAATAGCAATAAATATGTAGTAGGTGAGTCTGATCGATCCCATGAGTAAGTATGTCATCTTTGTGTTAACGGATACAAAATAACTAAAGTAAAACTTCGGGGGGAGATATTGATTCAATTAATACTAAAAACCTAGATATTAAAATCTATCAATTAAACTAATTACTAAGCAAGATTAAATTAAAAGGGATTAACTATTGATTAAAAAGAAATTATTGGTTTTCGGTTGACTTTAGAACTGTAATCTATTATCTTAATAATCATTTAAAGTCATGAAATGTTATAATTGCAAATAAGCCTCAAAGATCAATGGTCTAATATTTCAAGTCAAGTATGCACATCACTCTACTCAAGAGTTCTCGAGTGTGTGTGGGCTACAACTTTCATTTAACCATTCACTCAGAGCAATCTTTACTCACACAAATCAATATGATTTTACAAGGTATATGTTCAATTGCATTGTTCATAGAAGAAGTATAACTTTGACAAACAATAAATAATGCATCATATCAAGCCAATGAGACGTGTGTGTGTGTGCATGTCAAAATCATATTCTTTACAATTATTTTTCGGGAGTCCATAAGCTTACCATTCATAACCTTCTTCACTAGCACATTGGACGAACGTGGCTCGGTCAACATGTCTTATAAGCTTGTAATGTAAGGCATCGGCTCATGGCTTCAATAAAAGGATAAAATATTCAAAGCAAGTGAGTAAGTTAAATATAACATTGTTGCACACTCTCATCTAAATTTTCGGCTCCTTTTATTGACAATTCATCTTTTTGTTTTTTCAATTCACCCTCCTTTCTCATCCGCCTCATCATTCACCTTATTATTTTTCTCATTCTTTCAAGCACTATTTTCTTCACATCTTCAACACTTTTCTATGCATTCATGCCCATATTCTTTATTTCTCTCCTTCAATTTTATACAAATACGAACATGAGATATTTTTTAAATTTTAACGTGCATAAGTGCTTATTCACTTGAGGGTAGGAAATAATGTATAAACTATTAACAATGTGGTTGATGTTGGATTTTAGAACGATGACAAATGGGGTTTATTATATATATTTTCACATACCATTCATTTTAACTAAGCTCAACGGAGTAGCTACGGATAAAATGATGTCATAACGTCTGTATTTTGCCTCAAAGGGTACTAAAGCACTTGACTACCATCAATTCACAAATAGTTTATATGATTTGACCAATGTGCTCAATTTGTGTCTCAAAATCAAGGTACATAAACAAATTTGAATGAGATTCTAAAACATATTGCAAACAATTCAATTCTCATCATTTTAATTTAAGCTCAATGGGGCTACTATGACATTTTATATCAATGAATAAGGGCCCAAAATACTATAATGAATTGCCTATATCATATTTGTGTTCGTTCAAATCAACTTTAATTAATCAAATGGCCATGGTATTTAGTGCATGAATATATGTGAAATTCAATAGCAGAGTGAACAAAAAATTTAAAATTCTCACAAGTTAAGCTCAATTCTTCATCATCGGCCTTCTCAATTACTTCAAATCTTAACTTTCGATTCTAAAAAAGAAAACAATTACGACTAAAATAGACACAAAACAAAACACATAGGAATCCAGGAAACAAAATATCTCCAATGTTGAAACACCCCAAACATAAAATCGTGATAGTCACTAATCGTCGTCCATATCATGCTCAGGGGTTTGGTGAGAAGATGATGTAGGGGCCTCCGCGTCAGTATAGACATGTAATAGAGACATGTAATGATAAAATGCCCTGATTAAGACATGTTAATATAAATGAAATACTAAAAACTGAAATAAAATAAAATAAAAAGGATATGAAGCTTGAGTTGCCTCCCAAGAAGTGCTTTGTTAGTTATTCAGCCAGACTGCGACACTTTCATCCATTAGACGCTCCATGTTTGGAGGGTTTATGCCTCTCATTTACCCTCCAAACTTGATTGATTATTTCTCTCTTCTTCTTTAACCTCTTAACTGCTCTCATCACAATGTTCGACTCATTGCTACGCTGTGGGAACACCTCTATCTTGCAAGACTGCTCCACTTTCTCAGTTTACTGCACTTGTGCCCTCTCTTTTTTTCTCCTCAACATGTGGGATTGCTATCATTTTAATCACATCAAAAGTGAATTTTTCATCTTCAACCTGCATTGTTAGCTCACCCCATTTTACATCAATTTTTGTTTCTCATGCGGCTAAGAACGATCGTCCCAAGATAAGCTTGCCTATTTTTAATGGCACATCCTCCACTATACCATAAGGATATGTAAGATGCCTATCTGCTAATTGTAATGTGATGGTGGTCGCTTCACCTCTCCAGACAGAGGCATTAATTAAATTAATACTAGCTCCAAGATCACGTAAAGCCTTATTAAAAGAACAACTACGAATAATGCAAGGAATATTAAAACTCCCTGGATCTTTTAATTTCCGCGATAGTTTCTTTTGGAGAAACGCACTACATTCCTCGTTAAGCTTGACAGTCTCAAACTCTTCTAGTTTCCTATTTCGTGTCATCACTTCCTTCATGAACTTTGCATAGTTGGGCATTTGCTACAAAGCCTGAGCAAAGGGAATATTGATGTGTATTTCTTGAAGATGTCCAAGAACTTAGCAAATTGCCCATCTAATGTTTTCTTTCTAAAACTTTGGGATATGGGAGAGTAGACTTGAACATAGGAGGTTTCACTGCTTGAGTGACCTGCTGCTTCTCCTCGACTTCCTTAGGCTTTTCAAGTGGAATCTGAGTCCCTACCATTGGTGTTCATCCTCTTGCATTGGTTTTTTTCTCCAAGTGCCTTTCCGCTTCTCAAGTGAATGACAGTGCATTGTTCTTTGGAATTTACCTCAATGTTGCTAGGAAAGTTTCCCGAGCGTTGATTGCCAATAACATTTGCAAGCTGCCCAATTTGCACTTCAAGTGATTTCATTGTGGCGCCCATGTTGGTCATGTGGAGCTCAATGTTGTCAAGTCTGGCCACTCCTCTCGAATCGTTTAGAAGACTCGGTAACAAAGGTACCTACCAAATCCTCTAAAGATCGCTTGCTTTCATTCATTGGAGCGTGAAGTTTCGGATGGTACTGATTAAGCAAAGGATTGCCTCGATATTTACTCTGAAACCGGTTCAAAATGAGCATGCTCCATATTATGTATTCCTCCAATCAATGGCAACCCACCAGTGGCCCCAACAGGAGCTCTTTGCATGGTCATAGCAGCCACTTGTGTAGTAAGAGCAGACAGTTGTGCAGAAAGTACAGTAAAATGATCAATCTCGTACATACCTGTAGTCTTTTGCACCGTAACTCGCTCATTGGGCTGTTGGAAATTGTTGGTAGCCATATGCTCAAGAAAATCATAAAAATTCTCGGCTGTCTTTAAGAATAGAGTGCCACTGCTGCTGCATCCAATATTGTCCTTGTCGGCTCATACAGCTCATTGTAGAACAATTGAATCTGAATCCAGTCCTCGGAAATGTGCGTGGGCATCTTCTAAGCAGATCTTGGTATGTTTTGATAGATAATTTGATACATGTGTTACCTAATCGTATATTTGCTTGAACTTAGGTGGAAACAAAGAAAAAGAGCTAACAACAATGAATTAAGACCAAGGAATGGATTAGAGATCAAGAGGAATCGAAGACAAACAAGAAAAGCCGATAAAAGTTGAAAAAGAGCTACCGATCGATCGGTGGGAATGTCCCAATCAATCGGTGGAATGCGTAGCTGAGACAACAATTTTGAAGACCTACCGATCGAACGGTAGAAATGAAGCGCTCTATCGGTGAAGTGCGTGAATTGAAAAATAAAAATTGAAGAGATACCGATTGATCGGTAGACATGGATTGATCAATCGGTAGGCGAATCCGAAAAAATTAAAAGAATTGATTTCTTTCCTTTTTACTAGGATTCTAACCCACACCACCTCCTCCGATAAATACCACACGACCTTTCAGACTTTGATACACCTTTTCCTAGACTAAATACCATATTTTAGACCTAGCTTTCACATCATCATAGTTTTGAAGGTGGAAGATCAAAGCGAAGGCGGTCGTGACAACCTCGACAAGTGACGATCCACATAGTTTGTCTTTTTTTTATTTATTTATGCTTTTTGGAATAAATTTTGCTTGTTTTGATTTAATATGAGTAGCTCAACCCTTTTGATTCTTGGTTGTGGAAGATAATACAATTGTGATTTATTATTCTTATGAAATTCATGTTTTTATTTATCAATCTTGTTTGAGTATTGATTATTTTTCTATACTTGGTATTATTGCTTTGTTTAATTATTGGATTGATCACCTAATAATTTTGTGCAATCTAATGCTTGATCTATGAAGCAACTAAGATTACTAAATTTGCGCGTATGAGAATGCTAAATTCTTAGGGAAAACATTCAACTATATTAAATATAGACGCGTGGATTATATTGTTTAGCTTCGTCTTTCTGACTAATTCGTAAAGCTATCATCTTTGAATCCTAATCGTGTGTATTTTAATTGACTGGTTGATAAAGATTAGACTAGAACGTGTGGGCTACCTAACTAGAATTAAGGTGAGATCGGAATTAAGTTTCCAAGGCGGATATTCATATGCAAATTGAATCTATTATGAGAATTGATGATTAAGATAATAAACTCCAATTGTAAAGTCGACAGAAAGCCATGAGTCGTTTTCTCTTATAATTTAATTCATTTTATTTTAATCTTGCATAATAGTTTAACATAGCCTTTAGATTTAAAATTCATAATAGTAACAAACATCAACTTCAAAACCCTCTTTTTACTTTGTTTGCATCCTTTAACACAAAATTGCTTCATTTCTCGTGGGATCGGTATTTACCAACACTATTGCATACTTATAATTGTTATTAAATGAGATGGTTAATTTGACGTACACGATAAGCGCTACCACCATCTCTACCAAGTAGTGATGCTGCCAGAAGGTAGGTATTGCAGCCAGCTCCTCGCTTGAGAACAAGCAGAATTTGATGGTGTCCTCAGTAACACCATACATCTTGATAGTATCAGCTATCTCAAGAAAGACCCTCAGATGAAGACTAGGATCTTCCAGAGCTGAACCTCCAAATTGATTTTGCTGCTCTATATTAATCAGTGGAGGTTTGGGTTCAGGTTGGTCGCATTGATCATCTGGCGAGCAATTCCTGCATAGTTATCATTGACCACATGCTTGAAGTAATCCTGATAGCCAACGGAGCGTCAATGTTTTCTTGGTTGTTTGTCATTCAAACTAGTTCGTCCCTTCTACGGTTCTACCTTTTCTTAATTGCGTAGCAGTTCTTTCGATCGCATGACAAAACAGAAGCAATTCAGGACTTGTATATCTTTGTATACATTACAAAATCAAGAGAAAAAGGGGTAGCTCGAAAACAAAGAGAAAAGATAAAAATAAAAAGTCTAAATTAAAATCAAGATTACTTGGTAATAATATTAATATAAACAAAATTAAATCAATTCCTGGCAACGACGCTTGTTGCGTGTAGAACGTATCGCAAGTGTACGGTGTCAAGTTTTAGCATATGAATATGAATGCAGATGTCAAATGGAAACTAAGTTTATACCAAGTGCTGTAATTACAATAATCTCAACTTTATCTAGAAATCAATAGAGTGAATGTATTAACTAAGAATTATACTAGAATGCAAATACTAAGATTTAAAGTGGAGAACTATCAATGATAGAACGGATTCTAGAGATTCGTTTCACTTAACTATCCATTATGTCTTGTTCTATCAATGTCTATATCATTAATCCTTCTAGTTTATTAACAAAGAATAATATGTTATTTTATTATCTCTCCCGAGTGTTAAATAGAAATTATCATTCAACAACAATCTTGATATGTCTATCTAAGATAATTATCAAACAATTTAAATGACAGAATGATTCTTTTAATGGTTTCAATTGAGTTATAAACCTGTAGACTCTATAAACATCCACGATGTAAATTCCTACAGTCCTATTCTAAATCTCCCCTCACGAGTAATAAATTTCAAATAAATATAATGATTCAAGTAGTGATCAAGTAATTGAAGGCAGTCAAATCAGAAAAATACAAATAAACTATGTGAAAAACCAAAACATATTAATTGATCAAACAAAATCATAGATTCAAGTTAAGCTACGTCGTTCCTCTAGAAATATAAAGTTTTAGGTCATGATAAAAATAAGATAATAACAAAGCATGTTCTTAATAATCTGAATTTCAAGGAAAAGAGTTTAGAAAACGAAGAATAAGCTTGTCTATCCCCAGATGCCGCCGTATTCGTCTCCATCTATTCGTCTCCATCTTCAAGATCTCTCCCCCTTTGGTGGCGTCTTTTGTTTCTCTATTGTTCTCTCTTGAAAACCCTCCAAAAATCCCTCAAAAATAAGGTAGGTTTTGTGTTTTAAACCCTAGCCTCCTAAAGTTAATGAGACCTACGTAACCAGGTCTAGGGCACCTAAAACTCTGTCCCGGAAATTTTTTCCAGCAAGCATGGCGCTAGAGCGCCGAAAAGATGGCGATGGGCTGCTGCTTCAGTACCTTGTTACAGTAACATTTTTTTTTGCTCTTTCAGATTTTGAATGGACCTTTCAACCCCTTTTGATCAGTAAAATCACTTCCCAACCTTTTTATCATAAATATCATCAGTGAGGTCTGTTGGAGGAGTGTGAACAGAGTCAACAATGGGTCTTGCTGCACTAGCTTCAGTGTCCTCCTCAGTATCAATAGTCTGATTGTCAATGCTAGAGGAGGAGTGGAGACCCAGATTGATACTGACATCATGAAGGTTGTCTTGGAGAGATGTGAGATCCCGCCACAGATAGTTCAACACATCAACATCATTGAAGGATGTTGGGCTTGCGGGGATCAAAATATTTTCTCCTGGACTCCACTAGCTTCCAAATGCTTGATTTTTATTTTTAATCTGTTGAGCTCCTTCCTCTGTAATCCTTCTGGCACATCCTCCTGGTAGGTTAAGTCGTGTCACGCCCAAATTAATCGAACTCAAATCAAATTAATAAATATGTAATAGTGTGGGTAGTGATTGACTCAATTTTTATTTGAATATTCAACATTGAAAATTTAATTCATAGCTCACCTTAACCTTAGTTAGGTAGAACATGCGTTCTAATCTAACTCTTGCCGATCAATTAACCCAAATACAAGCGATTAAGATTTAAATCAGCAATAGCATTAATAACTAGTGAGATTAATGAAGCTAGACAACATAAGCACACTCGGTAATATTAATCTAGTCAAGTGTTTTCTAAGGATTAATAAATTCAACGGAGAAAATTATGCACCTTAATTGCTTCACAAATTTGAGGATTGTTTTACGATTTGATATTAAATTTAGCATTAGATTCAATGAAAAACTATTCGGAGATCAATCTAATAATCAAATAAAACAATCATGTAAAGAAAAACAGAACCCTTGATACTCAAGCAAAAATCGATAATAATAACATGAATCTCACGAGATTTCAAAACTCAAATGTATTGTCTTCTTCAACCAAAAATTAAAAGGTTTAACTACTTGTAATTGAATAAGAACAATTAAACATGTTTCTAGAATACATAAAATAAAAAAAGTAAGAAATACTAAAATATAAACATGAATCTAGAAGATGAATCTCGTCCTCATGCCTTTGTTCCTGGCTCCTAGGGTGTAGCCATCTCCAAGTATTATGTATATCTCAAAATATAGGCTAGGATATTAAGAAATTAGGACAAGATCTCTTTTATAGGAGGAAAAATCGAGTTTCCATATTTTGCACGACACCGGGCCAATTTCTGGCATTGTGGCGATCGTTCGCCACTCTTGCTTTTTTACTTTTTTTATAACATTTTGTCCCTGCGATCGATCGCTACTTCAGGATTTGTTTCGGTGAATTTTTTGTCTTGCTGATCGTCACTTCATTTGGTGATCGATCGCTGATGTCTGAATTTTTCTTCTTGATTTTCTGTCGACTGAGATTGATCACATGATACTTGTGGCGATTGATTGCCACTCTTGGTCCAATTTTCTCTCTTTTAGTCGATTTTCTCGTTCTTCTTCGATTCCTCTTGACCTCTAAGTTTCTTTTGGACCTTCTTTCATCGTTTTAACTCGATTTCTTCTCACTTTCCTACATATAACCAAATATGTGATTAGAAACTCTAAACATCAAATTAGCCATTGAAACTCACCTAATCATTAGCAACTAGCTCCAATAAATGTGTCCTTTTATGAACACATCACCCCCGTCTCCAATAATATCAGAAGTCCTTCCTCACTTAATCGCACGATTGAGGGTCTATTTGTAAGGGCCCCGAGTTTCCATACAAATATTACAATTGTCCCATAATTATGACGTCGTTTTTTTATTTTATATAATTTCGACATTATCTTCCCGTAAATCGGACATTTGGATAAATCATAGTTCAACTTGTACACTCAATTCATATAATACAGGTTTTCTCCAAGTACACATAAAAACCAAATGAGAGGAGAAACTCTGAGATAGTTATAAAGACCATATATAGACATCAAAATGCTCACAGAACAACCCATGAAATGAATGAATATAAATATGAATATAAAAAACCAACACATGCCATCATTAAATAAAACTTCCATAATAAATTTTATCCAATGAAGTACTTGTTTTACGTGTTTCTTTTGGGATATGCCCTAAGACATGTCATTAGATGATTGTTTATGACATACAATGTATTATGATTATTATAAATGACAAATCATTATTATATATTATTCGAATATCCGTGCAATAGGAATTGATATATAAGTTAATGTCCTTAGAATAATATTGTATTATTCTTAAAGATTGTCCCTAGTCAAGTATTATCATAAATCAGGATAATGATAATACATTGAGACTGTTATGTTTTGATTGATGAATTAATTCATGGATATGAGATATCAAATCAACACATGGGTACATGTTAGAGAACAATGTACTGGACAGACCCACCATGAGAATGCTACATGGATAGTTATATGAGTGTCATAAGCAATTCTCATAGTGATAATAATGTATGTAATCCTTACGACTTGAGATCCCAACATAAGGAGTTATGTATCTTGATATTGTCAAACGTTACCTGTAACAGGGTAAACTATAAATGCAACTATTGGATACACTACGAATTATGTAGAGGGATGTTGATTGATCAAGATATGATTTGTCCCTCCTATATAATAGGAGAAGTGTTTGGGCCCTTGATCAAGTAAGACTAAAATGCATGGCCGTGCTCGAATGAGTCGATACGTGATATCGAGCTTATTCGTTTATTCTAGTTCTACTTGGGGATCAAGAAATAGAGATTGAATATACGAGTATGACTATTCCATGACTCGTGTTCAATCTAAACACATGGACAAAGGGATTAAGTTACATGGTTAATATTATCACAAGTTCTAATGGTATGTCGAGTCAAAGACATTCTTGTAATTTGGGTAGCCTTGATGTGTTGCTAGATACCGCTCATTGCTTGTGAAGTAAAATGAGATTTTATGTCACTGCCAACATTACAAGATCCTATCGGGTCGCACAAGAGATTAAATCGATAAAGGGAATTAAATTCATGGGATGAATTAAATAATTAAGAAGAGTCTTAATTAAATGATTATAAGGATTTAATTAAATCATGGGTTTGGGCCCATGAGACTTTAAGAAAGTCTTGAACCTTAATTAAATCTTATAATATAAATACAAGGTTATGATTAATTGTTAAAAAAAAAAGACAATTGTTATTCACATAACCTAGCCTCCACTAAAGCTCTCTCGGCCGCCTCACTCTCCTCCAATACCCACGGCCGCCACCGTTTCTTGTTGGAAGAGTTTGGTAGTCGTTAATCGATTTTGAACCGAGAGTTTGGTTTTGGTTCAAGAATAAGTCTAGCAACTTGTTCTTGAACATCCCTTCTTCGATTTGATCGTGTGAATACTGTAGAGGCAAGACCTTGGAGGTGTTGCTCGTGACTCGGAATTCGTTGGACGCGGTGCTTCGTGGATTCTGCTCAAACACGCTACAAGGGTGAGACTCTTATTATCTCTATTCCGATATGACCACTTTGTATAGATCCGCGGTTCTAGTAATCCAAAATTTTAAATTCTGCTGCGTTGTATGCTTGTTGGATTATTTACAGTTTCAATAGAAACCACCTCCATAAGGGTGATCACATCAATATGATAAAAACACACACACACACACATTGTATGTATATATATATATAATTCATAATAACTGATAAAATATTATTGTAGGTCAACGAGATTCCCTGTGTGTTTCTGAAATAATGAGAAATTCCTCAAACTGTGGATGTTTCACAATCTCTCAATCAATACATAGTGACAATACCATATCATAGATCACTCGACCGTTCCTATTTTCCACAATCCACAAACATTAGAATTCACAATCATAAGTATAATAATATCAAGTCACAAGCGTGATCCATCACATTTAAATACGTCCGCTCCCCTACTCCTACGACCCACATATTGTATATACCTTGATTGTTTATTATCTTGATTTAGAGACAACCATTAAACTAATCACCTCATTCTCGTTGATTATCAGTGATGTTGATGATCATATTGCTCATATACCTTGTGCAGGCCATTTGGTGAAAGAGCTTTTTGTTGATGAATTTACCATAGACCACCGTCCGCATAGAGAAGATGAAAAGGCATGAACCGTTGCAGCTGGTGGCATTGTAAGTTGGTGTGACGTGCCTCGTGTCAATAGTATATTTGCCATATATCGTGCTATTGGTGATGTACACACATCATCTATTTAAGTACGAATCCCCTATGGTTTTCCAAATTATACCCCTGTTATTTGAAAATAGACAGTTTACCCCACGTGATTCTCAAAATAGGCAGTTGACCTCCTGTGGTTTGTGAAAATATGTAGTTTACCCCCACTAGTTTGTGAATATGTTCACAATACCCCCTCCATGTATGCTATTTACTAACTAAATGAGGATAAACTGCATATTAAAGATACTACACGGGGTAAAATGTATATTTACAAACTACATGGGGTACGATGCATATTATTGATAACAAATTGTCACTAGTTCTCTATTTAAAGACAACACACAATTTGATATAATAGAACCTTAATTTTTTCTGCTTCTTAATCTACTAGATAATTTTCTTTTCTGCCCTTGACGTTGATTTTGCCAATTGTAAAATTGTTCCGATGTTATATCTGGACAATGTGTCACCTTCCACGTTAGCAGATATCGTCAGTCGCGGTGTGTTTAAGGCTGGTAACTTGGACAACAAATCTGTTGTTTTCATCAGTCTATTGAACAACACAGTGAATTGATAGGCATGGTAATGTCAATGCCTGGTCAAAGTGAATTTGTCAATGCCTGGTCAAAGTGAATTTCACTCGATGACCTTATATGATGTACGGACACTCCTAAAAAACACTCGATGCAGTGTCGAACACTTCTAGGATATCGATACACCTCGAACACATGTCGGACACACCACGTGGCATGTTCTTAATTTTTTTTAAAAAAAATAAAATCGGACGACTTTCTCGACACTTTCATCAAAATCGGTCACCTGTGTTGGACAATTAACCCCCAAAAGTGTCATTTCTATGTCGGACTCGGTCGATGGATGTGTCCGACACAAAAAATGACATTTTTGGGGGTTAATTGTACAATTTAAAAAGTTTTTGGCTAAAATGAAGTTGGACGTGTTAGTTATACTTTATGTTAATTGAAGTAATATACATTTGGTGTTAGTACGTATGATACTATGATGATTTCAATGACATGCATTGATTTAAATGCTTTTTGACTTTGGTAAAAATATTTTTGGTGTTATCTTTTATTTGGACGTGTTTGTTAAACTTTATGTTAATTGAAGTAATATATATTTGATGTTAGAATAAGTGATACTATGATGATTCCAGTAACATGCCTTTATTTATAAGCTTCTTGAATTTGGTAAGAACATTTTTATTGTGTTTACATAGATTTAGAATTTTAAAAATGTGAATTTTATTATTTTGTAATATAGTACATGCATAATATATATATATATATATATATATATATATATATATATATATATATATATATATATATAAATAATACAGGTGTATCTCAGTCGTGTCATATCCTAAAAATTTTGAAAATTCGTATCGCCATGTCCATGTCCATGTCCGTGTCCGCGTTTGTGTCATGTTCGTGTCGTGTCGTGTTGTGTCGTGCCAGTGTCGCCGTGTCAGTATTCGTGCATCACACATGACCTCAAAGCCTTTTGGATCATGTAGGCCTTTTATGTTTTACGAGGAGTTCACCATATTTTTTTGTATATAAAGACCCTTGTTTGGCCATGTTATGTAGGTAAAATTCATCATATGTAGGTAGTATAGACAAGCCCATGGCCTCTTAGATATGGTCACGGTTTAGAACCACCTGTCAGACCCTTAAAAAAATCATCGATCCTTAACATTAACCTTCTTTCACGGGTTCAGTTATAGTTCATGAACAGTCTGTTATGGTTATGGTCAATCAACGGTTACGTTTATGGTTAACATACTGTTATATCCTTAATTTTCAAAAATAAAAATAAAAATGAAAACAATGTTTGAATGTGTTATTTCATGGATTAACCATGTAATAAACGTGAATTAATTCCAATCTCGTATAATCAAAGAATATATAGGCTCTTATAGATCAGTAGTAGAAAGAATTACCCAGTGCAGAGGTTAAGAGTTCATTCTACACAAACACATCTATTTTAAAAATTTAAAATAACTTTTAAAAATATATTTTTTTAGAAACCCACTGTATGTTCCACGTGTTTATATATTAGGAATCGTAACCGGTCCGCCTATAGATGGTCCGGATATGGTTACGACCCATCGAATCAGGTCAATGAGTAACCAGACCGTTTTCCCAATTACGGGTCCGATCGGGCCACGATTTTTTTAAAACCATGGCCACGTCTAAGGCCTCTACATGTGAAAATTATATTGATAATGTTATATAAAAATTTCCAGAAAGTTTGCGACCATTTTACAGGTTCTAGCATTTTGGAGATGTTGGGATTAATAAATAATCGTTGGGTTTAATAGATAAAAGTCCAATAATTTGGTTTAATTTTTTTTAATGAGAACAAAATTATGGTAAGTTAATTATGAATGGTCAATTAGGCTAAAGAAATCCCACATTGAAATTTTGAGACACTTGTGGCTTGTTTATAATGAGAAACAAATCAATAGAGTGTAGTTAAGTAGAAAAGATGGATGCCCCTCGCGCACCGTCTGTCTGTCCGCTACGCTCGCCTCGCGTCGCGCGTGTCCCTGCCGCGAAGGCAGCCCTATCTTTTTACTACTCGAATTTCTGAGACCTTTGGAGAGGTCTGATGCTACAGCTCTATGTTTTTGACAATCAGAAATCATTCTTTATTCATACATTTCATACTGTTTGAGAGCACTGCATACTACTAATGTTCGAAGTGGTCTGCTCGGAGTTCTGTTTCAATCTGAACAAAGGAGATTGGGCATTGTACATTGGAACTCACTTGTCCAGGAGGCCAGAAGCTTAGGCAGTCAAATTTGAGTTTACGGGCACGCGGCTTGTTGTGGCCTCATCCAGAATAGTTTCCAACTTCTTGTTGTTTTAGACTTTCTTCAATTTATCGCTACTACTGTAAGTCTACTGTTTTTTTTTTTGTATTTCGATTTATTGGTTGCTATCAGTATACTGTTTCTATATTCAGTATTATATATTTTCAATCAACAATTGTTTAAACTAATTAAAGTCGTAAATTTAGATAAACAGATCCAACAATCATAAACTCAAATCTTCTTAATTTTTATTTATGTTCTTCATTTTTTCGGAACTGAATTAGTTGGAATAATCCTACTTTGCTAATTAGAAAATTGTTGAATTTTCAATTAATCACTGTTTTTGCACTATCAAAAGATTTATAAAGTTGTTTTCAAAACTAGTTAGATATTATTTGTGATGTGTTTTTGTGTTCTGTTTTAGCTAATGGCTGACCAGATTCCAAACTGAATTACTGAGAATACTGAGATTCCAGTGGTGAAAGCTAGCGGGGCTGAGGTCGTTATGCCAGTTCTGAGAAACCCAATGCCGTTCTCTCAATTTGAGAAACAGGAAAAGTTCAAAGGTTCCAACTTTAAACTTTGGCAGCAGAAGATGATGTTCTTCTTGACAACCTTGAACTTGACCAGGTTTCTCAAAGAGGAGAAACCAGTGGAGGACAAAGAGGATCATCAATCTGCTGTAGTAGTCGAATCGTGGTTGAGTGCCGACTACCTCTGTCGTAAGTATGTGCTGAATCTCTTGACGATGCACTTTTCAATGTGTATTCCCCCAAAAAATCTGCGAAGGATCTTTGGGAATCGTTAGAAGTGAAGTACAAAGTTGACGACACAGGCACAAAGAAATTTGTAGCCGGACGACTCCATGACTATCGAATGGTAGATGGCAAGAGCGTTGTTGAGCAACGCGAAGAGCTGCAGCTGATATATCACGAACTTGCTGCCGAAGGTATGGGGCTAAGTGATGCCCTCCAAGTGCCGATGATGATAGAAAAATTACCGCCATCTTGGAATAACTTCAAGAGAGCGAAAGATGATGAGTCTTGAGGATCTTATCAGGAGGCTGTGCATTGAGCAAGATAACCGAAAAGTTGATAAGAAAATCGAAATGTATGATTTCCAAGGCCAACGTGGTTGAAGTTGGGGACAGCTCCCACGGGAATAAGCGCAAGCGCACTTATGATTCCAACGGAGATACTCAAATGCGAATTGATATTGGACTCTGTTGAGCCTTAAACGCGTTGTTGAGTTTAATGCTTAATTTATTTCCGAATTATTTATGAGTTTTGATGATCAACAAAACTTGTGTTTGGTATACTAATGTGTCTACTTAGTGTAGAGGTTTAGATGGTTGAAAAGTGGATTGTTTGAAGGAAATCAATTGTGCAAGGACTGAGCAGGATCGCCCCAGGCGATGGTGATCATCGCCCCAGGCGATGGCAGACACTCATGACTTCGCCACGCTCATCGACTGAAGCAACGCCGAGGACCGTGCGCATGGCGATCAGTACATCGCCTGAGGCGATCTGTGTAATTTGGTGACCGTTGGAGCGCGGCGATGGTGATCGCCCGAGGCGATGTCCGAGGCAATCTTGGAGTGATTCAAGCCTTATGTGTAGCAACGGCTAGTAGGAGCCTTGGGAGCCTTCTGCATTATAAATATGGATGTTTTGGATCAATTTGAAGAGAAGAAACAATAGGGTACACTACAAGAAAGCTTCGCTCAATCAAAATTATTCTAGCATTGCAAACTTCATACATTTGTGTTGTATTGGAGTTTGTAATTTATTTCTTGTGAGAAGTCTTTTGATTCTTCGTGTTGGTACACCGTGAAGGTGTGATTTGATTTATTGTAAGGTCCTCCAACACCGACGCAAGTTGAAAAATTGTATAAGACATCAACAAGTGAAGTTGGTGCAAGTGTGTGGCTATCCTTGGAGCCCTTAAGGCCAAGAAGACTCGTGAAGAGTGTGGGTAACTCGGGAAGAGTTGTGTGTGTCTATCCTTAGAGCCCTTAAGCCCAAGAAGACTCGTGAAGAGTGTGTGACTCGTGAAGAGTGTGTTGTGGCTAACTTGGAGCCCTTAAGGCCAAGATCAAAGTTGTTCAAGTGGAACCTCGGTTGGACGTTTTCTAGCCGGGAAGAGGATGTTGGGATATGCCCTAAGACATGTCATTAGATGATTGTTTAAGACATACAATGTTTATGGTTTTATGATGGCAATTCATTATTATATATTATTCTTTTAACTGTGCATTGTGAATTAATATATATGTTAATGTCCTTAGAATAATATTGTATTATTCTTAAAGATGTCCCTAGTCAAGTATTATCATGAATAGGGATAATGATAATACGTAGAGACTAGTATATGTTGATCGATGAATTGTTCATTGATATGAGATATCAAATCAACATATGGGTACATGTTAGAGAACGATGTACTGGACAGACCCACCATGAGAATGCAACATGGATAGTTATATGATCGTCATATGCAATTCTCATAGTGATAATAATGTATGTAATCCTTACGACTTGTGATCATCAGAGATCCCAACATAAGGAGTTATGTATCTTGATATCGTCAAACGTTACCCGTAACAGGGTATACTATAAAGGCGACTATTGGATACACTACGAATTATGTAGAGGGATTTTGACTGATCGAGATAGGATTTGTCCCTCCTATATAACAGGAGATGTGTTTGGCCCTTGATCAAGTGAGAACAAAAATGCATGGCCATGCTCGAATGAGTCGATATGAGATATCGAGCTTATTCGTTTATTCTAGTTCGACTTGGGGATCAAGAAATAAAGAGTGGATATACGAGTATGACTATTCCATGACTCGTGTTCAATCTAAACACAAAGGATAAAGGGATTAAGTTACATGATTAATATTATCACAAGTTCTAAAGGTTATGTCGAGTCATTGACATTCTTGTAATTTGGGTAGCATTGATGTGTTGCTAGATTCCGCTCAATGCTTGAGACATAAAATGAGATTTTATGTCACTGCCAACATTACAAGATCCTCTCGTGTCGCACAAAAGATTAAATCGAGAAGGGAAATTAAATTCATGGGATGAATTAAATAATTAAGAGGAGTCTTAATTAATAATCATAATGATTAATTAAATCATGGGCTTAAGCCCATGAGGCTTTATGAAAGCCTTTAATTAATTATATAAAATATGATTGCAAGGTGTTTAATTAGTAAGACAACTTCATAACACAAAAACCCTACACAAGCTAAAAGCTCTCGGCCGCATCACTTGAACTCTCGGCCTCCTTCAAAGTCGTGAGGTTCTTGGTGGTTTTCGAGCCATCTTTCGATTGTGAATCGAGTTAGCTTCGTGTATCGGTTTAATAACTTGTCTAGCAACTTGTTATTAAACCATCCCTTCACCCGATTTGATCGTGTGGATACCGTTGAGGCAAAACTCATCGAGTTTTGCTAGTGACTCGGAGAAGGCGTTGGACGTTTGTGCTGCTCCGTGGATTCTGCTTCAAACACGCTACAAGGGTAAGACCTTCGTATTCCTTTATCCGATATGAATCCCTATGTATAGATCTGCTGGTTTGTAATCCTATAAATTTTATTCCGCTGCGTTGTATGCTCAAAGGATTACTAACAGTGGTATCAGAGCCGTGTACAAGGCTCATATCGGATTTATGTGATTAAATTGTGTTAATCATATTAGAATTTATATTGCATGCTATTAAAACTGTATAAACATATATGATATGTTAATATCGAGTTTTTGAAATTCATCGTAAAATTGTATTTGATATAATTGGCGATTAATTGTATACGATACACGAAAGCGTAAAATCGAGGTGTTGGCTCAAGGTGGTTCGACCACTTCATGACTTGACCCTCAGGCCGCCGCTAATGAGCTAGGGTTCGGACCCTTGGCTCATGCATGGGGCCGCGCCACTTCCAAGAGGCTAGGGTTTTGAACCCTAGTCACATAAGCTACACGGCTGCCGCTTGGGCTAGGGTTTATCGAACCCTTGGCTCGAGATGGTTAAGCCGTCACCGTCATGGACTGTCCATGGTTGGACCGTGGCTTGTGGCTCATGGATTTCGGTGTTTCGAGCAAGTTGGCTCGATGAAAAACCAACATGGTGCAAGGCGGCTAGGGTTTGGAACCCTAGCGGCGCCGCACCCATGCCATCGGCTCGGACCATGTCGTGGGCTAGGGTTTCGAACCCTAGGCCCATAATTGGTCCAGCCGTGGTGCATGGTTGGTTCGAACCATGGTGGTTCGTAGCTAAGTCGCATTAAGTTCGTGGCATGTGATGTCCCGAGCGTACGATAATTTTTCAAAAATTATTTTACAGTTTTAATTAGAATTAAATTTAAAATGTTTAGAATTTAATTAATTAAATGTTAATGCATGCTTTATGTGTTGTTTGAGCATGGTGCTTGGTTATAGCCCTTGACCTATTAGATAGGATTTGTGGATGTTTGTAATTTATAATACGACCTGCGTGTCGTGCCTTTCTCTATTTTATTCTAAATGTAATCCCTCCCCTATGTTCCCCTCGAATGTGAATCGAGGAATTCTATATCTTGTAAATAGTGTAGTTTATTTTATTGATGGTGATCAATGAAGATGGAGCATCGTGCCGGGATGAGGAGGCCATTCACAAATTGGAGCCAAAGGAAGGTGCTTGTGAAGTTACCTTAGGTTGACTCATAGGATTTTCTCATTGGCTTGAGAAAATCATTAGTAGGGGCTATAACCATGTCACGTTTAATTATGTATGTTGATGCATGATTTATCTTATGTTTTAGTTTGATAATAGTATTACACATATATGTAGATATGTATACAACTATATGTAGTGGACATATTTTAAATTATCAAATTAATCATGAGATCAATAAATCCCTCTAAAATATTAAGTTTTAGATGCCTTCCAAAATTAAAAGTACTCGTCAATAACTTCGATTGTACATGTGTGAGTTTGCCAAAGCAAAGCACCGTGGCAATCTTAGTAAGGCGCGAAAGGATAAAAGTGATATCCGTTATACTTTAATTGGGTACGACTTAACTAGGTTATCTCAATAGGATTGGGAACCTATAGGCATGGGTTGGATTATAATTCATTTGATGAATTGAACAAAGTGTTGTTCGTCCAACTATCCAAGAATTATATGTGATATAATTGACAAAGTGTTATCTACCTAAATAACCGAGTCTTGGGCGATTAGCCAAAGCTAACTCAAGATTAGGCAAAATATGGATCTTGGCCCACTAAAGGTTTTGAGGGTTGATATTTTTTCAAACAAAATAGTGGGAGTATCATTTAATATAAGACCATGTTAAATGATTTAAATCATAAACTTATTTTGCATATTTATATTGTAGATATCCATGGCAACTAACAACGTTACTAGCACTTTATCACTGCGATCGGTCCTTGAGAAGGACAAATTAAATGGGACGAATTTCCTAGACTGGCATAGGAACTTGAGGATAGTCCTCAAACAAGAAAAGAAACAATATGTCCTAGAGGAACCCTTGCCCGCTGAGGAACCTCCCCTAACAGCTACAAGAGCTGAAAAAGATGCTTACAAGAAGCATCAGAGTGACGCACTTGATGTTGGGTGCCTCATGCTTGCCACCATGAACTCTGAGCTTCAGAAGCAACATGAGGAAATGGAGGCGTTCGATATGATCGAACACTTAAAGCAGTTGTACCAACAGCAAGCAAGACAAGAGAGGTATGACGTCTCTAAGGCGTTATTTCAGTGCAGGATGGTAGAAGGAAGCTTAGTTGGAACTCATGTGCTCAAGATGATTGGGTATATTGAGAATTTGGACAAGCTAGGTTTTCCATTGGACCAAGAGTTGGCCACCGATGTAATCTTGCAATCGTTGCCTGAGAGCTTCAGTCAATTTGTAGTAAATTACAATATGACTGACATGGAAAAGACTCTACCACAATTGCTTGGTATGTTGAGAACATATGAAGCAAATACTAAGAAGACTAAGGCCACAAATGTCCTTATTGTGAATAAGAGCAAAGGAAGGGCCAAAGCTAAAGGCAACAAGAAAGCAAAGAAAGTCTTTGCTAAATCTAAGCCAAAGTCTTATGCACTGAAGCCAAAGGGAGGGATAGCAAAGGAAGGGAACTGTTTCCATTACGGTGAGACCGGCCATTGGAAAAGGAACTGCAAAGTATATCTGGAGGATCTAAAGAAAGGAAGTGTGACTTCCGCTTCAGGTATTTTTGTTATAGAAGTCAATTTATCTACTTCTTCATCATGGGTATTAGATACTGGATGTGGATCTCACATTTGTGTAAATGTGCAGGATCTCAAAAGGAGTATGACATTGGCGAAAGGTGAAGTTGATCTCCGAGTTGGAAATGGAGCAAGAGTTGCTGCATTAGCTATAGGAGATTATCATTTAGCTTTACCTTCTGGTTTATCATTGATTTTGAAAGATTGTTATTTTGTGCCTTCTATTACTAAAAACATAATATCTATTTCTTGTTTGGACAAGTATGGTTTTTCATTTATAATAAAGGACAATTGTTGTTCTATTTATTTAAATGATATGTTTTATGCTAGTGCACAAATGGTGAATGGTCTTTATGTATTAAATCTTGATATGCCTATCTATAACATAAATACTAAAAGGATTAAAAATAATGATTGTAATCCGACTTATCTCTGGCACTGTCGCTTGGGCCACATAAACGAGAACCACATATCTAAACTTCATAAGGATGGAGTATTAGATTCATTTGATTTTGAATCATATGAAACATGCGAATCTTGTTTAATGGGCAAGATGACTAAAGCCCCTTCCAAGGGACATGTTGAAAGGGCAAATGTTTTATTGGGACTAATACATAGTGATGTATGTGGACCAATAAGTACACAAGCTAGAGGTGGTTTTCAATACTTCGTTACATTTACTGATGACCTCAGTAGATATGGGTATGTGTACCTAATGAAACATAAGCATGAAACCTTTGAAAAGTTCAAAGATTTCAAGAATGAAGTACAAAACCAACTTGGCAAGAGTATCAAAATCCTTCGATCAGATCGAGGAGGAGAATACTTAAGCCAAGAGTTTCATGACTATCTAAAGGAGTGTGGGATAGTCCCACAACTCACTCCTCCGTATACTCCACAATGGAATGGTGTATCCGAGAGGAGAAATCGAACCTTGTTAGACATGGTTAGATCAATGATGAGTCATGCAGATCTTCCGATATCGTTTTGGGGACACGCTCTAGAAACAACGATTTTCTTACTGAACCGTGTTCCATCTAAATCAGTGGAAAAGACACCATATGAGATATGAACTGGGAAGCGTCCTAGTATGTCTTTTATGAAGATTTGGGGTTGTGAGGCTTTCGTTAGACGTCACGCCACTAACAAACTTGGACCCAAATCTGATAAGTGTTTATTTGTGGGGTATCCTAAGGAAACGAAAGGATACTATTTCTATTATCCCACCGAGAACAAAGTAGTTGTTGCTCGGACTGGTGTATTTCTTGAAAGAGAATTTATTCAGTGGGAGAAAAATAGAACTTAGTGAAGTTCAACCACAAGAAAACACTGAACCTGAGATTGAGATGGAAACAGAGCAGGCACCACAAACTGTTGTGGAAGAAGTACCTGCTCAAGAGACACAAGCCCAGCGTAGGTCTGTAAGAGAACACCGGGAGCCACAGAGATATGGATTTCTTGTGACTCAACAAGGTGACTTACTACTTATTGATGAGGATGAGCCGTCATCTTATCAACAAGCTATAATGGGCAATGATTCTGAGAAATGGCAAGAGGCCATGAAATCTGAGATGGAATCCATGTATGCAAACCAAGTATGGACTTTGGTTGATCCACCTGAAGGGGTACGACCCATAGGGTGCAAATGGATTTTCAAGAAAAAGACCGATATGGATGGTAACGTACAAACCTATAAAGGTCGGCTGGTTGCAAAAGGATTCAAACAAATTCATGGTATTGACTATGATGAAACCTTTTCACCAGTGGCCATGGTTAAATCCATTAGGATCTTACTTGCAATAGCTGCATTTCATGATTATGAAATCTGGCAGATGGATGTCAAAACAGCTTTCCTTAATGGAAATCTGCTCGAGGATGTGTACATGACACAGCCCGAGGGTTTTGTCGATCCAAAGGATGCTGGAAAGATATGCAAGCTACAACGATCCATTTATGGATTGAAGCAAGCTTCTCGGAGTTGGAATCTTCGTTTTGATGATGCAATCAAAGAGTTTGGTTTTATCAAAAATGAAGATGAACCTTGTGTCTACAAGAAGGTCAGTGGGAGCATAATCATTTTCCTAGTGTTGTATGTAGATGACATACTTCTTATTGGAAATGATATCCCTGCCTTGCAATCTGTAAAGATTTGGCTAGGGAACTGCTTTTCGATGAAAGACTTAGGAGAAGCCACCTATGTATTAGGAATCAAGATCTATAGAGATAGATCGAGAAGGCTTCTTGGTCTAAGTCAAAGTACATACATAGACAAGGTGCTTAAAAGGTTTAGCATGCAAGAATCCAAGAAAGGATTCGTGCCTATGACACATGGTATTTATCTCTCGAAGGAACAGTGTCCTTCAACACCAGATGAGAGACAACGCATGAGTAAGATTCCATACGCGTCAGCTATTGGATCTATCATGTATGCCATGATATGTACTCGTCCCGATGTATCGTATGCTTTGAGTATGACGAGCAGATATCAAGTTGATCCAGGTGAAGGTCACTGGATTGCTGTCAAGAACATCCTGAAGTACTTAAGAAGGACTAAGGATACATTCTTGATTTATGGAGGTGAGGAAGAACTCAATGTAATGGGTTACACTGATGCAAGCTTCCAAACCGACAAAGATGATTTTCGATCGCAATCAGGATATGTGTTTTGCCTAAGATATGCAAAATACCAACAGATGATAATGTATCTGACCCATTGACGTAGCTACTGTCACAGCAGTAGCATGATCGCCATACTAGATCTCTAGGCATTAAGTGTATGTCTGATTGGTCTTAGTGCAAGTGGGAGATTTGTTGGGATATGCCCTAAGACAAGTCATTAGATGATTGTTTAAGACATACAATGTTTATGGTTTTATGAATGGCAATTCATTATTATATATTATTCTTTTAACTGTGCATTGTGAATTAATATATATGTTAATGTCCTTAGAATAATATTGTATTATTCTTAAAGATGTCCTAGTCAAGTATTATCATGAATAGGGATAATGATAATACGTAGAGACTAGTATATGTTGATCGATGAATTGTTCATTGATATGAGATATCAAATCAACATATGGGTACATGTTAGAGAACGATGTACTGGACAGACCCACCATGAGAATGCAACATGGATAGTTATATGATCGTCATATGCAATTCTCATAGTGATAATAATGTATGTAATCCTTACGACTTGTGATCATCAGAGATCCCAACATAAGGAGTTATGTATCTTGATATCGTCAAACGTTACCCGTAACAGGGTATACTATAAAGGCGACTATTGGATACACTACGAATTATGTAGAGGGATGTTGACTGATCGAGATAGGATTTGTCCCTCCTATATAACAGGAGATGTGTTTGGCCCTTGATCAAGTGAGAACAAAAATGCATGGCCATGCTCGAATGAGTCGATATGAGATATCGAGCTTATTCGTTTATTCTAGTTCTACTTGGGGATCAAGAAATAAAGATTGGATATACGAGTATGACTATTCCATGACTCGTGTTCAATCTAAACACAAAGGACAAAGGGATTAAGTTACATGATTAATATTATCACAAGTTCTAAAGGTTATGTCGAGTCATTGACATTCTTGTAATTTGGGTAGCATTGATGTGTTGCTGGATTCCGCTCAATGATTGAGACATAAAATGAGATTTTATGTCACTGCCAACATTACAAGATCCTATCGGGTCGCACAAAAGATTAAATCGAGAAGGGAAATTAAATTCATGGGATGAATTAAATAATTAAGAGGAGTCTTAATTAATAATCATAATGATTAATTAAATCATGGGCTTAAGCCCATGAGGCTTTATGAAGCCTTTAATTAATTATATAAAATATGATTGCAAGGTGTTTAATTAGTAAGACAACTTCATAACACAAAAACCCTACACAAGCTAAAAGCTCTCGGCCGCATCACTTGAACTCTCGGCCTCCTTCAAAGTCGTGAGGTTCTTGGTGGTTTTCGAGCCATCTTTCGATTGTGAATCGAGTTAGCTTCGTGTATCGGTTTAATAACTTGTCTAGCAACTTGTTATTAAACCATCCCTTCACCCGATTTGATCGTGTGGATACCGTTGAGGCAAAACTCATCGAGTTTTGCTAGTGACTCGGAGAAGGCGTTGGACGTTTGTGCTGCTCCGTGGATTCTGCTTCAAACACGCTACAAGGGTAAGACCTTCGTATTCCTTTATCCGATATGAATCCCTATGTATAGATCTGCTGGTTTGTAATCCTATAAATTTTATTCCGCTGCGTTGTATGCTCAAACGATTACTAACAGAGGAGACGTAGGCGATTCATCGCCGAACTTCTATAACAAATTCTCGTGTTCTTTATTGCTTTATTTATATTATGCATTTATTTATTTCTTCATTTTGTTTATTTGTCGATTGACTTGAAGTCTTCCGCAGCGCAAACTTGATTATTTGCAAATTTATTGTAAAATGCTAAAGTAGCCAAGGAACCTCATTCACCCTCCATCTTCGGTTCCAACAAGTGGTATCAGAGCCATTTGATTTTTGTTTTAAATCAAATTCTTTTTATGGCTAATCTAGCAAATGAGTTTGCTCAAGGTCAATCGACCAATCGTCATCCGCTCTCACGGGAGATAACTACGGATGTTGGAAAAATAGAATTTCTCTATACATCCAATCCGTAGATTATGCCCGATGGAAGATTATTGTAAAAAGTCCACATATTCCTTTAAAGGAAGTTGAGGGAAGGAATGTTCCCAAAGAAATGGACGACTTTACAAGGGCGGATATGATTTTAGTTTCTCAAAATGCTAAAGCTATTAATATTTTGCATTGTGCTTTAGATATGAAGGAGTACAACCGGATTTCGATGTGCTCAACCGCAAAGGAAATTTGGGACAAATTGCAAATTTGTCATGAGGGCACAAACCAAGTGAAGGAGACAAAGATCGACCTATTGCAACTCAAGTATGAAACCTTTGAGATGGAGTCCGGAGAAATTGATTCAATGTTTAGAAGGCTCACTCAAATCATCAATGAGCTTGCCCAACTTGGAGAAAAGTATCATCCAAAGCAAATATGGAGAAGAGCCCTTAGAGCCTTACCACAAGATTGGGATGCCAAGATGACGGCTATCATCGAATCGAACAAAGGAGATAGTGCATCATATGATCTTGATGAACTTCATGGTACCTTGGTGACCCATGAGCTTAAGGTGTCAACCCGGAAGGGAATAAAGGAGGAAGATAAATCTATAAGAAAGGGGATAACGTTGGCCGGGGGGGGAGATCAATCCGATGATGAAGAAATTATCTTGTTCACAAGAAAGTTCAAGAAATTCTACAACAAATACAGCAAGCCAAAGACCTCCGGTGCCACCAAACATGATTCCAAACAAGAGGTAACATGTTATAATTGTCAATATAAAGGTCATTATACTAATGAATGTCCTAGGAAGAAGAAAGCTTTAATGGCCACATGGAGTGATAGTGACTCCGATGAAGAAGAAGCAACAAACCTTTGTCTCATGGCCAAAGATGATGCAAATGACGAAGAAGAGGAAAGCGGCGATGAGGTACCATCTTTTGATGAGTTATTAGAAACATATAATGAGATTATTGATGTTCTTGGCAAAACCAAGATGAGCAACAAATTACTCAAGCTTGAGTTAGCCAAGAGAGATGAAGAAAATAATTCATTGAAAAATGAATTAAATTCTTTGAAGAAATCCTTTTGCAAGTTTAGTGAAAGTAGTTTAAAATTGGAAGAATTGCTTAGCTTGCAACGATATAGCGTCGATAAAGCCGGACTAGGCTTTTCTAGCAAATAAAAAACTTTTTCAAACTTGTTGCCTAAAGCTAAGCATATTTCCCCTACTTGCACTTATTGTTGCAAGGCTGGTCATACAAAGAATAAATGTAGATTTGCTAAAAACTAATACCAACCAAACAAGATGTGGAAATGGATTCCAAAGGTATCGATGAAAGCTAACCCGCAAGGACCCAAAAATCAAATGGGTACCAATCAAAAATTTGTTTTGTATGAACAATAAAGGGAGAGAGGATGAAGGCACTAGCATATCAAGGGAGAAAATCATCTTATGTACCACAATAGAGGAAAGCGAGGTAAAGGACCGATGATATGAATTAACTCTTATCATCCAAGGTAAATTTATTTTGAATTATAATTGTGCATTTAAAAGAGCAATTCAAAATTTCATTGGCACAAATTAATTGTGACCAATAAATAATGAAGCTCAATATTCATTGATAGTAAAATGCATTTCCCCTTAGCATATGCACATTTAAAATTGTGTTGATGCATGATTTATGCTTATTTCTTTATGGTAAATATCTTGATGTGCCATGAGTTCAATTTGAATATGCAATGTGAAAATCAATAAAATATGATTAAGCATGCTTTAAGTGTTTAGATGCTCTATCTTGTATCATAGAAATATGGCCTAAGAATTCATATATTGTTTCTATGGCCTCAATGATTTTATTCTCATTAATTTATCAATTGTTTATAATGATGCATTGAGAATTTTAATGTCTACTGGGCATGAGTGCATGAACTCTTGGTAGAACATATGCACACTTTGCACATTTAGAATTCATTGTTGATTTCCTTAAACACATGTCTGTCTTCCTCTCATTGATTTAATATTATGCTTGTTATGGCTATTACATGCATGATGAGGAACATATGCTAATTGTTAGACTATGGTTTTATGTCAACATATTTATGCTACGATTATTTGAATTTGGTGCTTTTTGATTATCACAAAAAGGGGGAGAGAAAGTGGATTGTTTGAAGAAAATCAATTGTGCAAGGACTGGGCAGGATCGCCCCAGGCGATGGTGATCATCGCCCCAGGCGATTGTAGCCACTCAAGACTTCACCATGCTCATCGACTAAAGCGACGCCGAGGACCGCGCGCATGGCGTGATCCCCTGAGGTGATGGCTAGATCGCCTGAGGCGATGCCAGGAACGTTTGAGGCGATGGAGACTTCGTTTGAGGCGATGAAAGTTTATGATCTTTGAAGGCTACGACATTATTTTTGGGAACGATCGCCTTAGGCGATCAGTACATCGCCTGAGGCGATCTGTGTAATTTGGTAACCGTTGGAGCCCCGCGATGGTGATCGCCCGAGGCGATGTCCGAGGCGATCTTGGAGTGATTCAAGCCTTATGTGTAGCAACAGCTAGTAGGAGCCTTGTGAGCCTTCTACATTATAAATATGGATGTTTTGGATCAATTTGAAGAGAAGAAACAAGAGGGTACACTACAAGAAAGCTTTGCTCAATCAAAATTATTCTAACATTGCAAACTTCATACTATTTTTATATTCAGTATTATATATTTTCAATCAGCAATTATTTAAACTGATCAAAGCCGTAAATTTAGATACATAGATTCAACAAGAGAGATATACAACTTCTTTTAGAAAAAAAATAATGAATTTTATTGAAAAACATTCAGTCTATCTGTAATTTAAATATTTTGTTCGGGTGCATTTATTATGTCATATATTCATAAAAATATCAAGGAATAACTTAATCGTGTATAAAAAAGTAAAATTATTGTGTAATCAAAGGTCCATATCAATTGGTACGGCGTCTATTTTTTCTCTGTCCTTAATTATTTCATTTTTAATTTATAATAATTTTATTTTTATACATCCGATCTTACAAACATCAATATAATATATATATGTATATGTATTGATCTTTACAAACACTCGATCCATATAAATATTTACTAATTCTTAGTGCATATATATATATATATATATATATATATATATATATATATATATATATATATACAGCACACACGACATGCACTACGAATTAATAAAATACTTACATGGACATATATGTATATATATATATATATATATACATATATACATTGTTTTGGATACATCATATCCTTGGCCTTGGGTTAAGAAGCCAAGACCGTGGCTTTCTCCATACCAATGGCCTTATTTTTCTTGGACTTTTCCACAATTTTGGCTGATGTTTATAATAGTATACTCTACCTAATATTTTTTATCATGGCCTAGGTGGCAAACTTCTTTTGTTTTTTTTTAAATAGGGGATGGGCTAAATGATTTATATAGGCCTTGAACATAGGCTATCCTAAAGTGGGATTGAGTGACTTTAATCCGACTATTCCGGAGTACTCATGGCAAACAATTTTGAATCTTTTAAAGGTTGGTTTTTGTAGCTTAAATATAATATTCAATAAAATTAAATCATTGTTGGAATGCTCATATTTACATTGATATGTATGAAGGGACGAAACTAGAATTTCATTGTTTGATGGGCTAAACCATGATTCGCTACTCTATCTAATTTTTTTTTATCATGGCGTAGGTGGCAAATTTTTTTTGTGATTTTTAACAGGAGAGGGGCTTAATGATTTGTACACGCCTCGAACACAAGCCATCCCAAAGTGGAATTGGGTGAATACCAGTCCGGTTATTCCGGAGGGTCGTGGCAAACTATTTTGAATCATTTAAATGTTGGTTTTTGTAGCTTAAATATAATATTCAATAAAATTAACTCATTGTTGGGATGCTAATATTTACATTGATTTGTATGCAGGAGCGAAACCAGAATTTCATTGTTGTGTAGGTTAAACCATGGTTCACCATAGAGATTGAGGAACGACAGGCATGTAACGACACGGCAAACCATGGGTTAAAGTATGTGGTTCATCATTTTTAAGCACTGAAGTTGATAAATTGTATTTTACATATTTGTATATAAATTAGTTGTTAAATAAATCTAAAAAAAAAGTTATCTGTATCTGGAAAAAAATGAGCATAACAATAAATAAATTATACTTGGACCAAGGGATATTTAAGAATGCTTGGATTTATTTTTAAAAAAATTTCTTGCATTTTGAAAAACACTAGATTGGTATATTTCATTATTGTTTTTTTTTTTTAAAAAAAGGTGAATTGTTGATGATTCGTCATATGTCAAAATAAACCTAATAAAAATATTATATATATTAATATATTAAACTAAGGCAAATTAAGGTGTGATCAATGTTGATATATTAAACAATGATGGATTTCTATATGTGGCCTGGGTAAAATTTTAAATTGAAATCGGAAAATGCTAATCTAAGTTTAAATTTAATTAAAACTGGTATTTTCTATCATAAATATTAAAAGAGATTGGCTATTTAATGAGAAAAACTAAGTTGGGTAGGCTGGACTAATATTTTGGGTTCAATTTTTCTATCTTCAACATTTAGTATATCAAATACTTTTAATTAAAAAAATTGAATGGACTATATTGGGCTGAAGCTCGACCTAACCCACTCATAATCTCGCCCCTTTTTGTATGATGACTTTTTTATTAGTTAATATTGGAAAAGAGTTCTTTGGTAATTTGAGCTGATTATTTGTACAAATTAAGGAAAATCATGCAATAAAAAAATTGTGTATAGTATGGCATAAGTCCACATTCTGACAAATATAAGCTCAGGTATTGAAGTATAAAATCATAATAATATGTAACAAAAGACATCCCAATATGTGCTATTTTCTCATATTATTATTATTATTATAAAAAAGTAACACTTGACACCAAGACAAGAAAAGAAAAAGAAAAGAAAAGGAAAGGAAAGGGTATTCATTTTTGGAGAAACTAAAAAAAATTCTCATTATCAAACTTAATTATGGAATCAATCTCCATGTCAGAAAATGTAATTCAAACTCTCTACTGCAACTTAAAAGTTTGTTCTAACTCCCTATAATACCCCTCTGTTAGAAAATTTTTAATTTTGAGAAATCATTACAGTCGGTACGAAACCTATACAATTTTGGTATACGTTACACATAAAATCGTATGAAATCTATACTATTTTGGTACAAATTACACATGAAATTGGTATGAAACCTATATTATTTTCGGTACTTATTACAAGTGAAGTTGGTATTACAATTTTGGTACTAATTACGCATGAAGTTTGTATGAAACAATACAATTTTGGTACTAGTTACACATGAAATTTGTATAAATACAGATGAAGTTGGTATGAAACCTATACAATTTTGGTACTAATACACATGCAATTGGTATAAAACCTATACAATTTTGGTACTAATTACGAATAAAATTGTTACGAAACTTATACTATTTTTGGTACTTGTTACATATGAAATTGGTATGAAATCTTTACAATTTTGGTACTAGTTACAGATGAAATTGGTATGAAACCTATACAATTTTGGTACAAGTTACAGATGAAATTGGTACGAAACCAATACTTTTTTCGGTACTTATTACACATGAAGTTGGTATGAAACATATACAATTTTGGTACTTATTACACTCGAAGTTGGTATGAAACCAATACAATTTTGGTACTATTTACACGTGAAGTTGGTATAAAGCATATACTATACTCGAAACTTATTACACGTAAAGTTGGTATGAAACCTATACAATTTCGGTACCAACTATGCATAAAATGGTTATGAAACCCATATAATTTTGGTACTAATTACGAATAAAATTGGTACGAAACATATTCTATTTTCGGTACTTATTACAAATGAAAATGGTATGAAATCTTTACAATTTTGGTACTACTTACAATGAAATTGATATGAAACATATACAATTTTGGTACAGTTCTACATGAAATTGGTATGAAGCCTATACATTTTTGGTACTTATTACATGAAGTTGGTATGAAACATATACAATTTTGGTACTTATTACAATTGAAGTTGGTATGAAACATATACAATTTTGGTACTAGTTACAGTAGAAGTTGGTATGAAACATATACTATATTTGAAACTTATTACACGTAAAGTTGGTATGAAACCTCGGTACTAAGTATATATAAAATTGGTATGAAATCTATATAAATTTGGTACTAGTCACACGTGAAGTTGGTATGAAACCTATGTTGTGTTCTTCAGTTTATTAGCCAAAGAATCCTATGTTGTTCTATTACATCTTCCGAGTGTTAAGTAGAATAATCATTCAACAATCATCTTGATATGTCCACCTAAGATAAACTAGTAAACAATTTAAATATCACAATGATTCGTTGGAGTTATACGCCTGTCGACTATATAATTTTCCAACGATGTAAATTTTTACGGTCCTATTCAAAACCCCCTCTCTCGAGTGATAGATTCTAAATTTAATATGACAATTCAACTATCATACAGTTAATTGAAACATATTCAAATCAGGACTCACAAATAAGGCACGATTCGACATAATCCATTATAATGCACTAATCATATTTTCGATTCATCATGCATGTTTACTCTTAAACCCATTGCATGAAATGCACAATTGAAATGAGTAATGTCAATGACATTTATACAACTCATATACACATATCTCATGTGTAACTAGTATATGTTTCAGACCAACTTCACGTTAATAAGTACCGAAAATAGTATATGTTTCATACAAATTTCATGTGTAACTAGCACCAGAACAAACAAATATTGTTTGTAAAATTTGAAATTAATGTTATTTGAAATTAATATTTTTGTTTGTTCGATATAGAAGATTGACATTAATATAAAAGATTCTATAGAAATGTTGTTATTGTTGTTTGAATTTGATATTGTTTGTTTATTCGACATATAAGTTTAACATCAATATTGATGTGCAATTAATACCGGAATTGTATAAGTTTAATACAAATTTAATGTACAACTAGTACCAAAATTGTATAAGTTTAATACCAATTTTATGAGTAACTAGTACCAAAATTGTATAGGTTTCATACGAACTTCACGTGTAATAAGTACCGAATATAGTATAAGTTTTATACCAATTTCATGTGTAAATAGTACCAAAATTGTATAGGTTTCATACCAATTTCACGTGTAACTTGTACAAAAGTTGTATAGGTTTCGTACCAATTTCTTGTGTAATTAGAACATAATTGTAAAAATTTCATACTAATTTAATGTATTAAGTACCGCAAATAGTATAGGTTTCGTACAAATTTCATTCATAATTAGTACCAAAATTATATATGTTTCGTATCAATTTTATGTATACTAAGTATCGACATTGTATATGTTTCATACCAACTTTACGTATAATAACTTTCGAATATAGTATATGTTTCATACAAACTCTACGTGTAACTAGTACCAAATTTATATAGATTTCATACCAATTTTATGTATACTTAGTACCGAAATTGTATAGGTTTCATATCAACTTTACGTATTATAAGTTTCGAATATAGTATATGTTTCATACAAACTTCACGTGTAACTAATATCAAAATTATATATGTTTCATACCAGCTTCAAGTGTGATAAGTACCAAAATTGTATATGTTTTATACCAACTTCATGTGTAATAAGTACCGAAAAAGTATAGGTTTCATACCAATTTCATGTATAATTGTACAAAAATTGTATATGTTTCATATCAATTTCATGTGTAAGTAGTACCAAAATTGTAAAGATTTCATATCAATTTCATTTGTAATAAGTACCGAAAATAGAATAGGTTTCATACCAATTTTATTCGTAATTAGTACCAAAATTTATGGGTTTCATACCAATTTTATGCATAGTTTGTATCAAAATTGTATTTCGTACCAACTGTAATGATTTCTCAAAATTAAAAGTTTAACTTTTAGTAGAGGGGTATTATAATCATTTTAATAAGATAGGGAGTTAGAACAAAATTTTAAGTTGCAGTAGGGAGTTTGAATTAAGTTTTTTCTAATATGAGGACTGATTCCATAATTAAGTTTGGCAATAAAGATTTTTTTTTGAGTTTTCTTTTGATAATTTTTTCCTTTTTCTGTAATAATGGTGGTGGACTCATGTGCACCCATAAATAAAATAATTGCGGTCGTACTCAATTATAAGTCACAACTCATATATTATAATTTTTTATTATCATTACAATAATAATGATAATCTGATTAAATCATAGCCACTAGTTCTCAACTCAGCATAATTACACACCCCCCCCTCAAAATCCAGAAGAATCGAAGAACCTGCGCTGCACGCCCCCCCCCAACTTCCAAATCTAGAACTTTCCACTATCTGATATTTTTAGAAATCTAACGTACCAGCACACAAATGTTCTATTTCCCAAACAAGAAACTTGCCCAATTTCTAAGAAAAAGGCCTGCCACCCCGTAGTCAATAAGGCTCTGTTTCGAGAAACTTGACTGTAATGGAGTCGAGTTTGGCATATAAAGAAGAGTATCCATCTCCGAGTTTGTGGCAGCAGGCGGAATACGGTGTGGCACAGCCTCGGCCGATAGAAGGGCTGCATGAGTTGGGCCCGCCGCCATTTCTGACGAAGACATATGATATGGTGGATGTTTCCAACATAAATCACATAGTTTCATGGAGCAGAGGAGGCCAAAGCTTTGTTGTTTGGGATCCGCATTCCTTCTCAACAACTGTTCTGCCCAATTACTTTAAGCACAACAATTTCTCCAGCTTTGTTAGACAGCTTAATACCTATGTAAGTATCTCTATAACATCTTTCTAATTTTCAAGCGAGCGAGAACCCGAATTCAGCCTCTCTTCTTTTTTCTTAAAGGTTCCCAAATAATTGGATGATAAAATCAGATTTTGGGAGATGTGAAGAAACTTTAACAAGCTTGATCTTAAAGATAATTTGTTAAAATTCAATTTTACAATTAAGCAACCGACAGCCTCTGAATACCACACTTGCCGTTGTATTTTGTCACGTAGCGTACAATTAGGTGTAGTGGTACCCTTTAACCTTTAGGAGAGACAGACTATCTGTATGTTTTCTCGTTTATTTAACTTTAATTAATAATCATTCAATTTTGTAATATTTTAAAAATTTATACTATCAAGTAAGCTAATAAAAATGAAAAAAAAAAAACAAAAACGATAGGCATGAATTTACGGCTTACAATAAGTTCGGCCTAATACCTCCACGGGGCCCAAATTGACATATGAATCGAAGTCAAAGTCCAGAACTTTCATATATAATTAAATAAAAACATATGTAGAACTTTCCCACAAGATGATATTTATGCAAGTTGGTACTAAAAAATATACATCATTGTTTAGCCTGTTCATTCGTTATGCAAAATGTCACATATATGTGTGTGTTTATATCTGATATTTGGGGGCTGATGTGTAGACTTTTCAAGCACAATAAACACAGATATTCTCTCTTTTCTGTACAGAAATCTGTTAGAATGGGGTTGAAAATTTTTTCCGGCATAGTCCCTATGTCTTTCAAATGAATATAATGAAAACAAAAACAATAGAGAAAACACTCAATTTTTAAATAATAAAACCGGAAGACAAACCTTTGAGAGGTTAAACCAGTGGGTGGAAGAGTTCATACTATATTTAAGACTATTCATCCTAAAGAAAACCATGTCTTACCGCTCCTATGTTAGCATTCTGAACTCCCAAGTCGGCGCATGGACCAAGTCTTGTCAGGTCGGGCCTGCGCCAAGTCACATCTCACCTCATCTATCCAGCCCCAGTAAGATTACACTCTACCTCAGGCAGGTTGTGTTACCTCTTTTTATCCGGGCTCATCCCAGTCGCAAATAAAATTGTGCCGGACTCGATCCCCAAAGGTTCCAAATCATGTCATTTATTTAGGTCATGCCCTTCATTCAGGTCAGATCTTGTTATACCCAACATATATATTATGTGTATCCATTCTACGAATAAAAAAAGATTCGTTAAATATTTGAATATGTCTCTCCTAATCACATTTCAGAAATTAAATGAAACACTAGTAATGTTTAAATGTAATAAACTGGGTTTCGAAAGTCTCGGTTTCCTTGTTCCTTCCTTTTATAATCTCGAGTTTCTTACTAATTTTGTAGTAACCACTCTAATAGATAACCACTGAATAAACTTTAGAAGGAAAGAATTTGAAAAGGCCGTCTATGTCTATTTGGCTATCTTGATTACAATGGACCTTTAATTTCCAATTAAATTCTGTAAAAAATTTGTGAGATAGATCAAGGACGGATATTGTTCTTTGATATTATGTTGATACGACTGAATTTTGTAGCGTTAATTCTTTAAACATTCATTTTTTTCCTGTTCCTAAAGGTTCTGAAAATGGAAAGATTCTTGATGAAGATTTACATGACAAATTCTACAAGATTATGAAGCCATTCATTCTTCAATGAAAATACCACAGCAACAAGGTATAATTTGGATTAATTCTTCAAACATTGCTAAAAAAACTGGAATCTTATTCCCTGCAGGGCTTTAGAAAGATCGATCCGGACAAATGGGAATTCGCGAATGAGGCATTTCTTGAAGGACAAAAGCATCTTCTAAAGAACATAAGGAGGAGAAAAACACCCTCTCAATATCTTCCTCAACAACAAGATCAAACCGACCCGTGTATCGAAGTCGGATCAGATGGAGAAATTGATCGGTTGAGGCGCGATAAGCACGAGTTAATGATGGAACTTGTGAAGCTTAGGCAGCAGCAACAGAACAATAGAGCTTACCTTCAGCAAATGGAGCTAAGGTTACAAGGAACAGAGAGGAAACAGCAGCAAATGATGAGTTTCTTGGCAAGAGCAATGCGAAATCCTGAATTTATTCAACAATTAGTCCAGCATAAGGAGAAGAGAAAAGAACTGGAAGAAGCTGTTAGTAAGAAGAGGTGTAGACCGATTGAATATGGTGAATCGAGGCAAATCAACAAAGGGAAGAATCCCATTAAGGCCGAACCGTTAGAATTTGGTGAGTCTGATGGATACCACCAAGTGTCTGAATTGGAGGAACTTGCTTTGGAGATGCAGGGATTCGGTAAGACGATAAGGGAACAGGAAGACGAAGAAGAAGAAGGGGAACTTACCCCATTAGGTAGTTATGCTAAAGAACTGGACGATGGTTTTTGGGAAGAGTTACTGAATGAAAGATTTGATCAAGAATCAGGCATGCCTAAAAATGAAGAAGAAGAGAAGGATGTGAATTTCTTGGCGGATCAGTTGGGATTCTTAGGTTCCAGCCCCAAGTAATCTTGTGGTTTGTGACCATAAATCTTCAATACCATGCACTTTCTTTAACACTGATTCTTGATGACTGCTAAAGTAATTCGGTAGTGTTTCTTAGGCTCATTTTCTCCTGAAACTTAGTAAGGAATGGAATAGGAAGGAGTAGTATCTATTTGTTGGTTGAACTGTGTTTCACTATTGAGATACAAATCTAATTTTTTTCTGCATATTTTGACTATCTTTGTAACAAAATCTGGGTCTATTTTTGAATCTTTGGAATGTAATTTGATAATTATTTCATACCAAAATTTGAGCTGAGCTTGTGTGTAATTATTTTGTCTTAATTTCTGAAATAGTATTTTTTTTCCAAAAAAAAGAAGTCCTAGGAAGCCATATCTCATGAATTATGATTTACAGCTTCCAATTGTTTGAAGTAGTTTTTAAATAAGTAATCACTTTCATTGATTAGAAATTTTTTTTTATATTATAATTGAAAAGATGGTTCATGTAGAAGTGTAAGAGTCAGTCGCCTTTTAATTTAAGACGTTTGACTAGAAGAAAGAGAGTGGGCATTTCTATTTATAGGAACGGATTATAGGTAGGGTGCAATACACCACTTAAAAGCGAAAATTTTTTAGGGTCATTTAATAAGAAGTTTGAAATTATTCTTCCACTGTTTACGTAAATTAATCACTATGTGTTTGGATTTCACTGCTGAAATTTTGGAAGCATCTTTCTCTGTTGTCTTGGATATTTTGGGAGTCGCTGCCGGGTCGTCACACCTTGTATACACACTTTTCTTAAAAAAGTCCGAAACCCAAATAATTCTTTATCGGACAACGGCTTTAGACTAGGGCTTTTAAATTAATTAACCTAAATTTTAACAATATTTATAAAAATAATTCAAATTTTTTTTCTGAAACTAATCGATGTCGCCAACAGAGTTGGCAACAACAAATAAAAAGTAGTTGTCGCAATCTCAGAAGGTGACTACGGACAATATTTTATTAATGTCGCCTTCTGAGATGGCAACAACTAAAAAAACCTTTTTTTATTGTTATCGCCATCTCAGATAGCGACAACCTTTTTTTTTTTGTCGCCATGAATTTTTTTATTGTTCTCGTCATGGCGACACCAATAAAAAAATCATTTTTATATTGGTGTCGGGTGGCGACACCCTATACAATCCAAAACCCTACCCCGTTTTATAAACAACACGCCGTCTCAGACATTAAGAAAGCGCGAGAGACGAACGAAAATTGCAGCAAAAATAATCTAGATCTTCCTTTTTTTTTCCAAATTTCCAAATTATTTAAGGTAAGTTGATTATTTTTGTTATTATTTGATGTTAGATAAATTATGATGTTGATATATATATATATTTATATATATATATATTGGGAGTTGATTTTTTGATAGCGATGTGGACGGTCAAATTTCACCGCGCCAGAGTGTGGCAACCGCGAGGCGAACTTACGACGGCCGGTGACTGAAGGGCGGCGATCGTGGACAGCCGACGGCGAGTGGTTGTAATATTGATAATTTTTTGTATTATATTTTAAGGATAGATCAAATGAGACAACCAGGCTGTTTGACACACATCTTTTGTCATTAGGTTATATGGATAGCACACTTCGTGCGAGAAACCCAGATAACTATTTTGGGAAATGTGTCCACTATATATACGTGTTCTTAATTTGTTGCACGTGATTGAATTTTATGGTATATATATGTTGGTTTTCTGAAACCCGAATAATATTTGTTTTGATGTTAACAAAATTTGTTATTGTGTTGCTAACATATTTCATCAAGTGTGCTGTTCATAGATCATGATTAGGAGCTTAATGATTAGAAAAGAAATGAGTTGAAGTAAACTGAACTAGTAGACAAAAACAAAAGTCTACTGGAGCAGTAGATACAACCAGTAGACTCGAGCGCTGCTGACTAAATTGATCATCTACCGGATCGTCTACCGGATCGTCTACCCGATCATCTGCCGTGATCACCAGCAGACTTCGAGCAGTAGAGTTCGACCAACCAGCAGATGTCGACCAGTAGGCGTTGAGCAGTAGACACTGCAAGTAACTCAACCTGCTGCTGCACCCAAGACCCAGTAGACCTTGGACCAGCAGACCTCGAAGCTCCAACCAGTAGATGTCGACCAGTAGACGTTGAGCAGTAGACTCAACCAGTAGAGCCAGGGACTTCGAACAAGTAGAGGCTAGCGGACTTCGAATCAGTAGAGGCCAACAAACTTCAAACCAGTAGAGTCAAAAAATCGACCAGTAGACTTGCAAGTAGACCTGCTCTACTGGAACAAATCAGCAGCCTTCCAACAATTGCCCAGAAAGCAGAATATGACCGTTGCAATGTTTGAAAGCTTACCAAAACTGTCACAACAGCTATATTCTTGTATCTAACGTATATATCATTACTTGGGGATATATATACATGATTTGGAAGCTCAATAAAAGCTGATTGAAGATCAATCCAAGCTTTCCAAAGCAAACCCACTTAGGATTCAATTGGGAAACTTCAAAGACAAAAATGAAGAGCACTCCCCAAACCTTTGGCACCTCTTACCTTGTTGTATCAGATCATTATGGAATCATTTGTGCCTTTGTATTCACTCTATTAATTGTATTTGTGAGCCATAATAGAAGAGTGAATATCATTGTAACAGTTGGTGATTTATCACAAATGGGTGAGGTCTTTCCATGTGAGATGTTAAAGAACATGTGCTTTGTGATTCTGTGTGGGATAGGAGTTTAGGTTATTTGTGTGGTATTATCCTAAGTAGGTTGTATACTGAAAAGTGTAAACCAAATCTTCTAGTGTATCCTTCCATGAGATGGAAGAAGGGGAGATGTAGAAGCGTTTGTGCTTCGAACTTCCAGAAACAAATACTTGTATTATTTACTTTACTGCATTTATTTAACTATCTGTTATTACATACTTTCTTGCATATCTTTAAAATGCCTTTTGTGGGGTCCTCTTTATCCGTTATGTATCAAATCTTATACATATGTGAGTAGGCATTAAGTAAGTCTAATACACTGATTAAGAGTTTTACTATGTTAGTTATTACAACGTTTAAATAATCCTGACATAATTTACATCATATGTACATAAGAACAAACTAAAGAAGTTCAACTCCTAAGCAGTGGTTCAGTTCGCAGCGAAAATTGACTCACAATCATGTCCTCCTCTATGAGTCCCTACAGAAACAATCACACAAAATGAGTATTGATAACAACTGTCTCAGTTCTATATCAATAAGCAAAACATCATATGGTAAATAACCATCGTATAATCTCTCAACTGTGATTGTTCTGTACTATGCATCATAATATGCAAATATGTCATAACATGTCTCGATCATCATCCTGTTATATCGGGATCGATATGATATGCCTTTCAGCTCAATATGTCAGTGGCTCCGCCTTCACGTCCCATATTAGCAGCACATATCATATAACCGTCCTCACACGTTATAACAGCCAAAACATATGCCCAACAATGGCATACCTCTCATGCCAAAGCATATGCTCAACAATAGCATACCTATCGTGGCATCAATCTCAACAACATGCATGTATATCATCGTGAATGTAGACACATATGATATCATCAATCATAAATCTCAATCTCAATATCATCATCACAATAACAGCAATACTCATACGTCAACACGTATCTGTTGTGCGACACAAAATATATAATTCAGGCGTCAATGTTTAACCGCCTCGTTGTTCCGTCCCCTATGATGATGCTACATACATATCAACAATGCATAATGTCATAAACCATGTTATGAAACAACTACCAAGAAAATACTACATTTTCATATTGTAGTCTTGCGATCGATCGGTCAATCCTAGTGATCGACCGCTCCAACAATTCACCCTAGCGATCGGTACAAAGCTAGCGATCGATCGGTATTAAATCTGAATTTCATACAAAAGCTACGCATTTGAGCGATCGATCGGTCACATTCAGCGATTGATCGCTATATGAACCGCCTTACACATTCCCTTGTTTCATCGATCGATCGGTACGTCTATCGATCGATCGGTCGACAACAGAATTTTAAAACAATGGCGATTTCATGTCTATCTTCTTGGTGCTTCTCATACACCTCAATTCATGCCATAAAAACTTGAGCACCAAATAACCTAGCATCATATAAACATCTTTCCATCATGTTATAACTCATTTCTTTGCTTTATATCATGCCAAAATGCATAGAAGTTTAAACATAGTTTCCTTCTTCATACTACAACACACTACAACAACCTCAGTTCATTTACCATGTTAAACCATGAAAGTTTTACTCTTCTACTACATAAACTCTTACTTGATTCCCTTGATTTCCAAGCTCCAATCCAAGAAAGAAAAGCAAGAAAGATTAAGGGTTTTAGAGAGTGTTTTTGTAGATATTAGTAGGTGTGATTTGGTGTTGTATGTGTCCCAAATCTGATATTATCTATCTATAGTAGCCAACCAAACTCACATGCACATGAAATCTCATATCAAATTCACATGCATATTAAACTCATGTCTATTTGCTATTTAAATACATCTTCTTTTTACTCATCATGTCTACTTGCTACATTTGCTCCATGTAGCTTTCTATGTTAAAGCAATACATAAGTTTATGAATGTATTAACTAGTCTCCACTCAACAACTAAGCATACACTTGTGTGTATTCATCATACTCGATTCCACCGACCTCGAATTCATATCCGATCGTACTTTTCACGTAGTTACGCCATAATCATATTAAACAGGTATGAGTCATATCGTAGCCTATTTATTCTATTTGTAGGCCGGGCCTAGGGTTTCAAATTCTAAGGCCTATGGTTCACAGCCTGACTTATCATTCTGCTAATTCAAGTCTAGGCATGACAATTCTCCCCTACTCAATGAATTTCATCCTCGAAATACACCTAGCATGACTGCAAAACATAAACATATACTCAACTATTCGTTTACCATAGTAAAACTTGCAGTACCATGAATGCTCACCAATAGAAATAACAAATAAAACCATACCAGATAATAAATCAGGATACTGTTGCATCATATGCTGCTCCGTCTCCCACGTTGCCTCCTCGACACCCCGTCTAGCCCACTACACTTTTACCATTGGGATTACTTTATTTTGCAAGTTTCGCTCAGCTCTATCCAATATCTTAATCGGTCTTTCCTCATATGACATATCTGTATCCAACTGTACCTCATACGGTTGCAATACATGACTCGGATCTGGTTCATATTTCCTCAACAGCGAAACATGAAATACATCATAAATACCACTCAATAATGGTAGTAATGCCAGTCGGTAAGCCAACGTACCAATCCGTTGAAATACCTCATACGGACTAACATATCGTGGAGACAACTTTCCACGCATACCAAATCGTATCACACCTTTAAAAGGTGAGATTTTCAAGAACACTCGGTCACCAACTTGGAATTCAAGCGGTCTACGTCGCTTATTAGCATATGCAGCTTGTCTATCTTGAGCAGCTTTTAATTTCACTCTGATCAGTTTCATTTTTTCTTCCATTTCTCTAATCATATCCGGTCCACTGATAGAACACTGATCAGCATCATCCCAATACAATGGCGATCTACATCGCTGCCCATACAATGCCTCAAACGGTGCCATCTGTATACTAGTCTGATAACTATTACTGTATGAAAACTCAACTAATGGTAATGATTCTTGCCATGAGTTATCAAACTCCAATATACATGCACATAACATATCCTCAAGCGTTTGTATTGTCCGCTCTGTCTGTCCATCTGTTTGAGGATGATAAGATGTACTCAATTGTACTTCTGTTCACAATGCTGACTGTAAGCCTTCCCAAAAATGAGAAGCAAACCTCGTATCTCGGTCACACAATCGAAATTGGTATTCCATGTAGTCTCAAGACATGTTGAATGTACAATTGAGCCATTCTCAAGTAGTTAAATGTCATACTGTATGGTATGAAGTGAGCTACTTTTGTCAGTCTGTCAACAACCACCCAAATAGCATCATAACTAGAAGAAGTCCTTGGTAATGAGTCAGAAAATCCATCGTGATATGTTCCCATTTCCATTGAGGAATTTCTAGACTTCTCAATTCACCTCCTGGTCTCTATCTTTCTGCTTTCACCTATTGACAAATCAGACATCGTTTCACAAATTCAAGTACATCATGTTTCATGCGTTTCCACCAAAATTGTGTACGCAAGTCTTTATACATTTTCTTGCCTCCAGGATGTATAATGTATCTACTACAATGAGCACGTTGTACTAGTTCTTGGCGTAGACCCAATGTAGCAGGTATTACCCAACACTTTCCATATTTCAAACTTCCATGATGTATAATGTATCTATTACAATGAGCATGTTGTAGTAGTTCTTGGCGTAGACCCAATGTAGCAGGTATTACCCAACACTTTCCATATTTCAAACTTCCATCACTTGTTAGAACAAACTGAGATGTTTGTCCTTGACTTATCCGTTCTTTCCAATATTGTATTTCATCATCAGTAGTTTGTGCGATTCTGATCTTCTCAAAGATCTCGGGTTCAATCAATAGTGGTCATACCATTATTGGCACTGTCACTGCATCAAACTCATAACCCAATATACAACAAGAAGTCATCAAGGCTGACAATTGAATTATATCATTGGCAGTCGAATGTACCTTTCGACTTAAAGCACCAGCTGTCAAATTGGCCTTTCCTGGATGATACTCGATCTCACAATCATAATCTTTCAAGAGATCCATCTATCTCCGTTGTCTCATGTTCAACTCTGTCTGAGTGAACAAAAATTTCAAACTTTTATGATCATTATATATGGTAAATGACGTACCATATAAATAATGTCGCCATATCTTTAAAGCAAAAACTATGGCTGCTAACTCCAAATCATGCACTGAATATTTACTCTCATGTGGCTATAATTGTCTTGATGCATATGCCACAACATGTTTATCCTGCATCAATACACAACCTAAACCAAGTAATGATGCATCAATATAAAGAGCAAACCTTTCATGGTCTGATGGAATAATCAACACCGGAGCAGTTGTCAACCTATATTTTAATTCCTGAAAGCTATGTTCACAAGCCTCTGACCATCTGAAAGGCACTCCTTTATGTGTCAGTTGTGTTAATGGTTTGACAAATTTTTAAAATCCTTCAACAAACCGTCTGTAATAGCCTGCCAAACCCAAGAAACTACAAATCTCTGGCGCAGAAGGTGCTGACCAATTCAACACCGCTTCTATCTTTCTCGGATCTACTGATATACCGTCTTTGGAAATCACATGCCCCAAGAATCCTACACTGTTCAACCAAAACTCACACTTACTGAGTTTGGCGTATAATTGGTGTGTTCTCAATAGTTGCAATACCATATACAAATGTTGGACATGTTCTGCGTCACTACTAGAATAGATCAGTATATCATTAATAAAGACAATGGCAAATTGATCAAGGTATTCTTGAAAAACTCGATTCATCAAACTCATGAAAACAGCTGGAGCATTAGTCACTCCAAATGGCATAACTAGAAACTCATAATGTCTATAACGAGTTCTAAATGTTGTTTTCTATACATCTTCTTCCCTCACACGTATTTGATGATATCCAGATCTCAAATCAATCTTAGAATAAATCATTGATCCCTGCAACTGATCAAACAAATCATCAATACGGGGAAGATGATATTTATTCTTAATTGTTACCTTGTTCAGCTGTATATAATCAATGCATAGTCGCATTGATCCATCCTTCTTCTTTACAAACAACACCGGAGCACCCCATGGCGATACACTAGGACGTATGTATCCCTTGTCAAGTAAATCTTGTAATTGAGTTTTCAACTCTCTCAGTTCAGTTGGTGCCATTCGATATGGTGCTCGTGAAATTACAGAAGTACCAGGTATTAATTCAATGCAAAATTCCACCTCTCGACTTGGTGGAAATCCAGGAGTGTCCTCTGGAAACACATCTACGTACTCTGCAACCACTGTAATATCCTATATTCTTCTTTATATTTTCTTTTCAGTTATATCAATCGCATAAAGCAAGTATCCTGTATGTCCATGTTCTAACAAACGTGACATTCGAATAGCAGATCAATGTAATCTTTGCACGTGATCCCTGTCCATAGAAGATCCATTGGTTTCCAGTATCAGACTGAAACCTCACTGTCTTCTGACAACAATCCACAACAGTTTGATATCTACTCAATACATCAATCCCCAGAATACAGTCATATTCAACACAATTAAATCTGCCTGTATGTCATAACCATCATCACACCAAATAGAGCAATCATAGACAATCTGACAAGTCATAAAAGTAGTTCCCAAGGGTGTCGAGACATACAGAGGCATCAACAGTGGAGACGAGCATATATAATACCGCTCAACAAAAGCTTGTGCAATAATTGAATGTGATGCACCAGTATCAATCAATATAAATGCTGGATTAGTAAATAAACAACACTTACCCGCTATCACATCATCAGGAGCTGTCTCCTCTTGCTCCTTGTTCAGTGCATATACTTGAGCTTGGGGTGGCCCAGCTCTCTGTCCCCCACCAGTCCGTGGTACATACTATGGTCTTTGTTGCACTGTACTTTATGACATAGTTCCTCTAACATGTTGTCCTCCAACTTGAGGACAATCTCGTATTACATGTACTGCCCTTCCGCATCGAAAACAAACTGGACCATCAAGTTGTGGGCAATCTCTTCTATAATATGGTCCTCCATAATTAAAACATTTCAAACCTCTAATACTGCTGCCTTGGGATTGTCCTTTGGCAACTCGTTCACCCCCTTTTCGTGTATCAAATCGCCTACCACCAATTCTCGAGGATGAGGCACCTTCTCGTGATGATTTAAACTTCTCCCCCTTGGGTCTCATACTATCTGATGTAGGTTTCTGACTTTGTCCTATATCTTTGTACACCCCAACTCCAACCTCAGCCATCTCTGCTCTGGTTAGTGCCTCCTCAAATGAAGTATGATTATTAGAAGTAACCCTATCGAACAACTCAGGCCGTAGGCCTTTCACAAACCGTCTGATCTTGGCTTTCATGTTTGCAGCAATATGAGGTACATACCTCAAGAAAGAAGAGTACTGCAAAGCATAATCAGATACCTTCATGGTTCCCTGTGTCAGATTAGTGAATTCATCTTCTTTCAACTGCCTCACAGCAACAGAAAAAATAATGATCAAGAAAACAGGTTCTGAACACATCCAATCCACTGTCTGCCCCTGAGTTCTCAACTCTATCAAGGTCACTTTCCACCACATCATCGCTTTCTTGGCTAATTGAAACTCGGCCAAACGTAACCATGCTGACTTGGCACACGGAGCAGATACAAAAATCTGTTCAACACGTTCTAACCACTCTTCAGCCAGTTCACCAGATTCTGTACCCTCAAAGTGAGGTGGCTGTAATTCAAAAACTGAGTCAGTGTTAACTCCTCAGGTAACAGTACATGTTCCACTGGCCCTTGCTCTACTTGTGGTGGTTGCACAAAACCTATGCCTGCACTTGCATTCACACCCATCGCATCCCCAACTTCTTCTTGAGGATGTCTCGGTATTCTGGCTGCCATACTGCATCACAAGGTTGACAATAACATTCACATATAGAAAGCATGTTAGTATAACATCTTATACTCCACAACTACAAGAACGCTTTGCAAGTGACTGGGAAATTCATAATTCACTTCCTCTACCCCTTATTCATCCAGTTCCGGAACCACTGCTCTGATACCACTAATGTGGGGTCCTCTTTACTTAATCCATTATGTATCAAATCTTATACATATGTGAGTAGGCATTAAGTAATTCTAATACACTAATTAAGAGTTTTACTATGTCAGTTATTATAATGTTTACAAAATCCTGACATAATTTACATCATATGTACATAAGAACAACCTAAAGAAGTTCAACTCCTAAGCAGTGGTTCAGTTCGCAGCGAAAATTGACTCACAATCCTGTCCTCCCACATCTATGAGTCCGTACAGAAACAATCACACAATATGAGTATTTATAACAATTGTCTCAGTTCTATATCAATAAGCAAAACATCATACGGTAAATAACCATCGTATAATCTGAACTGTGATTGTTCTGTACTATGCATCATAATATGCGAATATGTCATAACATGTCTCGATCATCATCCTGTTATAACGAGACCACGGGATCGATATGATATTCCTCTCAGCTCAATATGTCAGTGGCTCAGCCTTCACGTCCCATATTAGCAGCACATATCATATAATCATCTCACACGTTATAACAGCGAAATCATATGCCCAACAATGGCATACCTCTCATGCCAAAGCATATGCTCAACAATAGCATACCTATCGTGGCATCAATCTCAACAACATGCATGTATATCATCATGAATGTAGACACATATGATATCATCAATCATATATCTCAATCTCAATATCATCATCACAATAACATCAATACTCGTACGTCAACACGTACCTGTTGTGCCACACAAAATATATAATTCAGGCGTCAATGTTTAACCACCTCGTTGTCCCATCCCCTGTGATGATGCTACATACATATCAACAATGCATAATCTCATAAACCATGTTATGAAAAAACTACCAAGAAAATACTACATTTTCATAATTGTAGTCTTGCAATCGATCGGTTAATCATAGCGATCAATCGGTCAATCCTAGCGATCGATCGCTCCAACAATTCACCCTAGCGATCGATCGGTATTAAATCTGAATTTCATACAAAAGCTACGACATTCGAGCGATCGATCGGTCACATTCAAAGATCGATCGCTAGATGAACCGCCTTACACATTCCCCTGTTTCAGCGATCGATCGGTATGTCTACCGATCGATCGTCGACAACAGAATTTTAAAACAATGGCGATTTCATGTCTATCTTCTTGGTGCTTCTCATGCACCTCAATTCATGTCATAAAAACTTGAGCACCAAATAACCTAGGATCATATAAACATCTTTCCATCATGTTATAACTCATTTCTTTGCTTTATATCATGCCAAAATGCATAGAAGTATAAACATAGTTTCCTTATTCATACTACAACACACTACAACACAAACCTCAATTCATTTACCATGTTAAACCATGAAAGTTTTAATCTTCTACTTAAACATAAACTCTTACTTGATTCCCTTGATTTCCAAGCTCCAATCCAAGAAAGAAAAGCAAGAAAGATTAAGGGTTATAGAGAGTGTTTTGTAGAGATTAGTAGGTGTGATTTGGTGTTGTATGTGTTCCAAATCTGATATTATATATTTATAGTAGCCAACGAAACTCACATGCACATGAAATCTCAAATCAAATTCACATGCATATTAAACTCATGTCTATTTGCTATTTAATTACATCTCCTTTTTACTCATCATGTCTACTTGCTACATTTGCTCCATGTAGCTTTCTATGTTAAAGCAATACATAAGTTTATGATTGTATTAACTAGTCTCCACTCAACAACTAAGCATACACTTGTGTGTATTCATCATACTCGATTCCACCCGACCTAGAATTCATATCCGACCGTAATTCTCACGTAATTACGCCATAATCATATTAAACAGGCATGAGTCATATCGAGGCATGACACCTTTCAAATGATTAATTTGTTTTGGAGCGGGTTATGTCGAGTGTCTTCCGCTCGGTTTTGTAACCGAACTCGATATAATCTCTCGGTGCAATTATTTCAAGAACACGAGCTATTGAAGCTCAAGTTAGTTGATCTCGGGAGTGAATTGGCCATCCACCCTCGGAATCGATCCTAACAAGTGGTATCAGATCGGGTCGTTCTTGGAAAGCATTTTAAACCGATTTTAGGAAATATTTTAAAGAAAACTTTCTCATGAGCATGAAATTATTTTCATAGCATAATTTTAAAAAACTTGGCGTATGAAAATTTTTAGCATCAAAATCAATGTCATTGCATTCATTTGCACGAAAATAATTTTAAAATCTATTTTAAATGTTCAAGTTTTCGTTCAATATGTTCTAAAATCATTTTAAGTTTAAATTTTAATTTTGAGATTTTATCTAACAATGTTTGAAGCATTTTAGTTTTCTGGCAGCTTGCAGCGACTTTGGGAAAATTGGTATAACGTTTTGCTCGGATGTCCAAATGATGAACCGTTTTTTGCGTTGCAAACTAGACCCATATAGGATCACAACGGTATAGGTCTTGCAACTTAATTATTCACAAGGAAAATCAGTTTATTCTGCAAAGTATACTCAAGTGTGCTGCCGCAGAAAAGAAGAAATGGACATTGTTGAGTTTTGTCAAGAAATTCAATTTTGTTGCCAATTATGCTTCATCATCATCAAAAGAGGTTAATGTTGTTGAAAAATTAAATGTGCATTGCATTGTTTTAATTTGTTTTAGCCTACTCCATTTGTCCATCACTTGCTCAAATTTTCAAACCTTTTAAAACTAAGGGGGAGAGTTTAATCTCAACCCTTGAGGGTGAGTAAACTTATTTGTCTTCCTTTTTTATTCACACAAAAAGGGGGAGAAATATGTTGTTTAAAAAATATGATTTTTCTTGTTATGCAACATTGTGCTTTAGTGGTCATATGTTTATTCAAGTTTTGTGATCATAAAAAATGGGGAGATTGTTGGGTTTAGAAACCCTAATAATCTTTATTTTGATGTTAACAAAACTTGTTATTATGTTGCTAATATATTTTATCAAGTGTGCAGTGAATAGATCATGATTAGGAGCTTGATGATTAGAAAAGAAATGGGTTGAAGTAAACTGGACCAGTATACAAAGCAAAGGTCTATTGGACCAGTAGATACAACCAGTAGACCCCGAGCGCTGCTGACTAAAATGATCATCTACCAGATCGTCTACCGGATCATCTACCGAATTACCAGCAGACTTGGGCAAGCAGACTTCGAGCAGTAGAGTTCGACCATCCAGTAGATGTCGACCAATAGGCGTTGAGCAGTAGACACTACAAGTAACTCAACCTACTGCTGCACTCAAGACCCAGTAGACCTTGGACCAGCAGACCACGAAGCTCTGACCAGTAGAGTTCGACCAACCAGTAGATGTCGACCAGTAGACATTGAGCAGTAAACTCAACCAGTAGAGGCCAGCGGATTCGAACCAGTAGAGGCTAGCGGACTTCTAACCAGTAGAGGCCAGCGGACTTCGAACTGGTAGAATCAACAACTCGACCAGTAGACTTGCAAGTAGACCTGCTCTACTGGAACAAATCAGCAGCCTTCCAACAATTGCCCAGAAAGCAGAATATGACCGTTGCAATGTTTGAAAGCTTACCAAAACTATCAAACAACTATATTCTTGTATCTAACATATATATCAATACTTGGGCCTATATATACATGATTTGGAAGCTCAATAACAGCTGATTCAAGATCAATCAAAGCCTTCCAAAGCAAACGCACTTGGGATTCAATTGGGGAATTTCAAAGACAAAAGCTGCTAAATGAAGAGCACTCCCTAAACCTTTGACACCTCTTACCTTGCTGAATCAGATTCATTATGGAATCATTTGTGCCTTTGTATTCAATCTATTCATTGTATTTGTGAGCTAAAATAGAAGAGTGAATACCATTGTAACAGTTGGTGATTTATCACAACAGGGTGAGGTTTTTCCATGTGAGACGTTAAAGAACATGTGCTTTGTGATTCTGGGTGGGCTAGGAGTTTAAGCTATCTGTATGGTATTAGCCTAAGTAGGTTGTATACTAAAAAGTGTAAACCAAATCTTCTAGTGTATCCTTCCATGAGATGGAATAAGGGGAGACGTAGAAGCGTTTGTGCTTCGAACTTCCAGAAACAAATGCTTGTATTATTTACTTTACTGCATTTATTTAACTAACTTTTTTTTACATACTTTCTTGCATATCTTTAAAATGCTTTTCAAATTATCGGTTTTATAGCGGTTATGTCGAGTGTCTTCCGCTCGGTTTTGTAACCGAACTCGATATAATCTCTCGGTGCAATTATTTCAAGAACACTAGCTATTGAAGCTCAAGTTAGTTGAACTCGGGAGTGGATTGGCCACCCACCCTCAAAATCGATCCTAACAATATAGGTGTGGTAAGATTGAGCTTGACATGCACCTGATCACGACTTTAGTTGAGAGATGGCACCGTGAAACACACACATTTCATCTTAGATTGGGAGAGGTGGTTAATTGTATTCGATCGAACATCCGAACATCATGGTGAATAGAATGATGGTCAGCATGAGCATATTTTTGAAACACATAATCCGGCCAATCTTGATTATTCTTGATCATTCGTTCCGCCTTCTTCAGTCGTTCAAGAAAATATAGCACACATCGATCAAACGTTAATTGTACAATGGCAGTGATTGGAAGGCGACGATCGCCCTTCATAACTCCGTTAATGCACTCGGACATATTTGTGGTAAGAATACCACAACGCCATCCACCGTCATGAGCAAGAGTCCATTTTGACTTGTCAATCCGATTCAAATAATCAAATGCTCTTGGTTCAATACTTTTTATTTCTTCCATTGTAGAATTAAACTTTCTGAGCTGATTTCTGATCCAGCCTTCCAGCATAAGTATTTCAAATGAACACTTTTGAAGCGACTATTAAAGTTTGAGCACACATGTCTCAAACAAAATCGATGCACACCACGCGAGGAATTGAAGTTGGTAATACATTCAACCGCTGTGACCGCTTTATTTTTAAACAAAAGATTTATTTCAAAGATTAGTGTGAAGCGATTCTACCGCAAGTGCACGGTTGTCAAGTTTTAGTATAGTGAAAATTAAGTACGGGTTGTCGAATCCACAGGGACTATCGTATAAGTACCAAATAAGATTAATAAGATTATGTTTAGCCTACGATTAACAAAGTGTGATTATCTAAAGCAAACTTAAACTAAGAAATGAAACTCAATAAAATGAATGGTTCCGGATATGCGAAGGTAAGTTGCTCAAGAAATTTATCAAGCTCTTCGTTCAACTGTGTTATCTTTAATGATTCATTTGAATAAGCAAATTATCAACCAATTGATTCTAAGGGTGAAAGGTTTTCGCTATTATTCAATACACTCTCTCGAGCTGTAAAGAAACTAACAATAAATTAGAATAAGTCACTCTCGTGCACCTATTTACTAATTCAAAGTTGCATAAATTATCAAAACCTTATAACTCTAAATCTCTCGATTCCAAGTTCTCACGTATGCGATATCATCTCTCGATCTCAATCATAACATACTTCATGAATTAAAAGAGCGTGTTACAACGTTATCTCTCGATCTCGGTTATAACTCTCAAAATCAATCAAAGTTAGCTAGGCTTTGATCTTAACAATCGATTAAATCATGAACAATAGACATCAATACACTCAAACACAATTGAATCAATATATCAAACACAATGATACTAACTCTCAATAAAATAAACTAGAATTGTTTCAAATCAAATACAAAAGAAGTTTAATCGTCTCTCGACCTCAAAAACATCAATTGAAAATTAATATGAAATAGATTAAAGTCTAGAAATACGATAAACGGCGGAATGAATCCGTGCGTAGCACCGAAATCTCTCTCTTGCTCCTTCCTTGCACTCCGGAATTGATTGGCTTTAGTTCGAGACGAAGAACCGGAAGAACGGATCTCCTTGGCGGCGGCTAGGCGCGGCTAGGGGCTCTTCTTTTGTCCAGAAAAATCGTTTGATATGCTCCCTTTCTTGGAATGAATCCACTCCCGCTTAAAACCCTCCAAAATCACGATAAAAAAGGAAAATAAAATCTTCAGGATTTCGCGTCTCGATCGATCGAGATTTGCTAACCGATCGATCGGTGCACTGTTCATGCCAGCTTTTGAAACTCACTGTCTCGCTCGATCGATCGAAATTTTCCACCGATCGATCGAGACTTTAATAAAATTTGCTCTGGAGTCACTCCTGCCCTCGCTCGATCGATCGATCGGAATTTGTTCCGATCGATCGAGGACCTTGAAATTCAAAATCTTCTCACGCACTGTCCTGTCTCGATCGAATCGGAACTAATCTCGATCGATCGAGATTTCAATTCTCACTTCTTCATTTCACCATTTCTTTCCTTGATTTTCGCCCTTATCTTCTATAAGGGCCATTCTTCTCTTTCTTCCATTTCCGATCTAATTTTCCCTGAAAAAGATATAAACAAAAACACCAAAAACATAATATCATCCAGGAAAAAGTACGGAAAATGGGAAGAAATTACAGTTAAAAACACTCAAAATCTAAGCCTATCAACTCCCCCAACTTAGACTTGATCGTCCTCGAGCAAGCAATAAGCTCAAAAAGAAAAGTTAGTAAACTCGATACTAAGCATGAATCATCTTTACAAACATACGTAAAATCTCAGAAATCCTACTTAAACATCAATAGAAGTCATTAGCACACTTAACATAGAAGCTTCAACCTCACCAGTAATTTCTCCTAAGTTAAACAATACATCGCAACATTGGAACGTGCGTGTGTGCTATTGTCAAACATGAGTAATGTACATATCTTTAAGATCAAAATGTGCCATATCAACTCCTAGTCAAGATTACTTTGAATTACTCTACAAATTTACTATCCAGCACTCTCCCATAATGTAATTATCCCTAGACTTGGATCACAAGACTTTAAAAGCTTATAACGTTAGGCCTTTTGGTGTCGGCTCCAAAGAAAAGGTAGGATAGAATCAAAGAAGAGAGTATAACAGAATCAGTTCAAAATCTTCTCACATAATCATTGAGCTTCTCTTCACATTTTCTAGCCTTGGCCACTCTGGGTCTTATTTAAATTTTCTTTTCAAGGCTTTTTCTTCTACATCTTTTCGTTTTCTTTGCTCATTCTTTGTTCATTTCATTTTTTTTCACAATGAACTTATCAACATTATAACAAATGAATGCAATGAATGAGATTCATTATACTATCCTAGGGATGGATAAAATTGTTCTTTTAGGCTCAAACCAAGGGGGGTATAATGAGGTTGTCAAGAATGTTGAATGGGGGTCTAATCATATTGCAATGCTATACCATTCTTTTGTACAGTAAGGCTCATAAAAGGGGACACTAAGGATAATGTATACCAGGTAGGCTTGAAAGGCACAAACGGCTCCAAAGATCGCTAAATCATCTCCAAGTCTAGTTCCTAATTATAAATTTCGCTCAAAGTGCTTTCAACAAACCTGTAGAGTTATCTAAGATACTCAAGACTCATCATAGTTAACACAAATTTTCAATTTAATCAATACATACTTCACTCAATCATGACTCAATAAGTTGCTCAAATTATTCCTCAGTTTGACATATAGTTAACAACGGATATATACAAACAAGTTAAACGTTTCCATGACTCCTATCTAGATGAGGATTAATTTTCATTCATTGTATTACCGGTTGCAAATCTAATTCTTCATTTCTCAGACAAGTCATTTTCTAAAAAAAAATTGTGTATAGTGCTCAAGACGAATCAAGTGACAATTAAGCACACAACATGTGGAAAACAAATTAAACACGCAAGCACTCCCCCAAACTTAACTGAAACATTGTCCTCAATGTCTAAAAGAATCAAAGGGAAAAAGTAAACTCCCCCCTGATCAAGACGCTTGCATGAGGGTTGAGGAAGTTTGGCTTTTGAAAGCTTCCACTGCTGTAGGGGTTCATCGATCCACTTGAGTACCTCGCAAAGAAGGATGCTAGAAAACAAATCGACAAGAGAGAAAAACAAACTAAATGCAAAATTGAAAATAAAACAAAGCTAAATGCAAAAGGATCTGCTTGGGTTGCCTCCCAAGAAGCGCTGATTTCTAGTCGTCGGCTTGACCATCAGTAGCAACCATCAAGAGCGGTTGCCCGCCCATAGTAAGTATCGTATGATACTACTAATGGGTCTTCATATAGTATGCCTCAAGCTTGGCAAGAGGTGTAACGGTGTAAGCTCGTTGCTCCAACAACTTTCTTCCTGACATAGTGAGTATGGGAGAATGATTCTTGAATTGGCTTCATCTCATGGATGGCGTAGTGCGGTGAAGTTGGTGGCATCGATGAGGAATACGTATCCACATATGGCCCATAACATGCCCTCATCGATGGTGGATATCAAATTTCTCGAAAATCTCATCATCCAACTTACCTCTTGGCTCATTGTCCCATAGGATCTCCTAAGAGCCTTTTCCACTGTAGGCTCAATCACTTCCATAGGCTCAACTTCCCTTGATTCTTCACCATGAGTCGGATCACTCCCCAAACTTGATTGGTTGAGTGATCATCATCATGTAACCAGGCCTGATTTGTAGATCTCGTCTCCTCCTCTTGGCAGTCATTGAGATGGTTCCACTAGAATTGCGAATTGCTGCTCTAGATGAGTATGTAGTTGGTCTGGTTCTCTAAACGTTGCCTCAGTTGATGCCATGAGTCTAAATAAAATATTCTCTGATTGAGCCGTTCCTTCTACAAAACTATAGTTCTTCTCGCCGTGATGCTCAAAGGTTTTGTGCGTATCATCAGGGTAGTGAGGCTCTGGTGGGTATTGGTGACTCCAACCTTGCCAAGGAAGGATCAAATGCCCAGTGGTAATCGAAGTCCGCCATATCATTGAAACAGGTGTAATAACACTGTCCTCATTTCTATCAACCAGGGGACTCCCAGTCACCAGTGCTCCTCTGAATACCCATCCTTGTGTCCGTGCATCCAAACCTTTGAAGAAATGTTGCAGAAGAGTATAGTTCGAAAAGTTGTGATACCTGAATGTGTCTGCCAGTTCATTGAATCTCTCCCACGCCGAATAAAATGGCTCTGAAAATTGTTGGGCAATCTTGTAAAGACTTGTTGATGAAGCATCACAAGTACCTCGCAAGAAAAACAAATAACATACTTAAATAAAATAATATTTTTTTTAAAAAAAAAAAAAACAAAAAGAAAAAGAAAAAGAAAACAAAAACGCAATAATAAAATTGGCTAAATTACAATTAACTAATCTCGTATGATATTATACAGATTAGTCCCCGGCAACGGCGCCAAAAACTTGACCGCTTTATTTTAAAACAAAGATTTATTTCAAAGATTAGTGTGAAGCGATTCTACCGCAAGTGCACGGTTGTCAAGTTTTAGTATAGTGAGAATTAAGTACGGGTTGTCGAATCCACAGGGACTATCGTATAAGTACCAAATAAGATTAATAAGATTATATTTAGCCTACGATTAACAAAGGTGGATTATCTAAAGCAAACTTAAACTAAGAAATGAAACTCAAACAAGAACAATAAAATGAATGGTTCCGGATATGCGAAGGTAAGTTGCTCAAGAAATTTATCAAGCTCTTCGTTCAACTGTGTTATCTTTAATGATTCATTTGAATAAGCAAATTATCAACCAATTGATTCTAAGGGTGAAATGTTTTCGCTATTATTCAATACACTCTCTCGAGCTGTAAAGAAACTAACAATAAATTAGAATAAGTCACTCTCGTGCACCTATTTACTAATTCAACGTTGCATAAATTATCAAAAACCTTATAACTCTAAATCTCTCGATTCCAAGTTCTCACGTATGCGATATCATCTCTCGATCTCAATCATAACATACTTCATGAATTAAAAGAGCGTGTTAACACGTTATCTCTCGATCTCGGTTTATAACTCTCAAAATCAATCAAAGTTAGCTAGGCTTTGATCTTAACAATCGATTAAATCATGAACAATAGACATCAATACACTCAAACACAATTGAATCAATATATCAAACACAATGATACTAAATCTCAATAAAATTAAACTAGAATTGTTTCAAATCAACATACAAAAAGAAGTTTAATCGTCTCTCGACCTCAAAAAATCATCAATTGAAAATTAATATGAAATAGATTAAAGTCTAGAAATACGATAAACGGCGGAATGAATCCGTGCGTAGCCCGAAATCTCTTCTCTTGCTCCTTCCTTGCACTCCGGAATTGATTGGCTTTAGTTCGGACGAAAACCGGAGAACGGATCTCCTTGGGGCGGCGGCTAGGCGGCGGCTAGGGCTCCTTCTTTTGTCCAGAAAAATCGTCTGATATGCTCCCGTTCTTGGAATGAATCCACTCCCGCTTAAAACCCTCCAAAATCACGATAAAAAGGAAAATAAAATCTTCAGGATTTCCGCGTCTCGATCGATCGAGATTTGCTACCGATCGATCGGTGCACTGTTCATGCCAGCTTTTGAAACTCACTGTCTCGCTCGATCGATCGAGATTTTCCACCGATCGATCGAGACTTTAATAAAATTTGCTCTGGAGTCACTGCCTCGCTCGATCGATCGGAAATTTGTTCCGATCGATCGAGACTTGAAATTCAAATCTTCTCAGCGCACTGTCTGTCTCGATCGATCGAGACATAATCTCGATCGATCGAGATTGCGAAATTCTCACTTCTTCATTTCAACCATTTCTTGCCTCGATTTCGCCCGTTATCTTCATATAAGCTCATTTCTTCCATTTCCGATCTAATTTCCTGAAACAGATGAATAAACACAAAAAGCATAATATCATCCAGGAAAAAGTACGGAAAATGGGAAGAAATTACAGTTAAAAACACTCAAATCTAAGCCTATCACGCTGCAAATAAGGCCGCGGGATGCATATCAGATATCAAGAACATACCAGCAGATCCTTTAACAACATGCCTTGACAATCAACCACAAAAACCATTCCCATGACAAAAAACTTTCCTCGTCAACGATTGCAAATGCCAAAGGTAAGAATTGATTGTTAGCATCCATGGCCATGGCAATCAACATCTTATGTTGATATTTTGTATACATATGTGTTCCATCTACACTTATAACTTGTCGGCAGTGTCGAATCCATCTGCACATGGTTGGAAGGGCCCAAAACACGTAATTCAAAGTCATCTCTGTTGGTATAGCATTCGGTAGGTGATCCCATTCGACGACTATGCCTGAGTTTCATTTTTCCAAAGCTTCCCATGTAATAAGGTAACTTTTTCACATAGCTCTCCATGTTCCATACATATTTTTCTTCGTACATCTCAAACTATAACGCAGCCTTTTGCAAATGAGATCTCAAATCCATACTTATCTTTAACCTTCTGAATAACATACTTTATCTCATAGGATGGATCACGCCGAACGATTCCCAACTAACAAACTAGCAATCATATTTTTGTCCAGATTTGCATGATCGATCGATAAATCACTCAAAGACAAGTGTGAGAACCCTCATACTTCGTTATTTTGAATATTCCATTTGTTTACTCAATGAGGGCGCAAAACCATCTGCAAGGCATATCTGGTGTACTATGTTTACACACCACTTTCCATAATATTTTTGTACTTTTGACGACAAGATACTCACGTTTTTGCAATCCGTATAGAGTAATCCTTCACAGCTGCCTGAAAGATGACCTTTATCTTTAATATACCATTTTCAGATGGATATTTCCTTCGGAATAATCGTAGTAACTCCCCCACTTACCAGTTTAAGGTCGATCGAATCTCCAAATACGTCTGGATGTGTCGTGGAGAAAAATGGAATTGTTGGATAAAGGTCATGGTCATTGTCGTGGTTGTGTATGCTACATTAACTGACACTTCTTCAATATCAACCTCATCGTCATCAGACTCATCCTCAGATGGAATATATCCTCCGGTTTCAGACTGAATATCATCTCCAAAAGCCACACAAATGTCTGCTATTGACTCGGGAAACAATATGTCAGCAACTATAGGATCAGTAATCTTGAATCATAGAGTAGTTGGTCTTTCTGTAACTACTACAAATGGACCGCTACCTAATACAATCATAAGCTCTTCGTTATGTTTGTATATACATCTCCAAACAACTATGATTTTGTTTCAAAGCCCAATAGACATGCTAAATTGTAATCACTGTCAACGAGAAAAATTGTTGTTTTCATCGCCGAAAATTCATTGAATATATATTTACAATATATTTTCAGAATGAACTGGGTTACGAGTGATGTCAGTAATATCATTACTCTTTAACACTACAAATAATTAATAGGTGCGATATATTCTCATGCCTTTTGACGGACCACGATAATATATAACAGATCTGAATCTAGGTAATAGATCGTCTCACAATACAACAAAACTTTAATTGACATACCTTAAAAATAAAGATAAAATTTATAAATTCGTACATGAATATAATATTATTATTTTTTATATAACAACGGACCTGCAATGTGCCGACCGAGGAAACAATTAAGATTTTGATTTACGAAAATCTTCGTTTACGAATTCTACGAGCAAATTTTGGTTTACGAATTCTACGACCAACATTATGTTGGGGTTATTAGAGTCGTCATATCAAGATGGCGACAAAGATTAAAAATAAATAAATTTTACGTCGTTACTTACCGACATCATTTATAAAAAATATTTTTTTATGTTGTCGCCATGTGAGATGTCGAGAAAAAATATTTTTTGAAGATGTCGCCATCCACATGGCGACATAACAAAATGTTTTTCTCGTTTCAAATGGCGACTTCATGACTTAGTTATTTTAATAAAAAAACTGAATTAATTTTTTAATATTGTTAAAATTTAGGTTAATTAATTAAAACCCCTTTAGATTATGTAAGCCTTAATGCTCACATGCTTTTTAATGGCCTATCATTTGATTAAGCCCAACTGTTCAGTGGGCCAAATATTTCTTGGACAAATTACTAGAAAATTATGGGTGTCTCTCCTGTAGAAAATATTTGTTATAACTTTTGACCTCTAGTTTGAATAATAACGAATAGTGGCTCCGTAGAATAGTTGAATTATAATTTCACTCCATCTAGCTTGTAATAGATATTAGAAAAATTACAAATATATCCCCTATGATTTGACGTTAAAATACATCCAATGAAGGTATATGCTATTGCTTAAAATAAATGGATGAAGTTTGTTATTGTTCAAACTAGAGTAAGTTTATATGTAACTAAACCAAACGAGTGGCATGGGACTACGGGTGCTAATGAATCGAGCCGGCTAAAAAATATTATTAATATTCTTATTCAAAATATTGAATTCGAACCGAACTCGAATAAGTTCAAACTTTTTCCTAGCCCAAATTAGTTTGTTTAGCCGCTAAGGAGTTTTAATATTATATTAATTTAATATAATTATATATTGAATAAATAAATAAATAAATAAGATATATATATGTATATATATATGTGTGTGTGTTTTCTAGCAATAATTCGAATGTCTCACAAATATGTTCTAATCTTTTCGAACTCGAGCTCAATTCAAACCTAATTCGAGCAAATGTATTTAATTATTCGAGCTTTGAATCGAGTTCAAATATATCCAATTCGAGTGATTCAAGTCTTAAATTTTTCTTCATATTTTACTTAATTTGGTTTGTTTACACCCGGTGTGAGACGCAAAATGAAACAAATTTTTGTCCATCGGAAAGAAGGGAAGAAAAAAGAGAGAGATAACAAAATGACACTCTTTTTGATATGAAATAGTGTAATAATAAAATAATGATACATAAAATAAAGTTAAGCATGTATAGGCACTTTGCCTTTATCCTTTAGGCTTTTTACCATTATATATTTTAATAAGTTTTTAAGCTACTCAATCAATTAATTCCTCCTTTTAATAATACAACTCGTTCCCATTCAAATCAATTACACTTTAAGAATTTGGGTGTTTTGTGACAGTAACAAAAGAATGTCCCTCTCAGTTTCCAAAGCATTTCTTTCTCTTTTTTTATTTACTTTTTAAACCAGAAATTTTATTAATTCAAAATATATATTGTTTTAAACAGTATGTATACTTGTTTAAGTTTCTCTGTGCCCTTTTTTTTATTTTTTATTATCTGTTTCTTTTTGAAAAACGTGTATGATTATTATTATTATTTGTATTAACTGTGGATAAGCATTTTTCCACAGACAAAAGTATGATTATATTATTCAAAATCAAATAATGTATCATTATAAGTTTTCAAATTAATAACATAACAGAAAGTCTATCAGTATAAAATCTAAATAATAATAATATTATTATTATTTTTCCACTTTAACTGTATATACCCTACCACCTCTCCTTCTTGCACATATATATAGAGAGACATTGATAGCTACAACGTCCATCTCCTCTTCCCATGCTAATTAATTTTGATTTTAGAATACAATTTTTTCACAAGATTTTTCCTTTAGCTCGTGATCTTGATTTGCATAATAAAATTCAAGAAAAAAAAAAATAATCTTTTGCCACCCCGCTTGAATTATTCCTTATTTCGATTGCTGAATTTTACGGCCATCTGTTTTGAAAAAAAAAAAAATCACTTCTTTGTTGTGTATGTATACAGGTGGTATTCAGCTAACTTGGATTTTTTTTATCCACACCTGTTGATTTCAGTTTAGGTGCTTTTAATAAGGTTGGTAACAATAAAGGAAAAGTTCAAAACTAAAATTGAATTAGTGGTTTTTTTTTTTGTTTAATTTTGTTGTTTGAGTTCCATCTTCTTCTACTTCTTGTCATGTTTCGTGCAGTGATTTCCAATTCAATCTGTGTTTCGGAGGAAGCCATCTGGCCATAGGGTCTTTGATTTCTCAAATTCAGTAATGAATAGTTATATGCTACAGGAACCACTGAAAATGAAGAAGAAAAGAAACCTTCCTGGAAATCCAGGTAAACAAAGTATTTGAATTCGTTCCCTTTTAGTGCAAGAATTCATATGAAATTTAGGAGATGTTGATTTTCTTTGTAATATGTTAATACTTTAGATCCTGATTCGGAAGTAATTGCTTTATCTCCGAGAACCCTTTTGGCTACAAACAGATATGTTTGTGAGGTCTGCAAAAAGGGTTTTCAGAGAGATCAAAATCTTCAACTTCACAGAAGAGGACACAATCTTCCATGGAAACTGAAGCAAAGAAATAGCGAAGAAGTTAACAGGAAGAAAGCCTATGTTTGCCCTGAGATTACATGTGTTCATCACCATCCTTCAAGGGCTTTAGGTGACTTAACAGGAATCAAGAAACATTATTCCAGGAAACATGGGGAGAAGAAATGGAAATGTGAGAAATGTTCCAAGATCTATGCTGTTCAATCAGATTGGAAAGCACATTCGAAAACTTGTGGAACTAGAGAATACAAATGTGATTGTGGAACCATTTTCTCCAGGTGATTTAATTAATCTTTTTCTTCTCTTATCCTTGGGCTAACCATATATTTGCTAACAAGATTCAAATCCTTTGAGTAATTTTTCCGAAAAATATAAGTTAAACCACTGCAAAAAGTAGGTTAAGCCAGGCTTTATGGACTGAATTCGAGAATCATGGTGAACATTACTATGCAAATTAAGGTTTGCATGCAACAGTCTTTTGAACTTTTTGTAGTGCGTGTACTTGGTGTGATTTAAAAGAAACCCCATAACCAATGATGGGTTTTTGGTACTTTCTTTTGAGAAGGTCATGGTGGAGAATCATTGGAAAAATTATCACGAAATGCGTGTCATTTTTTTTTTACTGTCAGGGATCTGGTAAAAAAAAAGACCGTATTCAAATCTGTCTGAAGTCATACGTAAGCAAGGATGCAGGTTCCTTCTTGTTTTCTTTGTTAGAGTTACAGACAATGGGATTGTACTGGTGCATGAGGATTTCATGCAAACACCTTTCATCTCTCTCACTCAAACACCAAATCATATTTTATTGATTTTAAATACATAAAAGTACAAAAATATATAATATACAAATATAGTGAGGTTTTTGTAGTTTTAAAATACAAGTACACCCACAATACAACAACATATTAGTCTGTCATGTTTCCTTAAGATAGTATAAATTCTCATGTTTGCGTAGGAACTATATATGTAAACATATGTGAAATAATATCTTTATTCAACTTTATTATGTCAAACATCTTGCATGTATCCTATTAATTTTCACTGAATGTTTTAGAAGAATCTTAAATTTTGCAGGAAGGATAGTTTCATCACCCACAGGGCATTCTGTGATGCTTTAGCACAAGAAAGCGCCAGGCTCTCTGCAGCCACTCACAATATCTTGACATCACCAAATCCCAACAATGCCCTACCTTTCCATAATTTCGACTACCACGAAACGTCACTGCCGCAGCCGGTTCTCCTCCCATTGGCCTACCAGAACTGCAACATTCCCCTCAACTCCTGGGATCCACCGCCCCAGAACCCCGACTCCAATCCCTTCATCAAACATGAAGCCATCTACGTTCCCTTTTCTTCACCACTCTACCAAGAACAAAATCTTATGACCTCCCCACCGGGGAACCTTCATGTCAGCTTTTCCGGCGACCTTTCAGCCACGGCACTACTCCAGAAGGCAGCCACGATGGGGGCGGCAGTGGGGTCACATGGCACACCTGGACATGATGAACACGAATGGCGCCGGGGTATCACAAGGGATTTGGCAGAAGAGTGATAATATGACTAGGATTTTCTGGGGGCTGAAGGAAGATCAATGCGGTGGAGTAATGGTGGC